>OZ010615.1:47891503-48241503 GCA_963932145.1 Acanthosepion lycidas
TTGCTCACACTCCCTACACAAGAAAAAAAAAAAAAAAAAAAAAAAAAAGACTTATTCTTACTTAGTTCACAAAGTTCAAATAATTACCAGTTAGAAAAAAAAAAAAAATTAATATGCCGTAATCCTGTGTAAAAGACAAGTTTTCTTTTTAATCCAAAAATCTATCACTGCATCTTATTCTTTAGTTTATAACGCAATTCAACTTTTTCCAGGAATCAAAAATGTTTGGCGGATTTTGCTTAGGTGCACATCAGCCTCTTTGGGTTACTTAATTCTAAAATTTAAATATTTTGAATGCAACTGTCTGCTTTCAATGACAGATAAAATGTATTGTTGGTCATTTTACTAATGTTAGTATTTTTATACTTTCATAGTGTTTTGTTTTTTTTTGGTGGGGGGGTCACTATTTGCCCAAAGCTGGAACCCTAACAGTTGCTACCACCCCAAGTCAGGAGGTGGGGACCTGGGAACAACAATTAAGTGGTTTCCTGCTCATCAAAACCTCCAATCTCCTGAGCAGAGGCCTTGCTGCCAGATTTAGTTTATCATCATACCCAGGACTACAAAAATCAGGTCAAACTGGACTTGCATGTTTTCTGGCCAGATAATATCTTTCTAATGTTACATTGCAACAAACAAATAAATCACACCTGCACATCATGCAGCAATAGCTTGAAGACATCTGCAAGTGGATTATCAAAGCCTGAGAAGAGTCGAGTGCCATTACCATTGTCAAGAATTGGTGCATCTTGAACAATCTTAACAGTACTGAAGATGACACCCTATATGAAGAATTCATAGACAGATGGATGTCAACAGTGGTACCACAAGAAATCAGTGGTGACAATTAGAATCTTGCTGACAATCCCTACTACACAGATCTGTACCCTGACCTGACTGAAAAAGAAAGTGATCAGTTCTTTGCGTCTGACAATGAAAGTGAGTTTGTCAGGTTCATGAGGACAGCCTTTCACTCTCAGATGCCCATGAACACAGAAAAATGACTTGGATTCCTTCGCAAACATCTCCTTTCAAGACTACATGAATAATTTTAAAAGAAATGCTTGTCACAAAAAAAAAAAAAAAAAAAAAAACACCAAACAAGTTGATATTTATTCAATTTTATCCAGAATTATTTTCTCAATGTGTCTTGGCAATTTAGTGGGGGTCTTGTATCCCAAGTCATTATCATATTTTTTCTTTTAAATTTTTTCTCTTCCTTTTTTTCACGAGTTTTGGTAATTTTCTCTGCTCTAAAATCAGGTGCATATTATACATGAAAATAAGCTTTTGTTTTTCCCTGGAATTTGATTTTTTTTTTTTTTTAAACAACAATGGTAAATTAGAATTAATATAAAATTCTGTTGGATATAAAATGGGAGATCTGTTTTCTATTGTTTTTAAGTAATAAATAGATCCCTCCAGAATTACTACAGAAAAAGAAAAAAAAAAAAAAAAAAAACAACTTTTTTTCAGATTATTATATCAGTTTAGTAATTCTAGGTAAGGATTAGTTTGTTGCTTAATAGAAGACAGATCCCCCCATTTTATACACCATACAGGAGTTTGAAAATCTTTTAAAAAGATAAAAAAATATTTAATTTACAATAAAAAAAAAAAAAATTCATTTTTTTCTCTTTCTTTTTCACAAGTTTTAATCATTTTCTCTGCTCTAAGACCCCCACAAAAAAAAAAAAAAAAAAAAAAAAAATTTCCTGCCTTAAACTATATCTATATACAGAGGATTATGGTATTTGCTATCTAAAGCATGTTCTTAACTTGCTTTTTGGTACGATGGACACCCATGTAAAAAAGGAAGAGGCGGTTTTATCTCAATCTCAATTGTTTCTGTTTAATAACCAGCAAACAGTTCTTTTTGAAGTCTAATTTTCTAAGCAACACCCACTTTGATTGAAGAGAAGTAGAGATCAAGTGACAACAAAACCGGAAATAGAGAATATCCAGATGATGGTCTATATCAAACAGGGGTGAATTGTGACCACAGTAAATTTGGTTGGGGAGGGGGAAGAAGAGCAATTATAGAATTTGGCCGGTCACCTTGAAAAGGAGAGGGGGATGGCATTCTGGAAAATGGTGAAAGGGTTGCATGGGGCAAGCAAGGTTGAGAACCCCTGGTCTATACTAACAGCTATTGGGATCAGACGTAGTTCATGGCAGAGATGGACCTGTCCATTTGTACTGACAACTACACATCATTGTGTATAAACGGGGTGATATTGGTATGACTAAGAGCTGGTATAGCAGAAATTGTCCCAAGTATCAGCTACCTACGTACCAAGGTGAAGCTCCGAATAAAATATCTACATATAATATGGGGAAAGAAGGTTGGTGTCCTTATTTCTCAACATGGCATTTGGCTTTCATCTTGTGAGCATGCATCAGGCCCTTTCCCAGCTTTTGGTACATGATGACAAGATTGAGAATCAAGATGCAATGTTGAGTAAACATTGGCTGCTTAGTGGAAAACTTGGGCAGGGGATGCATCATATGTTTACACTGTGTTAAAATCATGCTTGCATACAAAATTTCAAATAGTTTAAAAACTGCCACGACATATAAACTTATTCTTACGTACCTTTTTCCATTATTATTATTATCATCATCATCATCATCATCATTTCATTTATTTTTGGAGGGGCTTGCATAGTAGAGGGGGGATCAATTTACAATAAAAACTGCTCTCTAATCATCTGAGAGACCCCTTTTTGCCTTCCATCAGCATGGCTGATGCTAACCTCCAGGAGAGTGACTTGTTGCACCTTCTCAGCTAACTATGAATCCATTGCTAAGAAAACTGGTTCACCGTGTCATGTTAGACATTTTTCTCTCCAGAACATATCTATAAGTCTATTATCCATCTACACTTAGAATATTGCTGCCACATATTGTCCAGTGCTCCCGTTATATATCTAGAGATCCTTGATAAAATCTAAAGAAGAATCAGCAATATCATTGGTCCTGATCTGGCATCTCTGCTTCAGTTACTTTCCCAATGTCATAAATTGTCTCCCTGTGCCTTTTCTATGAATACATTTATGGTAATTGCTTGGCTGAGCTCTTCGTTATGGTACCTAGACTTTATGAATATAAGCACAGTACTAGACTGGGGCCAAGGTTTTACCGATATACAGCCGATTTGCCTAGATGTAGTGGTAAATTCTATGCTAAAAGTTTCTTTTCTTGTACTTTTCCCTTGAGGAGCTTCCTTCCAGCTCCAGAATTTCCAGCCAACTTTGTTCTTAGAAATTTTTAACACAAGTCGCTATCTGCTGTTATCCTGATTTCTCTTCTTTGGTTTTAAGAATTATCAATTATTAGTAATATTTCTTTTTTGTAATTCTTTCACACCTGGTAATCCCTTGTACCTCGGTGGCTTTAATGCCTTACTTGGGGTGAACTTCCTATTTGTGATGGGGAGGTCTTATGTGATAGTACACACAAAAAAAAAAAAAAAAGTACTAGTATGTTCCTTAGTAATGTTTCCATTTTCTAATTCTTTCACACCTAGTGTCTCGGTGGCTTTAATCCCTTGCTTGGGGTGAATTTGATAATTAAAAAAAAAAAAAAAAAAAAAAAAAAGCTAATTTCTTGGAGAGGTGTATTTCTGTAGAAATGTCTAAAACAATATTGATGGAAGGAAATTAATTGGTTTATAGATTATACATTCGGCTAATTTGAAAAAAAAAAAAATTCATCACCAAAATGTTTGGGTATTTTAAACTAGTTATGTGCGTTGCAATTTACTTGTCAATTTTTTTTTTTTTTTTTTTTTTTTGCTTTGTTTATTTTTACAAGTAATTCCGATATGTAGATAGCTGCCGAATATTTTACAAAATTGAAAGCACTCAAGATGCAAAACAGCAAAAACAAGGAAAGAATAAATAGATTAAAAAAATGAAGATACAAAGATTTTTTTTTTTTTTTGATAATCAAATTAGCAAATCTATATTCTTTGCATTGAATGGAATTATTTTCATGCAAATCAGGAGCCATGAAATTCGCGCGCAAACCGTTTTAGTGAATATTTGGATTTTTTTTTTTTTTTCTAGCAAATAAAAATATTAGACAATAAAATATGTACATAGCCTTTTCTTTTTCCCTTTGAATAACAAAATAAAAGGGTTTTTGGAAGAGTTTTGGATTTGTTTCACCATTTAGGCCAGTTGACTAAAAAACAAAGCTCACCTGAGTCTCAGGGAGAAAAAAAAAACAAAAAAAAAAAAAAAAAAAAAAAACAAAAAAAATGTATTAATTTTCAGTTTATATTCAATAAATTCATCTCTTAAATTTTAAATACTTATATTTGTAGTTTTACAACTGCATACTATTAGGTTGGTGCAAAAATAATATAGTTTTTTGACGTTATACGTCAAAAAACGATATTTTTGCACCAACCTTATTTTAAAATAAGATTTAAAATTTAAGCAATGTAAATTTAAATTTAATTAAATTTAAATTATTTTAAAATGAGATTTCAGCAGAGGATTATTTGAAAAAAAAAAAAAAAAAAAAAAAAAAAATAAATAAATAAATAAATAAATAAAAATAAAGTGGGTATTAGTAAAGCCCTTTAGGGTCTTCCTATTGAATTTACAAGAGAAAAAAAAATTCAATACAGAATTATTACATTATTCAAACTGTTATCCTCATCTTCCTTGCCATATTCACAACGTTTCAGCTGTTCTACGCCCCAGCCTTCTTCAGGTGATTGGAATTTTGAATCAAACTCTTTATTTCATCCACTGGGGTAGACTGTTCTAGTTCCATGCCTCTTGAGTGTCCTCAAGGACACATGGCCCAGTGAATAAAGACATTGATTAGATCCAGTGACTAGACCCAAAGAGTTGTGAGTTCAATACCAGGCCACAGCAGTGGTGAACCAAAACTTTGAGAGTTGAGTTAAAGGGAAATAACCAAGACATCCAGAAGAGACATGGCATGTGGAACTAGAACAATCTACCCTGGTGGACAAAATAAAAGGGTTCAGCTCAACATTCCAATCACCTGAAGAAGGCCAGGGTGTACAATAGCCGAAACGATATTAATAATAAATGCTCATCATTACTTAGTCATTATTATTATGCTTTTTATCACAGTGGCGGATCTATGGTTTTAGGGGCCGAGAGCTTGAATAGATATGGAGACCCTTTCACAACCAGTAACAATAGATTTGAGGATACAATTATCAAAACCTAGGCTATAAATTGAACTCAACGGGCCCTGGGGGTTTGTTTGCTGCAAGCCTCCTTGAAAATTTTGAAATTTGACCAATTACGTGGGAATTTTGAAGACAAGTTGATATCCGTCAAAAAAGTTGACATATTGACCATGCAGATAACCTAGCTTTCACTGCAGGCACCATTAATAATGCCACAGTTGTACTTCATTTAGAAAATGCTGCCAACAATGTTGGACTCTACGCCAATGCCTCTAAAACTGAATTCATAGGCTTCAACCAGCAGGGCTCAATACAAATTGTTTCAGGTTAATCAATAAAACCAGTGAAATCTTTTACATATCTAGGAAACGAGATAAATTCTATTGAAAAGGATGTGAAAATTTGCATAGCTAAAGCCTGGTCCAATTTGAATAAAATGGCCTTAATTTGGAAAGTTGATCTACCAGATAACCTCAAGTGAAGATTCTTTCACACCACTGTAGAGGCAGTGTTAATGTATGGAGCCACTACTTGGACATTAACTAAAACCCTAGAGTTTAAATTTGACAGACGCTACACTTGGATGCTGAGAGCTATACTTAACATCTCTTGGATACAACATCTGACTAAATCATAGCTCTATGGAACCATCCCTGATATTTCTACAATCTTACATGATACTGCTGGCAAGCAAAGCAAGAACTTGCAAGTAATCTACAGTTCTGGACACCAAGCGATGGAGCAAGACAGGTTGGTCACCCAGCAACCACCTACATTGACAAGTGATTTTATGACACAGACTGCCAGCCTTGATACAGGACTGTGATGGCTAGCATGATAGAATGTCACAGCTAGCTTGACTGAATATATATTAAAGTGTATTCTAAGGCCAACATTAGCTACTGCAACCCATTGGCTTATGATTCTATCACTAAAATGGCCTTATTTTAATAACACTTAAAACAAAAAAAAAAAATACCCCCCCCCCAAAAAAAACCCATCAATTTAAGACCTTTAACAACAATGGTAAATTAGAATTCAAAATTCTGCTGGATATAAAATGGGGGATCTGTTTTCTATTGTTTTTAAGTAATAAATAGATCCATCCAGAATTACTACAGAAAAAGAAAAAAAATATTCATTATATCAGTGTAGTAATTCTAGGTAAGGATCAGTTTATTACTTAATAGAAGACAGATCCCCCATTTTATATCCAACAGAATTTTGTATTAATTCTAATTTACCATTGTTGTTAAAGCCTTTACTTTTATTATAAAGTTTTCTCACGTGAATTTTTAAAGATATTTTTCTAATTATTAATATGTAGCATTTCTGGATAGATTAGGGGCCCTGAAATTTAAGTAGATCCGCTACTGATCACAAAACTCGTTTAGTACAGGGTGGTCTGAAAGGTTTGTCACTCCTACATAATATAATTTTTTCTATTTCAGATGGCTGACATGAACTTCTACAGTCTGGAAGAAAGGTAAGGGGTGACAACACTTTCGGACCACACCGTAGATCTACTTTTTACTATCATTGCTATTTATCTCAAGTTATTTTATTTACTAGTTTAATTCCATTTTATTATTGAGATTCATTTAAAAAACACTATTTAATTCCATTTTATTTTTGCTTAGGAGTCCAGCACTTTTTTTTTTTTACTGTGTTTTATTGCTAAATTTCTTCACAATTTCTAATATCTAAACATTAAAATAAGGCTTCCCAAAATGAAAGAAGACATTTTTATGTTATAAGAAAGAATGACAAGTTCAGTAAATTCATTTTTACATTTGATACACTTTGAAATTTTATGATTGTTTATGCCATTTTAAAATTATTTGAAAATGATCAAGATATATTAGTAAAGCTGTTGGGTTTTTGTATTGAATTTACAAGAGAGAGGAGGAAAAAAAAAAATATCAATAAAAATTGTTTTTATCAGAATATTTAATAGATTCACTCAGTTTTTATTATTCTAGCTTTTTATCACAAATTATGAGTTTAATGACATTTTTTATTATTATTTTGGCTTTTATTTCAAAATGCTTATTATTTATCAAAGTTTGTTTTCCACTTTTGGAGCCCAAAACATTTTTTTTTTTTAAATTTCATCACAATTTATTATGACTAAATATTAAAATAATGTTTTCAAAAACAAAATACAGAGGAACCTCGGTTTTTGAATGTCTCACATGTTGAACAAATTGGTTTTCAAACAGAAAATCTTACTTATTATAAAACGCAGATTGTGTGTGTGTACACGTTTATATATTGGATCAGATTTCCTACATTTTTCAACAAAACTTCACAGGACTGCATAAAATTACCTTGTGGTGGTTCTGACAGCACCAAAAATTGGAAAAACAATTGTTTTGCATGAAATCAATTTGAAAACAAGATAAAACACGATTCTGTCGCCAGAATGAAAGGGGGACAACTCATATCGAGTTATACTTATTATAAAACCCAGGTTGTGTGTGTGTGTTTTTCAACCGATTTCAGCAAAACTTCGTGTTTTTTTGGCAGGTAGTGTTTCTTATTGTGTTTACGCACATTTCCGGTTATGAATCGCCTTCAAGAACAAATTAAATTCGTGAACTGAGGTTCCACTGTAACTGATTGAAAGATTTGTTTTTTACGGTTTATCAACCCTTTGCAGGTTATTTAAAGACAGAAAATATTTTTAGATTGTAAGATTTTTTTTTTTTTTGAGATAATAATGGTTTAGTGATACAAGGGAAGAAATCTATAGCTGGAGGAGGGGGAAGGTGTATTCATACCTAATAAAAATTCAATAAACAAAAGAAATTATATGGATATAAAGCGGGGGGGATCAGTTCTATATTACAATCAATATATAAAGTGACCCCTCACTTTGCAGCCATAGTAGTTCCTATACATTTATATCCCAGAGAATGTAAATAAATCTAAAAGACAAGCCAAGATAGCTAATCAGTGACTGATTGGTTTTCTATGGCTTATCAACCCTTTGCAGGTTAGTTAAAGCCAAAATATATTTTTTAGATAAGAAATATTTTTTTTTTTTTTTAAGTTAATAATGGTTTAGTAATACAGTTATTACTAATTAACCCATAACTGGGGGCAAAAGTGATGGATTCATACCATTCCCAAGGGTATTTGCACACAAGTAAATATTACAAGCACAATGGGAACTAGAACTCAGCTCTCCGATTAACAACTCTGAGTGATTAACCATTACACCACTCCCAGATCCAAGCTTATGGCGCTTGGTATTCCCAAACAGGCTTAATTTCGGTGTTCATAGGGGAACCAATGTTTTAACATGATGCGGGCGCAAGCCCAAAAACAAAATGAAAGAAATTTTTATAAGTATTAGAATAAAAGAAAAAAAGTTTATAAATATAAATATGTGGAAATTCTAAAACAGACTGAGTATCAGTATCACTAGCCCAACCTTAGATGGAGCTGTTTTTACATTATATACATTTTTTTTTTTTTGTTTTCAAAGAAGAAAATAAAAAAAAAAAAAAAAAAAAAAAAAAAAAGACATCAGTGTAATACAATACACTGCAATACAATGGCCTTTCCATATTATGTAGTGGCCAACATACAAGATTCATTTTTGATTTTCTTTTAAAAGACTTTCATTTGGCAAAAATGGGTTTTCTATTTGTCTTACTGTACAGGGTGAGGCAAAAGTTGTACACCAGAGGGTTTAATTAATTAATCATATTTTAATTGTCTAATTTGTTTTGATAGGTCCCGTTGAGTGGCCACCAAGGTCACCAGATTTGGATTTTTTTTTATTCTGGTTATCATTTGAAATCAGTTTATCAGACGTGCCCAACAAATATTGAGGAACTTAAAGAAAGAATTAAATATAAATGCAGTAAAATGATCGAGAAAACTCTTTGACGTGTTAATGAATTATGCAGGCACAGAATTGAAATGCGTTTTGAAAAAGAAGGACATTTTGAACAGCACATAAGAATTAATAATTAGCAAATAAAATTTTCATGTGTAATTATTCTTTTAATAAATTATCCTTATGGTGTGTAACTTTTGACTCACCCTGTAGATACTTGAGTATAGAGCAAGTTTTATGATCAGTTTTTTTATGCAAAAAAAATAGGGGGTCGCATTATACACAGGTAAAGTTTTTTTTTCTGGGGGGTTAAAATTGTAAAATGCTTATTAACAAGTAGATGCAGTAAACAGGAAAAAAAAGGAATAATAATATCACCACCAAAAAATCAAACCCTAATTTCTCAACCATCACACCATTTCTAAAAATCTAAAATGACTAAATACAATCAGGAATTTAGTATAATTTGTATAGCTTACTATAATTTAGTATAATTTATGTAGTTTACAATAATTTGTATGAATTAATTTAAAAATGATGCTGGCAATCTTCAGTTAGAATCAACATCAAAATTGTTGCTTTTAAATAAATAAGACAGCATTTCAATTTTGCCTATGTAAACACGAATAGATATAGGACCTAAAATTAAATTAATTTGAGACAGGATCCATGGAACTACAAACTATGGATCAAAGAAGACCAAGATCCGCTCGTACATCTGACCATAAAGAACACATTCTACAGGCTGTTGGAAATGATCCTGGTCTCAGCACACATCAAGTGGTCCTACCATACTGTACATTTCATAGTACCATATAGTGGGTAATTCAGCTTCTGTACTTGTATCATTTGCCCTTTGATCACTAACCACAGAACTTTTGCTGATGATTTATTGTACAAACTGATGATCCATTTTTAGTCTCTTCAGTCTTGTTTATGGATGAGGCAACATTTGGAAGAGATGGAATAACAAATTTACACACCCAACATTTGTGGGCAGATCAAAATCCCCATGGTACGATACAGGCTAGACACTAGCATCAATTTATAAATAATGTGTGGGCTGGAATTGTAGGTGATTGCCTGGTAGGGCCATATGTTCTGCCAATTTCAAACACACTTCCAGACCTGCTAGAGGATGTACTTCTGCTAATATGAAGACACATGTGGTTCATGCACGATGGGGCTCCATCATATTTTATTCACATTGTTTGCGATGCACTGGCTGACACCTACCATGAAAGGCGGATAGGTAGGGGAGGACTGGTTCCATAGCCTACACGTTCTCTTGGCCTCAATCTTTTAGAATTTTATCAGTGGGGCCACCTAAAACAATTGGTTTATGTAGCAGACATTAATAATGCAGAGATGCTTGATCAATGTGTCATGGGAGCCTGCAAAACCATCTGACACTAAGTGGGAGCATTTGAAAGGGTCCATATGTGTGTAGAAGCAAGTGGAGGACATTTTGAACATTTGTTATGACTTTCTGTGTTGAGGTACGATGATGGCATTTTGGACATATGTTTATATAGACATTTTACATTGTTTTGGTGTTAAGAACTTGCCCTCAAAGTTGGTAAAAGTATTTTTGATAGACCATATATTATTAGGTTGGTGCAAAAATAATGTCGTTTTCTCACATATGTTACTATGTAAGAAAACGACATTATTTTTGCACCAACATAATATATATATATATTATATATATATATATATATATGGTATAAAATGACAATTGTAAAAAATCTTGGATTTTGCTGCCGTGTTTCGTCATCCGACTTTTTCAAGGCAAAAATGAAATCGAAATTTTTTTGTTGTTATAGTTACATTAAAAATCCAAATTTAAAAAGAAAGACACTTCTGTCTAAGCATTTTTTCTGGTTAATCTAAAGTACCTTTATAGTAAGGAATTTTTTTTTTTTTTCCTCCCCCATGACAACAATATAGTTAAATTCTCGGATCATTTCTGTGGACAAGACAGATTGTCATTTTATGCCAATCTGTCTTGTCTACAGAATTGATCTGAGAATTTAACTATATATATAATATATATATATATATATATATATATATGCTGGTGCAAAAATAATGACGTAATAGTGTCGTTTTTTGACGTATTTTTTAACGTCAAAAAACGACATTATTACGTCATTATTTTTGCACCAACCTAATATATATGGTGGGTGGAAATAAACTCCCTATTGAAAATTACTTATATTTGCATGAAATAAAATATATTGTAATCCTTAAATTGGTAGAAATTCATTGCTAATTTCTGTTTTTATTTCAAAGTGATAAATGTAGCCCAGGAAGGTACAAGGCCTGATTGCATGAGCATGATTAGCTAGCATCCCATTATGAAGTATGGCAGTTCAAGGCACAAGTGCAGAGATGGTGATGCAGTGTTCATAGACCTTAAGCTTCAGAAAAATGCCAAAACTATTAGAAATTGTCATTCTAAGCTGATGAGTAAAGGGATCTGTAGTAGATGCCTACAGAATCAGTCGTCCTTCAACATCCAGATTGGAAAAAATGTGCAAAAGCTACAAGAAATGAAGTCAGTCAACGATATACCCAGACAATTACAATTGCTGGTGGACAACACTGGTACCTATGTAGAATTTTAAAACTGCACCAATTCAATCATTATTGTTGTAGCAGGCCTATGGACAATAATGGGTATGTTCCGATTCACATAAATACTATATGTTGGTCTGCAGTTGGAGATTTCTCTCCAGCTGTGCTGGTAAAAAAACTCTCTGGCAGAGAGGATCCCCAGATGAGACTATGTTGAAGGGCAGAGTCATCTCAGGAAACAGCTACCCAATCCCATTTTATACAGAGTCTATGGGGAATTTTTGGCCGAGCCTATGGGCGTGGATACCCCACATTAAATTTTGCCTTGTGCCACATCTAACTGCATGGGGTCAGATGTGGCACAAGGCCATAGATGTGGTAGATAATCCTGTAGTTAGAAATTCATTGTGGATTTCACTTGACTCATGTCTAGCAGTTGACTACTTCTACGCACCACTGGTGATTCTTATGTGTTCTTGTCCTAAGTATTATCGCTCATTACCAACCTTTGTGTGATTATTCTATTCAGTAACCTTCCCTAGGTCACAACAATCATACTGTTCAAAATAAAAATATGCTTTATCAAAATTAACCGATAATTAATAAAGTTATTAACAATTTTAATAGGGAGTTTCTTTCCACCCATCCTCCGTGTGTGTGTGTGTGTGTGTGTGTGTGGTGACGATGAATCCAGAATTTTTACATGGCAACAGTGCTGTGATGTCACAGTGTAGTGATGTTCCGAGAGTGTCATTAGAAATTACTACACCTCAGTAACTGTCTGGCCATTGACACACAAGGTGCTTAGAAATCGACATGTTCAGAATACTGTCAAGCTGCATTTGGAGAGAGCGTTCGCACTGGTCACAAAGCCAAGGAAATCATTGAATGGTTTAAACACCATAAAACCATGGTCTACAACCTTGCAAAGGCATATGGGGTCCCTCAGAAAAAAAGGACAATTTCTGACATAAAAACTCCAGCAAAAAACATGAGGGGAAATATCGCCTAGGAAGTAGAACAATTGAGTGTATTGTGAAGGAGGTCTTGAATTATAAATCTTATGGGCTCAAGATGCACCACTTGCTTGGCGTACTGCAGGCCACCCAACTTATGCCCCCACCCACTTGCCAGACAGCAATCCTCTTAACTATTTTGTGTGCAGTGTCTTGAAGAGTAGGTCCTACAACACCAAGGAGGCTCTCAAGACAGCCACTGCCAAGGCCTGTCCCAGTTTCCAGTTCTGCTTGGAGAAATTGGTGGCCACATCAAGTGATTTTTGTACTATATATATATATGCCGGTAAATGTTATTAATACAGTTTATTATAAAACAGACCATTTACTTAAATATTTGTATCTATAAAAAGAATGTATAAACATAAAAATGTCTTTAAATAATTGTCGGACTTTGTCCATTTCATAATATGTGATGTCATTTGTTTACATTTCATACGCCATGAGCAGATATGAATGTACACGAGAGATTCATGGAAGATTGAAGTTTAAATACAGTAAAATTGACCTTGCTAATCGAACGATTCTCTGTAGCTCAATCGGTTAAGGCACGTCAGGCTAAATGACGGCTTCATATAGGATACAGGTTTGATTCCTGTTGGAGAACGAATATTTTGTATGAAAATTTCTCGGACATTCAGGCCGGTAAATGTTGTTAATACTGTTTATTATAAAACAGAGCATTTAATTAAATATTTGTATCTATAAAAAGAATGTACAAACATAAAAATGTCTTATATATATATATGCCTAATAAAGTTTCATTTTATAAAAAAAATATTATCTATTAACTTTTTCTGGATTTATCTGCACTACAGAGTATAAAGAGACAAGAAAAATGCAGAGAAATAAGCATGACCTTCTCGACATATGCACATAATGAAAGAAAAATCAACCTAGTACCAATGAAAAATGCATAAATTATAAATTATAACAGAATGGTCCATTACTTATCAGAGGTAATCACAGGGTCTAATGTACATGCTAACTAAGGGACAAGAAGAATTATGATTACTGAATATAGGAGAATTAAAAGCGGACTTAAAGTCAAAATTTGAATGTCATTTTTTTTAAAACTACGCTTGAGTTGACTTTGGGCCTGTTAAAGTGTAACTATTCATATAGTAAAATCTTTTACAGAGCATTTCTATAGTAAAAAGATTAACACTTGTTTAAAGAATCATTAACAATGAAATTACATCTATTTTCTAAACAAATAAAGATTTTGTCTGGCTGTGTGTTTGAAACCCCTCTAACTCAGGTCAAACTTGCTGTATATAGACATATTTTTTTTGGAATCAGGATGATTCCAAGATTGAAAATCTACCCTTCCTCTGGTGCTTGAACATCCAGCATCGGGATTTGTATCTGGATGAGGAGGGAACAGTTAAAAATTCAAATTTGAGAATAACTGGAAAAAAAAAAAAAAAAAAATTAGTGATTTTAAAAGTTTTTAATGTAATGTCGTTTTTTGACGCATTTTTTAACGTCAAAAAACAACATTATTACGTCATTATTTTTGCACGAACCTAATATATTTAAAGTAACACTAAAAGTTTGTGAAATTAAAAATTCTTGTTTTAAATTCAGTTTAAAATATCTCCAAAACTTTGTGAATTGAGGAAATCAGTTTTATTTCTTCAAAATGCCAAAGAATCAGAATTAAAATGAGAGGTTTCGTGACATGAGGTTTTGAAGTTCTGCAGAGTTTGCGATTTGAAGAACTCAATTTTTGGCATGAATTGGAATTTCAGCCCAAATCGGTCTTTTCATTAGAATTAGCCAGAATCAGAATTAAAGGGAGATTTTGAAGTTCCATAGAGTGAATCGAGGAATTCAAAGTTATTTCTTCAAAATTATCGTTGCTGCTTTCTAAGCTGGACCAGAAGTCCTTTTAGTTTTAGGCTTGAGGCCCACTTATTCCTATGTAGGAGCTAAATTAAAAGTTCACATGGAGTGTGGCTTTTAAGTTAGTTATACATATAACTGATCTAATTCTCTCAGTAAAGAGTACTTTAATTCCTAATGCAAGAACCTGACAGACCTTAAAATTTTTAAGGGCTGCTAGGATCTTCAAAGTTACCTTATGTAAAACATTAGACAGGATCCATAAAACAGTGGTTTGTAAAGATACATCACATATAAATAATGAGTAAAGAGAGCCTGTAGAATTTAACATGCACAAGACATACTGAAAGCAAGAGAATATGGGTAAATAGTGAGTAACCAAGCTAAAATGTTTATGTGAATGGCTGATTGATTGATTTTTTTTTTTTTTTTTTTTGCTTAACCTATTCGTAGGTTAGTTAAATCTGAAATGTTTTTGGATTGAAAGAATAATTATTTTTTTTGGTGGTGATTGAATAACAATTTTTGGCGATAATAATAGTCAGATACAAGTTTTACTATTTAACCCATACCTAGAGGGAGAAGAGGCAATTCATACCTTTCCTCAATGGAACTTGCATGTAACAACCCTGACTCTCCTTCTGAGCCATTATCCATTACATCACCCTCACAGCACCTGGTATTCCAAAGCGGTCACCCATTTAGGTATTGACCAGGATTGATATTGTTTAACTTTGGTGACTGAATGAATCAGTGTGGTAAAGAGTAGAAAATTACTTGGTAACAAAAGACAGGATAGTGTGGAGAGCCATGATTGCCCATTTTCTGAAAAGACTTGGCATATAAAAGAATATAATCACATGACAAAGAAAAAAAATATACAGGGTGTGGCCAAATGTAGGTATACAATTTTATTATTTATATATTGACGTCAATTTTTTTTTTTTTTTATGTGGTAGTGCCACAAATCAGAGCCAAAGCTAACTTTACGAAACTATGTTTCAAACAAGATGGGAGACCTCCTCATTATACTTTGGCAGAAAGGGAACTACCTTGATTGAACCTTCCCACGACATTGGATCAGACAACATGCTAGCATTGACTGGCCACTGTGTTCACCTGAATGAACATCAATGGACATTTTTTGGCAGGTGAGTGTAAAGAATAAGGCTTATGAGAAAAATCCACATAGAAAAATTAAGAGTTTGTCTTGGAAGCTTTTATTGATACAGATCAGAATCTTATTATAAAACGCAGATTGTGTGTGTGTGTGTGTGCGTCTGTACATTTATATATTGAATCGGATTTCCTACATTTTTCAATCGATTTCAACAAAACTTCACTTTTTTTTTTGGCAGGTAGTGTTTCTTACTGTCTTGCACACTTTTTTCTTTATTTTTACATTCAGAATGCTTTAAAAATTCCATTTACAAGACAATTGTTTATAATAAAATTCTATTCAATCGGTAGACTCATAACGATTGAAAACAATGTTTTTGTTTGAGTTTGGGTTTGACCAATTCGTAAAAAAAACAAAAATACAAAACTAAAACTAAGACATGAGTGTCCGTCAATCTTAAACAATAAACTTTGTCAATTTTATTTTTTAGTCTTTATGATGGTCGATACTTGATCTATCTCTTACTGTTACAACGCCGGGCAATGCCGGGCTCTACTGCTAGTTTATGCTATACTGCATGTCACAGTGTTTTGAAGAGGTTCAAGGAATGTTGCAGAATTGAAGGAGGACATTTTGAGTACTTATAAGATTAAACAAATGTAAAAAACACTTTAAAATGTATACGTACTTTTGGCTCACCCTGTGTTTGTGTGTGTATCTATAGCATAATAATACATGAAAATATGTGTCAGATCACATACAATTTGTTATTTCAGATTTTATAAGTAAATGTAATTCATTAAGTACCAATTTGTTTAGCTGCCACTCATTTCTTAGTATCTCTTTAACCATTTAACAATAAAGAAAACATATTTAAAATATGCACAACAGGTTGTTCTCCATTTACTAATAAAAATCTGAGAAACTCTGGGAGGCAACATTAATGCACAAAAAAAAAAAAAAAAAAAGAAAAAAAAAAATGAAACCAATATTCAGAAAACTTAAAACGATTACTTGTTTACTTATTTTAGTGCATCATTTAAACTTAAGTTATTGTCATGTAACAAAAACAATGGTCAGTGCATTATTTAAACAAATTAACCATAAATAAACACTGCCATTTTATAGCTATCTGTCATTTACGTCATTACTAAGACTGTTTTTACATAAGTAGCAAAGTAATCATTCTAAGTAATGTGGTTATTGAAAATAATTACTGTGTAGTTAAAGACTGTAATATTCAAACATTTGAAAATGGTCTAACATTATTAAACATTCAATTCCTTTGTCTTTATATTTATCATGCAATTAAAATAGGCAGCACCGATATTCAGAGAACTTAAAACATGATGCAAACAACAGTCAGTGAATTATTTAAACAAATTAGCCATCAATAATCAACAAAGTATTTTTATAGTCATCTGTCAATTATATCATTGCGAACTAAGATCAATTTTACATTTTCGTAACATTTTATAAATTGAAAAAAAAAAAAAAAAACAAAAAAAAAAAAAAAAAACAAAACTAGAAAGAAAAAAAAAAGACATTTTACTTGGCAAATAAAAAAAATGGCAGCAAATTTTTTCCCCAATTGAATTATTCAATGACATATTCAAAAAAAAAAAAAAAAAAAAAAAAAAAAAAAAAACAAAAAAAAAAAACACAGCATTTTAAGGAAAAGGTTTTGATGGAAGTATTGCCAGGATATTGTAACAGACTGAAAGATTAGAGACAGACAATACATTGGTTATAACAATTTGCATTTGTCTATAATTAATAAATTTGCATCATTACAAGTTTTTTAATATTCGATTTAATGCTTTTAACCCCCCTTTTATAAGGTATGAAAAACTAATTTAAGTAATGCACTAATCAATTTGCTGTTTTAGATAAGTTATGAAATAAGTAACGAAGTAACCATTCTAAGTACTGTGGTGAGTCGAAATAAGTGCTGTGTAATTTGTTGCACAAAAATCACACAATGAAGAAAAGATCAACTGTATGACCCCCCCCCCCCGTTGGGTGGTGGTGGTGGTAAAGGATTATGGTTGGAGGGGGGGGATCTAACATTTGGTCATATTTGGGGAAATTGAAATGGTCAGGCCAATGGATTTTTGGGACCCTCTTTTATTCACCAAATCATTTTTTTCTATGACAAGGGTTTAATTGCAACATAATTTTGCAACAAACATGTTAGATTGAAAGGTTTATTATCTCCTTATAAAATACTAAATGTATTTATATAACGGACTCTCCTGTCGGTTTTGACATATGAGGATCTGACAGCTTAATTGATTAAGTTATGAAATTTTGTGCAAAAATCTTAAGTGGCACTTAAGACCTGCAAGTGATTTACAAAGGAGGCTGCATATGAAGCAAGATTAAGGATTTGGGGATGAGATCACTGTTAGATTGGCTGACCTTTTAGATCTTGCTCTCACTTCTTGAAGATGATTCAGACAAGCTGATTGAAAACTGCCGAGCCCACTAAAACACGTTGATCTCCATTCTACCCGCTCCAAGGCTAAGCACTCAAGGGTGTTATGAGGTATATTGACAGCAGACAATTTGCTTTTCAGTGTGTCTTTGTATCTTAGACATGGGCGTCCTACATTCCTGTAGCACTGATCTAACTGGCTGTACATTAGGATCTTGGGTATCCTGTCATCAGACATTCTCAAGACATGACCAGTCCACCGTAACTGAGACTGTATGAGGAAAGTCTCGATTCCTCCAATATTACACCTGTTAAACAGGTCTACGTTAGATCTCCTATCTTGAAAGTTTACTCCACAGATAAGCATGCAGTGTGTGTGTGTGTGTGTGTGTGTGTGTGTGTGTGTGTGTGTGTGTATATTATATATATATATATATATATATATTTTTTCAGTTCTAAGTTTTGATATTTGGAATACAGTTTATTATATTCAGGTTTTGGGATTTTATCGAGTCTCTTTGGTCATGATGTAGCTGTTGGTAGTGTAGTAGGAATTTGTTTTCATGCCTGCTTTTGGAAATTCTTTTTTTTCTCATATATATATATATATATATATATATATATATATATATATATATATATATATATATATATATAATATGTGTGTGTGTATTAGTTGAATAAAAAGACAACAGGGAAAGTTCTTAACCAACACATTTTGTCCTTTGAGAGACTTTAACAAAGAAACGTATTGGCTAAGAATAGTTTTTCTTCCTCTTTTTAATTCATTTTCTTTTACAGATACACTATCTAAAAATAATGTGTGTGCATGTATGCAAAACCCCTGTTTAGAATTGTAGAAAAATTCAATAGATTTAAGTAATATCAGTAAAAACTTCAATTCTATGCAAACATCGGCTCACACAGAAATTGCCTCATTTTTGTGCACAAGTAGACTCATACAAGCTCTAAATTTAAATTCCACATCAGCATTTATTAACCAATCAGTGATGTTATCTCGAGCACTATTCCAGCTTTCCAAATGGGGGACAGCTATATCCTTGTTTGCTACAACTGAAAGCTCACTCTAGAAAATGATTAACAATATTTTCCCTCCTAAAAATAGATATTTAAAAAATTGGGAAATATATTTATTAACCAATAAACTTTTGAGTTTAGTAAATCTAACTTTTATTAGGTTGGTGCAAAAATAATTTCGTTTTCTAACACATGTTACTATGTGAGAAAACGAAATTATTTTTGCACCAACCTAATAGCTTCTTTAATACTATTTTTTCTTATAAATACATAGCCTAAATTAACAAAAAATCAGTTTTCAGTAAACTATTGACCAGTGTTTATAAGCAATACTAATTACTCACCTTTTCATATAATTATTGAGTTTAAGTAACCTCTTACGAATATCTCGTTTTCAAAATATATCATACAACACAAAAAAGATATGAGGATATACAAACAAACGAATATTAGTAGTTGTAACAAAATAGTGTTAGTTACTGACTTGGAAGGAAAGCACCGATTTTAGACCTCTACCGTCGAAGGCAGTTGACTGTCACTGATAACTTTCTAGCAGCCAACTCACCCCTACATGTAATGCTTTGTATTCTATTGGATCTTGTCAAGAGTAGGGAGGGTCATATAGTCTGGGCACTGCATGGCCTCCATATACCATCACCCTGGAGAGGTCACTCCAGTTTCATCAATAAAAATAAACAGATGCCTACTATCAACATAAAGAAGACTGAGCTAATGTATCAGCGAGTACCAGGCAATCCATCTTTCATAAAAACGCCCGTCTTCATTGAGGGTACAACATTAAAAACTGTTGAGATGTTCACATATCTTGGATCAACAGTCTCTTCTGATGAAAAAATGGACAGAGAGATCCAATCCAGAATATCCAAAGCTAGCACAGCATTCGGTAATCTTAAACATAAGTTATGGAAAACCAAAGACGTGTCTCTCAGAGTAAAGAACGACATCTACAGATCAGTCATTCTCTCAACACTTCCCTATGGTGCTGAAACTGGGACCCTATACCACAGGCACATAAATCAACTTGACACCTTTCACATGCCGTTTTTTAGTGCCATATGTGATGCAAAACGGGATGACAGGGTCAAGAATTGTGCAATACTGAAGAAATGTAACAAAATCACAGGCATTGAAACCAATTCTCCGCAAAGATACAACTTAGGTGGACTGGTCATATTGTGAGAATGGATGAGCATAGGATTCCACAAAAGGCGCTGTATAGAGAACTACTAAACTTCAAGCGTTAAGTTGGACATCCGCGCTTACGCTACAAAGACAAATTGAAATGTCTCAACTCTGATCTGAAAACTTTTCCCACCGTCATAATGTAGCTTCCCTGTGTCTTTTCTATAAATACTTTCATGGTAATTGTTCTGTTGTGTTATCGAGACTTTATGAATTTAAAGTGCAGTACCTACTGCAGGAAAACTTCTGTCTAGTCAGTCATGAATCAAAAGAGACATAATTGCCAAAGCAGACATCATGTATGGCACTTAACTGATTGACAACAAGATCTCATCCTTTTACAGTTGAAATGGCTAGAAGTAACTAACAGTTTCTTTTCTCATACATCTCGTTTATGGAAACTATTATGGTTTCTTGCTTTTCAGTCAAGTTTGATCTTCAAAAATTTAAATGCAATGACAGTAGTTATCTTTTATCCTAATTCTCGTTCTTTTATTGTCCTCTCTCCAGAATAGTATTTTTTCTCATATTCTCTAACACTCAGTAACTCCTAGCATCCTAGTCGCTTTATTGCCTTGATTGGGGTCAAGTGATTTAAAAAAAAAAAAAAAAAAAAAAAAAAAAAAAATTACTGAACCATGCATTTTTTTTTTCTTTTCTTCATATGACAATCAAATTCCTTCATTGTTGGACTTCCCCTGCATCTCCCATCAAATTCAAGACAGCAGTAAGTATCTGGGAACCTGAAGTCGAAAAATTTCCTTTTCAATCTTGCTATTATTGAGATTGAGTTGTTTCTTCCCACCCCCCACTCCAGCTTAACCTTTTGCAAGTTATTCAAAGCCAGAAAGTATTTTTAGACTAAGAATATTTTTTTGAGATAATGATTCATTAATACAAGTCATACTAATTAACTCATAGCTGGTGGGGGTGGCAGGAGATGAAGAAAAAGTGGATTCATACCTTTCTCTGGAGTAACTCAGATCTCAGATTTCCAATTACACCACCCACACATCCAAGCTCACAGCACTTGGTATTCTTAAGTGATCACCCGTCTAAGAACTGACCAGGCTCAACATTGCTTAACTTTGTTGATCATATGAGCAGTGGTGGTTCAACCTGATGTGGCTGTAAGCCCTTGAAGGAAAGAAATTCTTACAGACTTTATACCTGAAGAAGGATTGGCAATGAAAACAATGCATGGAATGAGTTTTATAGACTCTTAAATTATAAGAAATTCCCAAAATTCCAGAAGGCATATTTGATTCCCTTGAAGGCTGTAGAATAGATCTGCTGTAATGAGATGTCAAAAACAAAATAAGAGAATAATTTAAATTTTAGAAGAATAATGACCCATTTCATAATTACAGGGAAATATGTCATCCAGATGGTTAAAAAAATGTTTGAAGTCATTAAGCTAATTCTGTAAATTCTCTAATAATTCTGTAGTTCGAGATCAACTCCAAAATTCCTACAACCAGAACTCAATTAGAAAACTAGAAAAGTTAGCCAATCCAGAATATTTCTGGTAAGAGAATTTTGTATACATTTGGTATTTTTTGTTAATTTCATACATGGCATATTACATCCTCATTACAAATGGATATCATATCTGTAAAACTGAGTAGGGACAGATAAGTTGAAGATTTAATTTTATTTATTGCTATCTTTGTGGGTGTGCCTGTGCATGTGCCTAAAAAAATGTAAAAGTTATTTGGGGCAATTTTTATTTCAATAGGTAACTAAAAAGGCAGAGTTTTTATTCTAATTAATCATTTGGGTGGGAGGGTGTTGGGGCATTCCAAAAGAAGGCAGATGAAAATGAAACAAAAACACCCAACTACTCCTATACTTGGATCTTAGCCAAAATCTAAAAGCAAATTGTTGTCTTGTAATTAAAAAATCTAAATGCAATTTGTCCCTCATCAATCAGAAGAAAAAGCACACATTAATTTTCTTTCTATAAACATGATTTATTTTATTGTAGAGAGGCAAAAAACAAAAGAAAATTATCCCATTTATGTGCCATGAAAATCCCTTTAATTATCATTCTTTTATGTAAGTTTAGCTAAAGATTTCTGACATTATTACACACATTAAAAAGAATAAGTAAATCAAGTGTAGAAATGGAGTATTTTTCTAGGTTAAAAAGATTTTGCAAAATTAAGGCTTACCCAGCAAAGGTAAATGAACACAAAGCCTCATAAACTTTGGTCGACAAGACTTGGTGCTTAAAAAATTAAAACAAAGATTTAGAGCTCATATTTAGAAATAAATACAAAGAGTGTTATGATTATAGACACCATTATGTCAAAGCTGACACTATCACACCATGGGAGTTAAATAATAAAAAAAAAAAAAAAATAAAAAAAATTAAAAAAACAAACCAACTGTCTCATACTCCCTGCAAGTAAATGTTTAATATTTGTAACGATTAATTTTTTTTTTTTGTTTGTTTGAATGTTTTAAAGAAAAACTTTCCTGCAAAAATTATGCAGAAAAAAAAAAAAAAAAAAAAAAAGAAAGAATCCAGTATATTACCTAGAAAGTGAAAGTTTTGTGTGTACCTTGATTATGATTTATGAAACAAGTTGATATTTAAATTTGTTTGAACTGAATTAAATATTTTCTATGCTATCAGTTCTCACAATTAGAGAAAAAAAAAAAAAAAAAATCACTTTGGTGATATAATACTTTGGATGTGAAAACATGAGATCTTAAAGAAAAAAGAAAGAAAAAAAGAAAGAAAATTACATATTTTTTGTTTATACATTATTTTTATAGGTACTAATATTTAACGTATAAACAGAAAATAAATTAAAATAATTGTCAGACTTATATATATATATATATATATATATATATATATATATATATATATATATAAATTTTATACATACACACACAGATTGAATGATAAATAAATTTTTTATATATCCAGAACAATAATGGGGGGGAGGGGGTATATGAGAAAGTGGAAAAAGGTTTTCATGTGATGCATTTTGTCCTTTACATGAGACTAAAGTTGTTACAGTGTTACTACACATCTGCATGAATGAGGGATGCTGGGAATTTAAATGTTTTTTTATATATAGTCAACCTAGTTTCCTTTAGGTTCTTTTTGTTTCCATGACTTTTGTTATTAGACATCGCACACTGTGATAATAGAAGTTCTGTTAGGAATGGTGAAATGTAAAAGGCAGGGTGCAAATTTACTGTCTATGATCTTGCAATCAAGATACTCTTTGAACATTTTTGTCTCAGTGAATTGTTTTCTCCTTTGATCAGAGTAGCATTTTTTATATCAAAATTGTGGCCAGTCTCATAATGGTGAGCAACTACTGCATTGTTTTGTAGTATGTCCCTTTTGTGTTCATGATTTTTTTATGTAGATTCCTTGAGGTTTCTCCTATGTATATTTTGTGACAATTATTACAGGTGATAGAGTAAATTGCCCTTTCAAGAGTTAGTTGTTGAGCAAGTCTTACTGCTTTAGTATCGACTAAACTATTTTATTGTTTTAAATATATATATATATATATATATATAAAAAAAATTCCCAGCACCTCTTGTTCGTGCGCATATACAGTCACACCAATCTAACAGATTTAGTCTGACGAAGTCCTAAAGGGCAAAACATGTCACACAAAAACCTTTTTCTACTTTACCATATATATATATATATATATATATATATACGGTGCCTATAAAGTCTCTTTAGAATTTAAAAAATATATTACAAAGGCAATTGATGTGGCACTACAACGAGATGGCCTTCAACCAACCATCATTTTCCAGCAAGATGGCGCACCACCACATTGGGGTCAGCATGTTTGTGGGTTCCTAAATCAAATGTTTCCAGACAGGTAGATTTGGAAGGATGGGTCAATTCCCTGGCCACCTCATTCACCAAATATCTCTCCCCAGGACCTTCTTTCTATGGGGTTATGTTAAAGATATTGTGTATCGAACAAAGATACGGGATATCACTGATCCAAAGCAAATGACATTGCCACCATTGATGAGGCTATGCTACATCAAATATGGCAAGAAATTGAGCATCATCTTGATGTGCTTCATGCCACTAATGGTGCCCATATCGAGGTGTATTAATTAGTTAAAAAAAAAAAAAAAAAAAAAAAAAAAAAAAAAAAAAAAAAAAACTTCAATATCTACTCCTCATTTTTGTGTGTTCTTTTGCAATAAATTTTTTAAATTGTAAAGAGACTTTATGGACACCCTGTGTGTGTGTGTGTGTATATATGTGTGTGTGTGTGTGTGCAAAAGAAATTGCAACAAGTTTTTTTTAATTAAAAAAAAAAAAAAAAAGAAAAAAAAAGAAAAAAAGCAGACTGTAAAGAAAAAGAAAAAATAGGCAATTTTAAAAAAAAATCCATCATAAAAAATATTTTTAAAAAACTCGTTTCATATTTTTGGAGTTATTTGAAAAATAAAGATCTACAATCAAAATCCGTACAGCTGTCATTGAAGGAGTTTAGTGGCAAATAGCTATTATTACATAGTTTCTCTCAGAGGTGAATATTGCATTCCTCCCTGGTGGCCGATGTGTTTGGCATAGAAGTCCATATCATCATGGTTGGAAGCAGCACGGCTGCTCAAAGAGGCACCACCAAATTCTTGTCCATCATTTGCACTTAGGGTCACACTGTCATGGTCGTCTTTCAGTTCAATGGTCCAGAAAGGCTGTAATTTGTGATAGAATCGGTGACGCTGGAGAATTAGAATACCAATGATAATGCAGATAAAGAGGATTACCAGAGGCAGACCGACTTTTAAGCTGAGTGGAAAGGAGGCTTTAGAATGGCTCGCAGGGATTTTAGGTGTTGAAGAAGAATCTGGAGAGAAAAAAAAAAGAAAGAAAAGAAAAGAAAAACAAAAAACATATCAAATGATAAAATGTCAATTTATGTACAAAAAGTTAATTTATATATATTTTTTTTATTTATTTACTAAGGTTCACCCAATGCAAGGTCCAAGAGCCACTCAAGGTAGAGGGTTACTATGTGAAGTTGTATTAGCATAAGAAAGGAGAAGTAAAATTCATGGAGCTAGGTGGAAAGGTAACGGTTTAGCTCTAGACTTGAAGAGGTCAAGATTTAATTAGTGAATAGCATTTCAGAGTTCAGTCGGAGATGTTAGAAATATAGTGTAGAAGTAAACTTTAGAAGGAACTGGAAACCCAATCCTAAAGAGGAATCAAGGAATAAACCTCTACTCCTTTCCAAAAGTCTGGGGAGAAGTGTGAACCAGGCGATAGGTGGATCCATCTAATCCTATTGATGAAGGAGAGAAAAAAAACTGGAAGTGAAAGAAAAGAAAAAGACTTCAGAGGAATCTGCAAACCCAATCCAAAACAGGAAACAAGGGATAAACCTCTGCTCCTGTTCAACAAACCGAGGAGGAGCATAAACCAGATGATAGATGAACCTATCTATTCCTATTGGGAGGAAAGAAAAATTAATTAGTGAATAAAATTTCAGAGCTTAGGCGAAGACTTTAGAAGTACAGAGTTGAAGTAGAATTTAGAAGGAACCGGAAACCCAATCCTAAACTGGAAACAAGGGATAAACCTCTACTTCTGTTCAGCAGAGCAGGGTGGAGTGTGAACTGGACGATAGATGAAACTATCTATTCCTATTGAGAGGAAAGAAAAATTAATTAGTGAATAAAATTTCAGAGCTTAGGCGAAGACTTTAGAAGTACAGAGTTGAAGTAGAATTTAGAAGGAACCGGAAACCCAATCCTAAACTGGAAACAAGGGATAAACCTCTACTTCTGTTCAGCAGAGCAGGGTGGAGTGTGAACTGGACGATAGATGAAACTATTCCTATTGAGAGGAAAGAAAAATTAATTAGTGAATAAAATTTCAGAGCTTAGGCGAAGACTTTAGAAGTACAGAGTTGAAGTAGAATTTAGAAGGAACCGGAAACCCAATCCTAAACTGGAAACAAGGGATAAACCTCTACTTCTGTTCAGCAGAGCAGGGTGGAGTGTGAACTGGACGATAGATGAAACTATCTATTCCTATTGAGAGGAAAGAAAAATTAATTAGTGAATAAAATTTCAGAGCTTAGGCGAAGACTTTAGAAGTACAGAGTTGAAGTAGAATTTAGAAGGAACCGGAAACCCAATCCTAAACTGGAAACAAGGGATAAACCTCTACTTCTGTTCAGCAGAGCAGGGTGGAGTGTGAACTGGACGATAGATGAAACTATCTATTCCTATTGAGAGGAAAGAAAAATTAATTAGTGAATAAAATTTCAGAGCTTAGGCGAAGACTTTAGAAGTACAGAGTTGAAGTAGAATTTAGAAGGAACCGGAAACCCAATCCTAAACTGGAAACAAGGGATAAACCTCTACTTCTGTTCAGCAGAGCAGGGTGGAGTGTGAACTGGACGATAGATGAAACTATCTATTCCTATTGAGAGGAAAGAAAAATTAATTAGTGAATAAAATTTCAGAGCTTAGTCAAAGATTTTAGAAGTACAGAGTTGAAGTAGACTTTAGAAGGAACCAGAAACGCAATCCTAAACAGGAAACAATGGATAAAATAAAAGACTGTGGAGGTGTGTGAATTGGACAATTGGTGAATCTATGTACTCCTATTTTGGAGGAGTGAAAAAATAAATAAATAGTGAATAAAATTTCAGAGTTCAAGCACATACGTTAGGTGTATAGAATCAAAGTAGATTTTAGAAGGAAGCAGAAACCCAATCTTAAACAGAAAACAAGCGATCTTTGAGTATAATATGACCCTGTAGTACAATCATCCCTGTGTAAATTTTTTTTTTTTTTTTTTAAATTAAACTATATTATCCACTAAAACATCAATATCGGACATATTTCACTAAAATAATTGATTGATTGATACATTTTTATGGTTTATCAACCCTTTGCAGGTTATTTAATGCTAGGAAATATTTTCTTAGATTGTAAGAATATTTTTGAGACAATAATGATTTAGTGATACAAGTCTTACTATAATTAACCCCTGAAAGACTTGTCATCCCCTTACCCTAATCCTGTCAGAAATCTAAAATTTAGCATTATATTATGTAGGGGTGACAAAACTTTCAAACCCACTGTTTATGACAAATGCTGAGCAATTTCATCACAGCTGGAAAAGACATCCAGTTACAATGATGTAGTTCAACCAATGAATGTTTAAAATACCACAAAATATACAGACCAGATAGAAACTTTTGCTATTGGACAGCTGAAAATTTTCAAACATACAAGGAAAAATGGCTTAGAGAATTCATCACTCACAAGACACATCAGAATCAACAGATTATCGACAGCAGATACAGGATCAAAGAGAGAATATAATGATTTTCTAAGCATAGCTTAGATGTGGCACAAGGCCGAAAGTATGGGGCACCCAGTGAGGATTGAACTCGCTATTCAGTTGTAACTGTTTTAGTGAGACAAGCTTGCTAACTATTACGCAACAACAAGGTGTCCAACCAAAGAAGGAATATAAAGGAGTAAGTATTGTTGAGAGAGAAGCTGCAGAGAGCCATGATCCTCATATCCTGATGAGAGAAAGAGAATAAAAAAGAGCAAATAATATGAGGTCTGATCAAAAAGGTATTGGGACTGTTGCTATATTAACAGAGTTAAAGTACAGAGTTAAACTGCTTGGCACAGATTGACCTTTGAACTATGTTGCACACTAAGTCATAATGTTCTCGCTCATGTCAGTTGTTTATAAGCAGTGGTTGGAAAGAAAGTGTGTAGAATGTGGTCACCTCATCACACCACAGAGGTTTTGTCAATGATCATGGCTTGAGCAGTCAACTTTGATCTTGAAAAATTTAAATGCAATGTCAATTGTAATTGTTCATCTTGATTTTTATCTGTTTGTTATCTTTTCAATGTTTTTCTTTTTATCATTCTATCACACTCAATAATCCCCTTGTATCTTAGTGGCTTTATTGCCTTGCTTGGAGTGAAATAAGATACAAGATAATTTCACAAATAAAACTGAAGAAATAATGATAATTCCACAGCTCAAAAATTCTGACAAATTATTTTTAGTCTTTATTTTACTACTTACCTGAACAGTTCAAAAGTATCTAACCAAAGTTCTTGTAATGAGGAATGACAAAGAGATAATGTAAAAGTGACAAAACTTACTAGGTTTAGTGCAATTTTTGTGCAGGATTGGATCCCCAACGAAGCCAGGTAAGCAGTCTTCACAGGAAAAACCAGTTGTATTGTAAAGGCAATGCTTGCAAGCTCCTGGAAAATAAACAAACATTCAATTTTTAACTCATTCTTCATTTGACATTAAGTTTTACTAATACTAAAGAAAATC
This sequence comes from Acanthosepion lycidas, assembly GCA_963932145.1. NCBI lineage: Eukaryota > Metazoa > Mollusca > Cephalopoda > Sepiida > Sepiidae > Acanthosepion > Acanthosepion lycidas. The sequence goes on from OZ010615.1 coordinate 47,920,116, forward strand.
ATGGTATTTTCTATACAAAAAAAGTTTTAAACCTGAACTTATGATGCGTGGTCATATGCCCAAAGATCATCCTTGCTTTGAATGCCTACAGAGTTCAAAGGTCACTCCGAATCTCAAATGGGACATGTATATTCAATGCCATCGCAAAAGACTTGCTGCCATATCTGTCTATATTTCTGCAATGAGATATTGTAATTATTTACATTGTTTGTCAGATTCACAATGTTTTGACCATTGAACGCTGTGGCCTTTTTCAGGATCTGTCTATATTTCTGAGATGGGGTATTATAATTATTTAGACCATTTACATTGTTTGGACTCTTGTCCTCATCTTAATTGCCATATTCACAGCGTTTTGGCCATTGTACCCTCTGACCTTCCCCAGTATTTGTATTACTGGTATGTGGTATTTTAACTATTTACAGTGTTTGGACTGATGTCATCTTTATGGATGAAATAAAAAAAAGGTCCAGTTTGAAATTCTAATCACCGGAAGAAGATCAGAGCGTACAATGGCCGAAAAGTCATGAATATGGCAATAAAGAGGAGGACAACAGTCCAAACAATGGTGCTGCCCAATCCTCTCTGTCTCGCTTTGAAAGAGTTCAAAAGTGCTTATGCAACATTGTAAGTGATAAATTATTGATGAATTATTCTGTAAACCTTATCCCACAGATTAAATGTTGCCAGATTTTCACTAATATATCACTATTACCATAGCAGACGTTGGGATGAATTACAATCCTAAATTCCACCAGCTCAGACCTTCACAGCCCTGAACCGCTATGCCATGCTTATGGTAACAAACCCTATCCATTCCCTTCACTGCAAGAGAATATATATATATATATATATATATATATATATATATATATGATAGTGATAACAAAGACAGTGTAAAGATAGAAATGCTATCATTCCATGTAAGAAAAGACTTAATCCCTTCCTTTGCATAGATGTGTTTATACATTTTTACTGAAAGTATCTTTTGCAGACTTAGATGAATAAAAACATCCAAAACATAACATTCAAAAACCAGCTACATATGTGTTTATATGTTGATCATGATTCTTTTTATGCCCTTCTGAGCCAGAAACAAGTCCAAAATGTTTGGTAGAGGTGTTATCCACCACTCGGGTACTTCCCTTGGGTTTCTCAGTTACTATATTAAAAACAAATTAAAAAAAAAAAAAAAAAAAGGCAGAAAGGGCCCAAGGCAAGCAGTCTTTGCAATAAAGTGCTCAATATCAGAGAGAGCATTAATAGGACTAATACAAAAATAAAATTTGTCACTGATAATAACATCAATTAACAAAGTGACAAATGATAAAAGTGTTGGTTGACTGGACCCAAACAGTTGCGAGTTCAATACCTGATAACTTGGAGAGAAGAGTTAAAGGGAAATAACTGAGAATTTGGTAGATGAAAAGAAATGAAGATACTGCTTAAAAAATAAACAGTGTCTGTGCAAATATTGGTAACCACTAAAAATAACATTAAAGTGATAAAAATCTGTCAAATTAATAGATATATATATATTATAAACAGAGCATTTACTTAAATATTAGTATCTATAAAAAGAATGTATAAACATAAAAATGTCTTAAAATAATTGTCGGACTTTGTCCATTTCATAATGTGTGACATCATTTGTTTACATTTGATACGCCATGAGCAGATATGAATGTATGTGGGAGATTCATAGATGATTGAAGTTTAAAGACAGTAAATTTGACCTTGCTAACCGATCGATCCTCTGTAGCCAAATCGGTTAAGGCATACCAAGCCAAATGACAGTTCTGTATAGGATACAGGTTTGAATCCTGTCGGTGAACGAATATTTTCTGTGAAAATTTCTTGGACATTCAGGCCAGTAAATGTTGTTTAATACTGTTTATTATAAACAGAGCATTTACTTAAATATTTGTATCTATAAAAAAAAAAAAAAAAGTATAAACATAAAAATGTCTTAAAATATATATATATATATATATATATATATATATATATATATATATATATATATATATATATATATATAGAGAGAGAGAGAGAGAGAGAGAGATATATATACACACACACACACACTTCATTCATAAAAAGCCCACAACTTGATAAGAATTTTCTTCCTTTTTAAAAAGGAATTAGTTGCTTTTAGAATAAATATAACAAGCATTTTATATTGACATAACATTGCCCTTGGTAGGGGAAAAAAAACAAAAAAACAACCTAACTTAATTTCTCCCCCTACATACCCAGATGACTGACATTAAGCTTGAGTCCTGGCAAATATGTAAGACAATTTGGAAAACTTATATTTTGAAATGTTTCATTGTTGAATCATTGTCATCAGCAATGGAATGTTTTTTTGCAATAAAGAAATCTACATTAGCAAGACAAACATAATTCATGCTAAGTCAGGCCAAGAATGGAGTACTGTAGACATTAGGTTGGTGAAAAAATAATGGCGTTTTTGACGTTAAAAAATACAACATTATTTTTGCACCAACCTAATATTTGGCTTTGATAGAATCCAAAAGCGTCTCCTTGTGGGTGACAAGTTATTTTCCCACCCTCCAACCTCTCTACCACGGGCAGGATGCGGCAAGCCTTTTGCTGCTCTATAGTTATTTTCATGGACAAACTCCATTCCTTGGTTCCACTAGGCGTAACCTTTAAAAGGCAAGGACCTGCCATGTCACTTACATTGTAGCAAACCACTCGCATTCCCTCCCTTATTCAATCGGTGAAGGGGCACCTCGAGGTGGTGTAATTGTTGGCAAGCTTGTCTTGTTAGAATGATTACAACTGAGTAGTGAGTTCGATCCTCACTGGGTGCCCCATACTTTTGGCCTTATGCCACATCCGAGCCGTGCTTGAAAAAAAAAAAAAAAAAAAAAAAAAAAAAAAAAACGCTATTCAATCGGTGAAGTTCCCATCAAACAGCTTCTTCATGTGAACCACTTATCTGTGAAACTGACTCCCAAGTGGATGTTTCCCCAATCACTACAATCTTAACCTGTTCAGGACTAGGGTTAACCATTACCTTCACTTCCTATCTGCACACGCTGCTTCCTAATGTAACCCTCTACCTTGAGTGTCCCCTGGGCCTTTTACAACGTAACCCTTACTGTGGTTGGGTTGAACACAGGATTTTTTTTTCCCCTTTTCATTAACGTTTATGAATCTCACACTGTTTCATTATTAACTTTGGAATACACAACTTGTTCTTGCAAAATCTGTACTGAAACAATGTGGGATACATAATATCTTGAAGAAATGAAAACAAATACAAAATAAAAGCAACTGAAATTAGTGAAAATCTAATTTCTATAATGTCTACAATTATACAATAATTATTACTGTAGAGATATATCTATATTATATATATTTTATATAATCACAAACTAATTTCTATAATGTTTCTAATTACATAACAAAAGCCGGAATGAATCATTTGGGCAATTAACAAAGATACTTTTCTTTTTTGAAATAAAATTCTTTTTCTAATCACAGTAGACCGTCAGCAAAACACTTCTTGTCCGACTTAAGACACACATACAGAAAATATATACATACGCACATAGAAACAAACACAAAATGTGTGTGCACTCCTGTATATAACATGCACACACAATAACACATATATAATGTTTATTCACTCACTCGCGTATAACACTCACATATATACAGAGTGCGATGGTTAAATTGTCGCCTTTTTATAATTTTTAATTTCGTGCATGTATGTTGTTTGTTTTTGTCGCAGGGTCTAGTAGAGTCAGTTGGGCATTGTCTGTGAGAAAAAGAGTACCTTGACGCACTACACTCCGCCAGAAATTTGGAAACAGCATACTCTACTGCTTGGCATTCACGCTGGAAGCACCAATACAAACATTTCAGAATATTTGGGTGTCAATCATGTATGGCAGCTTGGAAAACTCACTCTGGTCATTCTGATAAGAAAAGAACTTCTGAATTTGTTGGTGAGGGCCTCAGACTCAACACAGGCTTACATCAATTGCCTTGAGGAGGTAATGTTGCCCTGGGTTAAGAGGGTGACTGCTAGAAGACCCTATGTCTAGCAACAGGACTCTGCACCATGTCACACAAGCAGGAGAACAAAGTTATGGCTGTCAGACAATTTCTGCAACCACATAACCCCTTACATCTGGCAACCACAGACTGTGACACCAACAAATCTCCTTGTAACACCAAAGATTAAATGAAGGCAAGGATTATGGCAGCATTCACCAACTTAAACAATGAGAATGTTCAGAAGAGTTGCAGGAGATTCTAAAGTTGTCTAGAAGCCATGATTGAAGCCAATGGCGATTTTATTGAATAAATTTACTCTTTCATATTTCAAGATATTTTTGTGTAGTTTTTGGTAAATATATCTGCTAAAATGAAATATCAGTATAATTTTCATTTTTGCATCATTTAGACGATAATTTATCCATTGCACCCTGTATAACTTAAGTGCAGACAAGATGGAAGATTTTTCAAAAAAATTAAAGATTTCCAAAAAATATGTTAAACAAGTCAAAATGGAATGCCATTAAATCCCTAAGTCTAACAATTCTTGCGGACCACAGAATAAATATGATAAAATCCAAACCCAAATCCTGGATGAGAATTACAGACCTATATCCGGATCACAGATATCTGGGGACAGTGGATCGACGTTGTTGTGGCAAATACATTTGGCACATGTTCGGTAATACTTGAAATATCCGTTGGAACATCTGTTACATCTCTCTCCAGCATAACCATTTAAGCAATTGCATACGGGTTTGTTATTAACTGGAAAAAAGAAAAAAGAAAAAAAATGAACATACAATTTATGCCAATATATGCACTCACTCCATTCACCCAACCAGGTAGATCTTGCGAACACCCCCGACCCCAGTCCAGAAGCACCCCCACATACCAAGGTCTTCTGTTGGCATAAGTAGCAAGATTGTATATATCACCAGCTTAAGCCTACACCAGCATAGCCTACAGTGACTGGCATTCTCCAACAGTCATCCCTCTGAGTACTAACCAGGCTCCACATTGCTTAACTTCTTGTGACCAGTCAGTCCAGAAGCCATATATCAAAGTTTTCTGTTAGAAAAAGTAGTGAGATTGTATCCATTACCAGCTTAGTAGGCGTGTCACATAGCCTGTAGCAACTGGCATTCCTCAGCAGTCACCTATCTGAGTACTGACCGGATTCATGTTGGTGACCAGACAGGAACCAGTGTTTCAATATGATATGGCCTTAAGCCCCTATATATATATATATATATATATATATATATATATATATATATATATATATATATATATATATATATATATATATATATATATATACGACCAATAACTATTTTACAATATTTGATAAAATTTAACTAATGTAATATATCAGGTTGGAACAAATGTTTATAGTATTTTTTTAAAAATTGAATTTCAAAGACAATACTGTAGAATCCCACATATTCACAGTGCCTCATATCCAGACATGATTTTGATGCGTATATTTGAATTATTTGGGTGATATGTAACTGATTTGAAATTTGCTTTTCAGGAAATCTACTTTGGATAATTGCTTATGTTTATTTCACCCTAATGACTTGTATTGGTACAAAAGATGATGGGAAGAAGAGGAAACGGACAACTTTGGAGTTATCGCAAAAAGTGGAAATTTTAAACAGACTAGACGTTGGTGAAAGTTCATTGTAACTAATGGCCGAGTTCAACATAGGAAAGTCAACATTGTATGATATAAAATCTTCCAAAGAAACTATTCTCCAGCGTTCACACTGTCACAATGAACAAGAAAATAAAAGACATGATTGTGATGAAACCTGGACTGAAATTGAAAAGGTTGTCAGTTTTATGGAAAGAAAGCTAGCATTCAGCCATGATGATTTCAATGATGCATCCAGAGTTAAAAAGCGTCTTTTGTTTAAAAAATTTCAAGAACAAAAACAAAATGTGGAAAAAGTTGAGAATGACATTAGAAGAGAAAGAATCATCATGCAACAATGATTAAAAGATCCTCGTTACATTATTTGTTTTGCATACGTGGCATACTTAATTTAATGAATTTTCATTAAACATTACATAATTTATTTCTTTTTCCTTAAAATCAATTCCATTATATTTCACTCACCATTAGCTTATTTTGTTTACTATAAAACTTTGAAAATAAAGGTTAAACCTGATTTCAGTTTTTATCTTAATTTAAATATAACCCCTCAGATCTGGACTTTGTAACCAATTCCTCATATCCAGAAGACTAAGAAGTCTGGCTGTCAGGGATTCTACTGTATTTAGATAATTATATATCTATTTATTCAACTGCATATATAATCCTAAGATGGGGTTTCAAGACTTGGAATGCCAACCTTCCTAGATTGATCAATTTATTTTCTATGATTTATCAACCTTTGCTGGTTATTTAAAGTCAGAAAATATTTTTAGATTGTAAGAATTTTTCTTTTTAGCTTTTAGAGGTAGCAATAGTTTAGAGGAGGTATGGTGGAGTAATGGATAGCGGCTTGGATTGAGGAATGGGAGAGCTGAGTTTGAATTCCAGTTGAATCCATTACATTCATTTATGTGCTAATACCCTAGGGAAAGGTATGAATCCTCTTCTCCCCCCAGCTATGGGTAAATAGCAGGACAGGCTGGGTTCTATAACATTGGATAACAACCCGTCTAGAAGGAAAAACTGAATTCAAAACCAAAGTGGAGAGGGTCGAGCTCAGTCAGGCTATCTTGCTCAAGAAACACCACTTATACTACAACTGCAGTACATTTAGTGCACCTAAAACCCTACAAGTCATGTGTTAAGAAAAATTAAGATTACTTATTCATAGTGTGGTTTTGGGTGGTGACGGTCTTTTGGACGGACGGTAGGGCAAAGAGGTGGATTCACACCTTTCCCAAGAGTATTTGATGTGTAAGTGAATATAATGGGAATGAAAACAGTTATCCATGACACCACATGCACATCCAAGCTTACAGCACCCAGTATTCCCAAGTGGTTACTGATCTAGGCAGTGACCAGGTTCAATGTTGCTTAACTTTGGTGATTGTATGAAAACTGGTGTTTCAATGTGGCATGGCCATAAGCTCCCAACCTTCCTAGAGATGGTGTCTCGATAAAAAACAGGGGTACTCGAACTACCATGTGTGTCAGAGTTTGGTATCAGGAAGAACATTTGGCCTTCTAAAACCTTGTTTCAAATCATTATGCCAAGAGATTCTCTGATATGAAGGACCTATCTTGCTTTGCACATATGTGCCATTTTGTTCCACTACTTTTTGCCATCTTTTAGGCAGCTTCAGGATTCCATCTTCCCAGAACATGGCATCTCCCTGAGTGATGAACTGGTCTAAGTGGATTTAAGAGGCTTCCAGAGAATCAGTCTCTCTCATTAAGAGAATTATGTAATTGTTTTAAATGTCCTTTGGGAGATTGCATCTCTGATAAAAATGTTAATACATATGTTGGTTTTACAACGATGACATTGACGAGACAGCTTATGTTTCACTTGAATGAACATAGTTCAATCTCAGAACATTTAAAGGAACACTCATATTCACATTCACAGTTCATACAGATATTAGTCAAAATACATTAGTACTTCATCAAAATAATAAGAACTTAAAATTCTGAAGCCTTTTATATAAGAGAATTGCAGCCAAAAATAAAGTCAACTATGAGTATAGCAACAAAATTCTTAAATGTTTGTAGCAGCAAAGTTTTATATCACAAAATACATTTGAATGTGGTCCTCAGTGATGAAAGCCGTCTTCCTCGCTGATTTCGGGGTTCTTATTCATCATATCAGCTCCGACAGCCACCCACGACATGTTATCTTATTCAACAGGTCGCCATCGTGTAAAGGATTGTGCTAGCACTCTTGACAGAATTTATACTTTCTGCTCTTCACAAAAAAAAAAAAAATAAATAAATAAGATAAAAAAATAAAATAATAAATAAATAAATAAAATAAATAAAATAACAACCAATGGAAGCATCCAAAATTTCTTGCACTGTCCCAATCAAAATATTGACGATACATTTAGCTGTTCACTAAAATGGTGGCATCTTTTTTTTTTCCCTTCCCTCCTCTCTTTTTTTCCCCCCTTCCAAACTGAATTATATAAATTGCTTGCTTCGCACCAATTAAAAAAAAATGTAATCTTTTTCAAAAATAATTTATACTACTTCATTAAAAATTCTTATCGTATGGAATGGATTTATTTTATGTATTTACAGTTAAAATATATATATATATATATATCAGTGGTACCGGTAGGGACGGATGTAATATTAAATTAAACTATATAGGGACGGATGAAATATTGATTGGAATAAATTAACAATTTATATGGTAAAAACGAATTAATTCTAAATTATAACGGTTAAAATAAATTGATGATATTGTGGTGTATGGTAGAAATGAATTTTATTAATGTTAATTTGTGTGGATTGATTTTAAATTATGTTACATTAAAAAAATAACATTATCGTATGAGAAGAATAAATTCTACATTATGTTACAATATTCTGTTTTATAAAAAAAAAAAAAAAAAAAAAAAAAACTACCAAGAGTTTGTGCGCTAAATTTAACTAATAAAACCTATAAAAACTTATTTATTTGCAAGCAATTTAAATCTATATATAAATCCATATATAAAATACTAAATTAAAAATATAATTACAAAATTCTTTACTCTTTTTAAATTATAGAAATTACCTCCCTTCTTTAAATTATAGAAATTACCTTGCATAACTGAAAATTTTGAAATTGAGATGCTGTAAATGAACAGTGAAAAAAATATTTTGAATTTACGGAGCTACTGTAAACATCCACAGATATTTTTAACCCACTGAAGATGGCCTCAGATGAAATTGAAAGTACAATATTCTATTCTGATATATAAAAAAGGTGGAGAGAAATAACTTACCAAGTCTGCAGTTAAAACTTCCGATTTCTGATGTACAGGGACAAGGTAGGCATTTGCCTTCCAGACTGTAATGTTTTGGTTGGCATCGATCACAAAACAGCCCACCGTACCCTGAATTGCAGTAACAAGTATGACCAGCGTCCAAATTACAAGCTGTGTGCCCATCTCTTGTTCCAATTAAATGGCATTTGCAGACTGGAAAAAAGAAAAAAAGAAAAAAGAAAATAAAATAGAATAGACAAGACGAGGCAAAAAAATAGAATAGACAAGACGAGGCAAAAAAATGGAATAGACAAGACGAGGCAAAAAAATAGAATAGACAAGACGAGGCAAAAAAATAGAATAGACAAGACGAGGCAAAAAAATAGAATAGACAAGACGAGGCAAAAAAATAGAATAGACAAGACGAGGCAAAAAAATAGAATAGACAAGACGAGGCAAAAAAATAGAATAGACAAGACGAGGCAAAAAAATAGAATAGACAAGACGAGGCAAAAAAATAGAATAGACAAGACGAGGCAAAAAAATAGAATAGACAAGACGAGGCAAAAAAATAGAATAGACAAGACGAGGCAAAAAAATAGAATAGACAAGACGAGGCAAAAAAATAGAATAGACAAGACGAGGCAAAAAAATAGAATAGACAAGACGAGGCAAAAAAATAGAATAGACAAGACGAGGCAAAAAAATAGAATAGACAAGACGAAAAAATGTGACAAAAAAGAAAAGAAAAAAAATTCAGTACTATTTGTGTATCTAGTCACCGTATTTATCCAGTATCCAAGAATTTAATTTCTTCTTTGCTGATCACTTTGTTTATGATGATGGCATTGATAACTAAATTTGTTGCGAATATGCAGGTTCAGGTCAAGAAGTTTCCACTTTTACGAAAACCTGCTCCCATCACCCATTCCTATCACTGTTTGGCTTTGCAAGATTTGGTTGGAGGTGAAAGAAAATCAGAGTAGAAGAAAGTGTTGATGGCGTGAATTTGTTTAAGGTGGACCTCAACATTCCACAAAGTAACCCACACACTTAATTTTATGACCTTCCCCTGTGGCACATATATAACAAGACACACAGAAGCCAGTTATGAAACTACAACAGACAGTCATTGACCATTATAATTTTGAGTGGTGTCCTCTGTAGCAAGCCCATCCTACTTAGCCCTCTTCATTCGTTAGTTCAACTGTTGAGGTCTGTTGTGGTTGTCATCTGCTTCTTCTACCATTGGGGTTTTTGGGGTTGGTCTTGCATACAAGGAGGCAATAAAGTCGTCATACAATAACAATTAAGACAAAGCAATTAATCAACTTAATATACTTTGAGCCATATTTCTGATTTCTCTTTCTCAATTAATCAACTGTCTGGAAATTTATTATTAAAATGGTTCTGGTTAATAACAATAAAATGCTAACAGTAAATTAATTACAGATACTGTTCGACCTGCAAGCCACCTGCCTGATTTTTATTATAAGTAGCTGTATAGTGACTTTATTGTCACTGTGCATGTGTGCGTGTATATATATATATATATATATATATATATATATATATATTGTAGATATAGGGTTAGGTAAGTCAAATGACCAGATATAAGCAGCTGTATATGTGCGTACAGGGGTGGGGATGTAAACAGTGCAACCTATGTCTATCTGAAAAGATATTCATCCACAAAAATATTAACAAAGTAGGTTTACTTAATAAGCGAAACAAACTCATGATAGCCTGTAAGCATACAAAATCGTTTCTCTTAAAATAATGGAAACCCAATTAATTTCTTCATTATTATATTCTCGTTTTATTAAATTTCCCTTTCATTTAGATTTAGGTCCCTCGCCACTTACCTCCCTTTAAACCATCGATGTTAATGTACCAGATCGAGAGTGGCATTCCCAGGTATGCCTTTAATGTGAAACATAAACATGTTTTTTTTTTTTCTTCTTTGAAAATGAACACTACCTGCAATTTATGTTCTCCAATTTTTGCACTATTTTATTTCTCGACTATGAAGCAGCATCTCTCTCATGTGTCATCTGTATAATTTTATTTTGTGTCCGATGAGCTGGAAAACCAGCTAAACTTAAGTCACACACCTAAACGTCGGTATTTGTATATCTACCTTTATTACATATACATACATATATATATATATATATATATATATATATAAATTTTGTTATAGATTTAAATATGAAGAGAAGGTCATTGTTACCTCCCTTTGTAAATGTTCATAACACTTAAATTTCTTCATCGGCATCGCAACACAAAGACAGAAAAGAATATATAAAAAATATAGTAGAAACCATCTATGCTCAGATTCCTCTTTGAACATGTGGAGTAAAGGTGGAATTTAACAGATTGACCCACATGAACAAGACAACACGATTAGATTAATTTTAATGATAACAGAAGAAAAAGGAATAAATAACTGAGACTTAGAAAGATGATCAAAATAAAGTCTGATTATAGTCAATATTGAATGAACAAATATGGCGTATCAGTTTGAGGAGACTTAATATTTTCATGTAATGGTGAATGCATAGAATATTTTATTAGTATATAGATGTGTGCTGAAAAACTATGGGTGGGGATGAACAAACTTATCTGTTTATGAGTTATTTTTTTTTCTATAGTTCTTTCAGAACTATATTTCCTTTCTCTCTTTTTTTTTTCAATATATTTTTCCTTCCCTTTTAATTTCTCTTATGATTTAAGTTTGGGAGCTCATATTCTTTTTAACTTTATTCCTTTCTGGAATTCATCTGTATTTTGTATGGAAGACTCTTTTCGTTTGCTTTATTTTGTTTCACAGCATATCAACCTCAATGGGTTATTTAATGCCGACAAGATTTTTAGGATAGGTTTGTATGAATAGAATATGTATTCTTTGTTTGAATTCAGTTTGTAGATCAGGTTTGGTTTATTTTGTTTTACGGCATATCAACCTTAATAGGTTATTTAATGCCGACATGATTTTTAGGATAGGTTCGTATGAATAGAATATGTATTCTTTGTAAAAAATCAGTTTGTAGATCTGGTTAAGTTTATTTTGTTTTATGGCATATCAACTTCAATGGGTTATTTAATGACGACAAGATTTTTAGGATAAGTTCGTATGAATAGAAGATGTATTCTTTGTAAGAAATCAGCTTGTAGATTAGGTTTGGTTCATTTTGTTTTATGGCATATCCAACTCAATGGGTTATTTAATGCTGACAAGATTTTTTATTGCTGGTAATACTTTTTTCTTCAAAAAATGTATAGCCGTTTGTATTGCTGGCAATATTTTTTTTTTTTTTTTCTACAAAAATATTACTGGTATTAAAACCTATTTCTACACGTTTCATAGCAATTAACCCCAGTTTGGGATTAACTATTTGCCCATAGCTGGGACCCTAACAGGTGCTATCACCCCAGGTCAGGGTGGAGCTGGGAACACCAGCAATTAAGAGGTGGTTTTTTCGCCTTTTTATTAACAGAACTTACTAATATTAACTACGAACATGGCCACAATGTGCTGTGTTCGGAAAATAAAACATCTCTATGACACTAAAAACATACACACCCAATTAAATTGAAAAAATAAAGTCATCTTTGATAAATGGCTAAAAGTATATCTAAAAGCGCTCAGAATTATAGAACATTTGGACAGTTTCTACACTCTGTGTCCAAAAAAGAAAACATTTGTTCGAACACAATAAAAATTAAATAAAAAGCTTAATCATAGTATGTTGTCATTTTTAATGAAACATGCATATATATATATATCTCAGTGCCAACAAAAGGTCATCAATGTTTGTCAGGCTCATTACAATCTTACAAAATATACTATTGGTATAACTTAGATGTTAAAATGATTCCTATACTCAAACTAAATTATATGATATATATAGTGATGTCAAAGATAGTATGAAGCCCAAAATACTGATAGTGGGATATTGAGAGAAAAGACATTTAAGGCAAGCAGTCTTTGCAATAAAGTGCTTGATATCAAAGAGAGCATTAATCGAATTAATATAAGTAAAGATTTGTCAGCCTGATTGATGTTACCTTCAGCATCCTGAGTCAAGAGTTCCATACACAGACCCATCCATCCACTCTTCAGGGGGTATCAGCAATTGGCTGCTTATATTTCTAGATTTTTCTTTTTTATGCACTTATTGGTATAATTGTTTTGTTTTTTTTTTTGCATTGTTTGTGATTGTGCACACACTTGCAGCCATGTACCCATCTGCACAGTTGTGCGTATGTGTAGTGTGTTGCGATCATTTGTCCTTTTCTTTGCCACCGCCCTTCACTCCTTAGTCTTTTTTCACTGTCTCACTCTTCCCCCCCCTTCTTTTCCTCTTTCCATTCAATTATGGCCATTTGTGACCAATTATTTCCTGTATGTTCTCTAGACATGACACCATTTTTAATTTTTGAGAGTTCTAATCTTTTGGGTTAGCAAAGTTATACTTTTTTTTTTTTACATAAATAATTGATATTAATGCTTAAAATGAGATATATATATATATATATATATATATGTGCGCGCGCACACACACACACAAACACAGAGAGAGAGAGAGACGCACGCACACAGAGAGAGACAGAGACACGCACAGAGAGAGAGAGAGACAGACATGCACACACAGAGAGAGACAGACAAACATAGAAAAGGTGGAAAGAGAAAGAAAATAGGTTCAATCCTTCTTACCTGAAATTGAACTGCCAGCCACTGTGAAAACATACTTTGTCGAGTTGACTTGTTTTTTATTACTGTAACTGACTCTTATAGTAATTTCGTAGACGGCATCTGCAGTAATATTGGAAAGAAGAGCCCAAGTCTGGTTGGCACCAACTTTTATCAAATGAACCTCTAGGAAAAAAAAAAAAAAAAAAAAAAAGTCATATAGAAAAGCCTGCATGAAAAGTTTCAATTCCCATATCCAACCCCTACAGCAGTTGTTTTTGAAAGAACAGCTTATCTGAAAGAGTGTAAAGAAAAAATAAAATGATCAAGTTTTAAATACAGTGTTCAGTTCTTTGGAGATATTAGGTTGGTGCAAAAATAATGTCGTTTTCTCACCAACCTAATATTTACTGAAATTAGTAAAAACATAAGTCATAAAAGAGTTTTATTTGAGAAAGAATTAACATAAACAATCTTGAAACTCTTCTTGGTACATCAACTTAACGAACCAGTTGTTAGAATCGAGGACTGTCTGAATGAAATTATTATTATTTTGAACATTGTGTTAGTTATGGCAGACTTTGGAATTTCACGTTATGTGGGTGTTGATTGACTTCCTTGTCAACTATGCCCTACACGTAGCAGCCCAACACATTCAGGTCAAGAGAACTGGAGGTCCTATATTTGGTCCAATGTAATTGCAGAGATTGTAACTAACCCATTCATTTCTTGAATCATATTAGCCTTATGAGACGGCACAGAATCTTGGTAGGTCTATGGTTTTCCCTTACCTAGGCTCTCTATCCAAACTCTCACAACCTTCTCCAACATTTCTTTATAGTCAGCAGCATTGAACCTTAAGCCCTGAGGAAAAAAATAAGGACACATGAAATCTCCCTCCTTGCTCGCAACTCCCAGAACCACCAAATTCTAAGTTATTAGGTAAGTCGTAACGGTTATATTTCAACCTTTTCTAAGCTAGAGTAGAAATAATTGGTTCTGAATGCAGTTATTTGTAGCCATTTCATAGTATTTTGTTAACATTTTACTTATTACTGACTATTTTAGTGTTTCTCAACCTTTTTACACTTGCATAACCCTTAAAATAAATTACATGCCTCAAGGAACCCCTGTGCAAAAACAAAATTATATACCATATCTTTCTCATTTCATTTTAATAGTTCACGTGGTAAATATCATCGTATATATTTTTGAATAATTGGTTTAAGGAAAAATTAATACTTTGTCAAATTTTTCGGTAATGCTAAATAAAATTCATACTGTTAATTTATAATACTTCATCAGGAAGTTTTCATTTACACAAAAATAAGTCCAAACTCAAACGTAAAAAATAGATATAAGTAACCAATATCATATACCTATAATATAAATGTAAACAGAAAGCAAACAGATAATTGCTGCATCAGATTTTTATTTTTTTTTTATCCTTTATTGGCAATGTTGAAAAGACATGAAGTAAATCAAGGCAAAATGTCCTGTGAAGCAATAAATAGGCTAAGAAAATGTTACTTTCAGAGCCATTTGATAAAGTGAAAAATTCTTCTCTAATGTGAAGCCTGTGACTGTCTTTTGTTACACAAATACTTAATTCAAGGTCGAACTTTATATAAACACACGCAGATTTCATTCTCAATTGAGAGGAGATGATTTCTGTCTTTGCTCTTGATACACGTTAAAAAAGAAAAAGCTTGTTCATACATGACCAAGAATATATTGTGTGTGTTTAGTAATATTATGTATATGAAATTAAATAAAAAGTCAAAAGTGGATTAGCTTATTTCACCTGTTCTCACAGAACCTTATGGTTCCAGGGGACACACGTTGAGAAATGCCGGGCTACTTAATTATAAATTAAGTAATAGATAAAATACCTACAAATAACCACAGTTAATCATTTAATAAGTTATGAAAAAAAGTTTTATTTGGGAAAAAAAATTGATATGAACAATCTTGAGACTCTTCTTGAATGTAATTTAACATCAATGATGGCTTCAATATGGACGTCTGAAATGTTGACATGTCCAAATCAGATGAACTTTATCTATTTGGCATCTTGTACGAGTTATGGTGGACTTCAGAGGTTTTATAGTATTATGGGGATGTTGATTGACTTCTCACTCAACCACACCCATCTATAGTAGTCTAATGGATTCAGGTCTGGAGAGATAGAAGGCCATATATCATGGAGATTCAAGGATGTGGCCCTGTTCATTTTGATCTCAATCTGTGTGTGTAATATTATATATATATATATATATATATATATATGTGTGTGTGTGTGTATTACTCTACTCATCTCAATCTGTTCATATCTATGTATCAAAATTTGTTATATCTATCCAAAGTTTATTCATATCTATTTCTCAGTCTGTTTTATATATCTTACTCTATTCATCTCAGTCTGTTTATACCTATCTGTTACAAAGACTGCCTTAAAGAGTCACTATACAAGTGCAATATTGGTCTGGATAACAGGGAGACTCTAGCTGAAAACTGGGTTTCTTGGAGAGCTAGTATTGCTGATGGTGTTAAGATATCCCATGAGGCATCACAAAAATAAGCAGAACTGAATATGAGGTCTGAAATGTTGACATGCCCAAATCAAATGATCTTTATCTATTTGGCACCTTGTATTAGTTATGGCGGATCATCTATGTGTAAGTATTTAATACTGTTTTTTTTTTTAATTATTATTAATGTTGGAGATGCAATCTCCCAGAGGTCATGTGGAATCAGAGACAACATTACTTTTACATGAGGGGGGAGGAGAGGTTTGGAGGTTCAATGTTGTCAGTAATAATTAAATTAAGTGTTTGTTAGAATCGTTGAGTGATATGTGTCAGTGAATTGGGTTTTCATTTGCTTTTTCATCCTGTTTATAATTAGGGTACATCAGGTTATGATGGAATAAGTTAATGGTGTGTTTATGGTAGAGTAGTGGATAGTGCCTTGGATAGAGGAATCGGAGAGCTGAGTTCGAATTCCATTCAAACCCGTTACATTCTCTTACTTGCTAATACCCTTGGGAAAGGTATTAATCCTCTTCTCCCTCCAGCTATGGGTAAATAGCAGGACAGACTGGGTTCTATAGCCTTGGATGGCAACTGGTCTAGGAGAAGGACAACTCTGAATTCAAAACCTGCGGAGGGTCGTTTGGGGACCTTGTGGCACTTAGTGCACCAGGTCTCTGTATTTGGCCCTTCAAAAAGTGTGGACAAAGCCTTCACCACTATAATCAAATTATATGTGCTAGTGTCTCGGCTGTCGGTTCCTAGGAACTGAGTTGCTTGACCCTTATACATCGAATACAACAGCAGAGTCCACCATATATACAAGATAAAAATATAGATTTAAGGTATACTATATTTATGAGTAAAAGTGATCAGTATCAGAGAGAGCATATATAAATATAAAAGTGGACACAGATCAGTCTTTTCATGATTGAACACAATTTTCAGGCCATACGTGTTGTACATTGACTTAATTAAAGGGGGTTCCAATAACTTGGACCAATTTTAAATGTGAATTAAGTTTAAGCGTCTAATGATTTTTTTTCTTTTTCTTTCAGATTTAACAACTTAAGTCTTTGGCAATTTCAACCATGGAAAGATTAACAATCAAACAATGTGTTAAAATTATCAAAGCCTATTATGAAAGTGGACGTTCAAACAGGATGTGAATGAGAAGTTCCTAGGTCGCATCATCTCTCGAAACAGCAAAGTCAATTGGCCAGCACGATCGTGTGACTTGACACCTTTAGATTTCTTCCTTTGGGGTCATCTCAAAAGTAAGGTCTACGCTAACAAGCCAACAACAGCTGAAGGATGAGATAATAAGGCATATTGATGAGATTGAGGAGCAACTATGCAGAGACGTCATCAAAAATTTTGACCATCGAGTGGAAGCGTGCCACCAAAGTTTTGGCGGACATTTGGGCAATATTATTTTTTGCACATGATTGTCACGACTTAAATAACATGATCCAATAGAGAAATAAATAAATTTTTACCAATAACACTGATTTATTTACTGCTGACTGATCTGTCTTAATGTAACACCCTTTATTAATATATGCTGGCCAATGATGCATTATGTGTAGCAAGGCCTATTGTAATATTCCAAGTTAAGTAAGGTAAGTAGTAATGATTATATTTCAATTTATTCTAAGCTATCAAGTAGAATGCGGTTCTTTGTAGCTATTTTATACTGTTGTTTGTTAGCTTTTTACTTATTACTTATAAATTATAATTAAGTAATAAAATAGCTACAAATAACTGCATTTGGTTCTGCAATCATTCATTTAATAAGTCATTTTTGACCTTGTGCTAGTTATGGTGGACTTCAGAGATTAATTTCCCTCCTAACTAATATATAAGTGTTGACCTTGAGTGACATGTCGGTTTCATGTTTGAACACAATCTTTGGCCCATTATGAGGACTGAAAATTGCAGTCAAGAATAAAACAGACTGCAATACCCCTGATTATTATTTGCGGGACACAGTTGAGCTAGAGACCAACAAAACTCCTTCAAACACCAAAGATGAACTGAAGGCAATGGTTATGGCAGCATTCACCAACTTAAACAAGGAGACTGCCCAGAAGAGTTGCAAGAGATTCTAAAGTTGTCTGGAGACCGTGGTTGAAGCCAACAGCAATTTTATTGAATATATTTACTCTTTAGCATTTCAAAACATGAATGCTTCAATACAAGGTCTCAAACATTGACACACCCGAATCAGATGATCTTTATCTATTTTGGACCTCGTTATGGCAGACTTCAGAAATTTTATAGTGTTATGGGGGGGGGATGTTGATTGACTTCTCTCTCAATCATGCCCCATATGTAGGAGTCCACGGATTCGGGTCTGGAGAACTAGATTGTGGAGACAATGATGAGGCTCTGAAAGCAGCCATAGAGATGGACAACGGCCAAGCCTGTGGGCAAGCTTGCTGAATGCTGCCAGAGCTCTGATGAAACCGTCAGACTTCACCTGCACCACACAGGGAAGGTGTATAAGGTGAGCACTTTGTTACTCCACACACTGTTAGAAGCCAACAAGCAAAGAGTGACAGCCTGTTTTTCATTGCTTTCTCAGCACTGCAATGTACCCATATTCGATAGAATGCTCACTAGTGACAGAAAGTGGTTCCTGTACGACACTCCAAAGTGTGTCAGACATTGGTTGTCACCACAGGGCCCTGTGCTTCATGACAAGACCACTTCTACACCCACATTAGATCATGCTCTGTGTCTGGTAGCTTAGTTGACAAGTTGTGCACTATGAGCTGCTACAAGGCCAAAACATCACTGCAGACCTGTACTCACAGCAGTTATGTGTGCAACAGGCATTGAAGCAGAAGGAACTAGCATTGGGTATCACAAAAGGTGTACTGTTCCTCCATGATGATGCTTGGCTTTATGTTGTACTGGTGACCATAGATACCATACAGAGACTTGGCTGGGAGACAGTACCATCCATTTTATACCCTGGACAGTGTGTCAGCAGATTAACACCTTTTTAATTCCCTGGACAATTGTTAAATAATAGACTATTATTTTTTAGAGAATTATATTTTTCCTCCAGCTTCCTTATTTTGACAAATTTACACATCGATGTGTTGAATAAATTACTAAGTTTTAAAATCCTTTTTTTGTTGAAGTCTCTTATTTCCGAACAAAACCAACTAGTGATCACCCGTCTGAGAAACTACAGAGAAGAGAGAGAAGATACAACAATGTGAGTGAATTAACGCTGTCAACTAAGAACTCCAGAAGAGAGGTGAATACAACACAATCACCTTTGTAGGAAATCCTTTACAAATGAGGCAAACACTCACAAGACATCTGATTTTTAGTGTCATGGCACTGCGCAGCTGGAGGCAAAAGATTCTGGATACTGTATGGGGATTACTTTGAGGCTTAATTGTATGTCAAATTTGTTGTATACCTTTTATTTCTAACTAGCAGCATGGCCCGGCATTGCCCGTGCTTGATTCAAAAATCATACAACTCATACAGCAATTGCTATCACTTGACTTAAAATATTTTTGCCCTTCCTTGCCTTTAAAGGAGTGCCCTTTGCCGTGCTGATGTTGCTACATGCCTTACTTCTTGCCTATCTCACACTGCGAATTTTTTCTAAGCTCTATACTAAACATTAAATCTGTTACGAAAAAAGAACTAAACAAAATGAATACAAAACGATCAGCTTTAAAAAAGGACTTGTAACTGGAAAAACCGAATGAAAAAAGAATGTTAACAACAAATACTTTTTCACACCCAAACCCAGTTCTGCGGAATCAGAATCAACGTTGAGTTTAAGCAAGCGAATGAGCCAATTGGAGTAAAGTGCCATGCAGATTTAAATTTTTCCTACTTGTGACGAATGCAGCTATCAATTTTTTTTGCATGCTAGTTAACATTTGTGTCAGTCAGCTGTTGGCTCTCACTGTCCAGTAGAAAATGGCTGCAAACTACATGAAAACTGCCGTAGAAGCATGAAAACAATTGATTATTTCCACTATTGATGGGAGTTGGGAAATGCAAAGTCGATCTTGGCCTTCCTGCTAACTTAGA
Source organism: Acanthosepion lycidas (assembly GCA_963932145.1). Classification (NCBI taxonomy): domain Eukaryota; kingdom Metazoa; phylum Mollusca; class Cephalopoda; order Sepiida; family Sepiidae; genus Acanthosepion; species Acanthosepion lycidas. The sequence continues at coordinate 47,940,363 of OZ010615.1, forward strand.
GCGTGTGCATGTAAATCTTGGTGCAAATCCGTCGAAAATTGTGGCCGTGCATTCGTTTTACACACACACACACACACACACACACACACACTTTGCCTTTTATAGATAGAGATAAATCAAAAACAGCAAAGAATTTTTTGGTTGCCTTCTAGAAATCTTATGTCACTATACCAGTGTGCTTAACTTGTTTACAACTAATTTGGATATTTGAATCCTTACATAATGTCATCTACATTTTTTGGCAGAGTTACTATTAAAAATTGGTATACAACACTATAAGGCAATAAAGCTATCAAGACATGTGGGGGTGGTACTGAGTATGAAGGTAAAGGAGAAAAAGAAAAATATGAAGGAGAGAGAGAATAATAAAAGAATAGGAATTAAGAAAACAAAAGATAATGATTGACATTGCATTTAAATTTTTAAAGAACAAAGTTGACTGGAAAGCAAGAAGACAGATGAGAGTTCGACAAGCAATAAATGTGCATAGAGAAACTGTTAGCACAGAACTTACTGTTACATCTAACAATTCCAACTGCAAAACGATGAGACCTAGCTGCCAATCTAGTACTGTGCTTAAATTTGTGAAGATACCAAAGAGGAGAGCCCATCAGAGTTAAACTTTACCTTTTTCACTTTGATCACCTTCTCTTTGGGTGGTCGATTATATATATATATATATATATATATATATAGTGTGTGTGTAGATGACAATATATATGCTAATGAAAAATTTATTTTCAGGTTGAGCTCTTGGAGGGTGGGGAAGTTTGTAAACAGTGACCATTACTGCTAATAATGCAAGACTCTTTGTTTATTTGTGTGCTTATTTAAAAATAAATATGCTAGAATTTATCTTCATCCCTACCGTGTGCTATCAGCTTAAGGATAGAATCTCCACCTAATGACAATTCAGTTGGGTTTCAATCCTAGCTAGAGGCAAACAGGTGTCTAGCTACATTGATGAGCTGTGATACAGCAAAACTGTCTGTAGATGACTATGCACACACATGGCTCACTCAACGATTGGCCAATAATAATCTTATAACTATTCCCAACTTTGGAATTTGATTATGCTTTTTCTCATATTTTAGTTGTACCGCATTGCAACATAAATGGTTTATTTTTCTATTTGTAAGATTAATTTGGATTTAATATAATTTTGTATTAATCTCCTGGTAGTTTTAGTAACATCTTGTATAGATGTATTGGTATTTGGTTCATATTTTTGACATTTTGCATTGATTGGTTATTAACATCTTATATGAAGAATCTTTATTCAACAGTTGCATATTGATTTACCAAATAATTCTATATGTTTGAATTATTTACTAGTTACTTAAAGAATCTATTTATCAACTATAAAAAATTTTTATGTAGGGAATTCACAAAGCATATAACTTGTTTAGCATTTTGCTAAGTTATTTCTACACCCCATTTTTTATTTCTTAGGTAATGGCATTGTCCATTTTGTATAATTTATATATCCATTTGTGTCTGGCTGTTGTTAGCTGCCACTCTACAGTTCATGATCTATTTATAAAAAATAATTTTTTAATTTTTGTTCCTTTGCTTAGTTTAAATTTAATGTAGGTCATAATTTATTGGTTGATCAGAGTAAAACCCACAAACTTTATATTCTGCTTTCTTTTTGTTAAAAGAAGTTCTTCAAAATCAGATTTAGAATGTTGAGGAATTTTCAGAGGTCAGAAATTAATACAAACATTGATAGAATAGGGAGGGCTATTATATAATGGAAATGCATTGCCAAGGATTTTACTATAGGAATCCATTGAAAATGAGGAAGAAAGGGGTTGTCAGTGGTCAGGAATGAATGCAAGCATTACTGATAGAATAGGGCTGTTATATGTATAATGGAAATGCATTGCTAATGATTTTATTATAGGAATCCATTGAAAATGAGGAAGAAAGGGATTGTCAGTGGTCAGGAATGAATGCAAGCATTACTGATAGAATAGGGCTATTATATGTATAATGGAAATGCATTGCTAATGATTTTACTATAGGAATCCATTGAAAATGAGGAAGAAAGGGATTGTCAGTGGTCAGGAATTAATGCAAGTATTACTGATAGAATAGGTGTATTATGTGTATAATGTAACTGCATTGTTTTTGTTTTGTTTTTTTAAAAACTTTTACTTAATACAAGGCCCTATATAACCCATAATTGAGGAAAAAAAAAAAAAAAAAAAAAAAAGATGGATTCTTGCCTTTTCCCAGGGCATTTGTACAAAAATTAATGTAACAGTTGAACCAAAGATGTGGAATATAGTTAACATTTCTACATTCTGCAGTCATATCAGCTACGTTGCTTGCACTGCCAGTCTTAATTCTTCAACTTCCTAGGATGAAGCCATTGTCATTATTATTAATTTTTGACTAGTCTTTCTTGCAGTAATCTTACAAGATAAATCATAAAAATTAATGAGACCATATTGTTCACAGAATGAAACAGCAGGAATGAAACATCAATAACAACTCTATAAGCATAAGAAATATGTATTGTAATGTACTTTTAGACAACCTATATCTTGGATCTCAGCAAGTAGTCTTGCCTGGATTAGTCAGCCATGAAACATACTACAGAGCGTTTGGTTTGTTTTACAGCATATCAATCTAAATGGGTTATTTAATGATGACAAAATTTTTAATTGCTGGTAATATGTTTTTCTTCAAAAATCTATTTCTGGGAATATTTTTCCTTGAAGAAATTGAAAGCTGGTCATATTTTTTTTTAAAGAATACATAACTGTTTGTATTGCTGGTATTTTTTTTAAAAGTATTTCTGATAATTTTTCCTTCAAAAATTATTGTTGGTAATAATTTTTTTTTTATTACAAAGTATTTCTGGTATTAAAACCTATTTTTACACAAGTTTAGGTGTTAACTATTTGCCCATAGCTAGAACTCTAACAGGTGCTACCACCCCAAGTCAGGGTGGACCTGGGAACACCAGCAATTAAGAGGTGGTTCCATGCTCCTCAAAACCTTCTGATCAGAGGCCTTGCTGCTGGACGTAGTTTATTGTCTTAGCCAGGACACGGATGTAGTTTATCATCATACCCAGGACAGCCTATAGAGTAGAAAAAAGAAAAAAAAAAAAAAAAATTTTGTAGGCATGAAACTGTTACCTACCTGGATTTTGTTGTTGTTTACAGAAAACCGTATAGCTCTTTACAAATCCGTAGACATCATAGGTGCCATCTTTGGTGTCTGGAATTGATCCAAGTGAATTTTGACTTTGATTATCTTCATTTCTTTTGTCTTCTTTGGTTGTCAGGTTCTTTGTGGAATTCATCTCAAAGAGACCGGCACTAACATGGCTGGTATTAGTCAACTCGTGTGCATTCTTATTCACAAGATTGTATTGCGGGTGGTGTTTAGAATTACTGTTGGAACGATCGTGTAAAGGGACAGAAAGTCGGTTCAGAGCAGCATTGCCATCACTTTTAGCATTGGCGATATTCATGGAAAGACCTGAGGATTTTGGAAGTAAGTAATTCAAAGGGGGATCCCAAGTGATATAAATATCTGTGGACTGTTCATCAAATGAATAATGTTTTATATTCCGTGGGGCAAAGGAAGCAACTGGATCTAAAAAAGAAAAATAAGGAGAAAAATTTGTATTCTTTCATTTGGAAAAGAAAAAAAAAAAAAAAAAAAACATTAAATGTTTTTTCTTTTAATCATTTCACCCCAAGCAAGACAATAATGTTACTCAGACACAGAAATTAATGAGAATGAAAAAGAATGAGAAGACTTCAGTTGAGAGAAAGAACAATAAAAGAGACAGAAAATGGCAACTGACATTGCATTTTTGAAGATCATAGGTGGCAGGGGAAACAAGATGTGGTTGGTTGATTTTGTTTATCAAAACCTCTATGGATAATTTAATGCCAAAGTCTAAATATTTTGAATGCAATTGTATGCCTTCACCTAGTGATAAAAGGTATCGTTAGTCATTTTTTTTGCAATGAAAACCTACCGTTGGTCATCTTACAATAAAAAAAAAAAAAAAAAAAAAAAAAAAAAAAAAAGAAAAGAAAAGCTACCGTCGGTCATCTTACGATAAAAACATTTTTATACATTCATATTGTTTTGTTTTTGTTTTGGGGTTCATTATTTGAATCAGAGGCTTTACTGTCGGTAAGGCAGACCTGGGAACAGCAGCAATTAAGAGGTGATTCCACAGTCCTCAAAACCTACAATCTCCCAATCAGAGACCTTATTGCCAGACGTATTCTATCATCATACCCAGGACTGGAAGAAATAAGAAGCCAGAAGAGAGAGTCCCACAAGTGAGAAAAGAAACTATTAGAACAGAACTTAGTTACATCTAGTTATTTCAACAGCAAAACAAAGAGACCAAATTGCCAATCTGGTAGTATGCTTAAATTCATAGTCAAGGTTACCAAGGGCTAGTGCTCATTAGAACAACTACCATGAAAATATTTATAGAAAAGACAAATGGAAGCCACATCATGTTAGTGGGAAAGTGACCAATACATTAAACAGACCCCTTTTTTTCAGATTTTGTCAAGAATCTCATGATATATAGCAGGAGCTTCAGATCAGATGCGGCAGCAATATTCGATGCCTGGAGGAATTGTAGATTTATAAATGTGCAATATGGATTCTGATGAGAAAAATCAAAGAATTATTAAACTATAAATGCAAAGGGTATTTTTAATGATCAAAGTATTTTTTTTTCATGTGGAAGACTTATTTAGTAAATATGGAGAAGATAAAGAATTAAAATATAAGAAGATTGTAGGGAACCACCCCCATTCCTTTGATATTCCTTTGATGAGATGCAAATTCCACTCAAGCAGCTATTTCCCATGAACAGCTGCTTTGTAGAACCGACTCACAAGAAGATGCTTTCCCAATCACTACAATTTTCCTGTTTAAGTCTACGGTCATCCATTATCTTCCCCACATATGACTATAAATTGTCTCTCTTACTCTGTAACTCTCTACCTACTTTTTGAAACTGACTCCCAAGAGGATGCTTTCCCGATCATTACAATCTTAGGGTTAATTTTTTTTTTTTTTTCTTCTTCTCTGGATCACATTTTTGGAGTTAAAATTTGCTCATGCCTCACCAAATTTTATGTGAAAAAGTACATTTAAAAATAAAATAATCAGAGTGAGGGTTAAAGGAAGATAACAGCAGATTCAAAGTTGGAACATTATCATTGATAACTCTCTCCTCCAATTTGCAGGCCCTAGTTACTACATTCTTAATACTTGATATAATGCAAAAATATTGCAATGACTATTAGAGGAATACCATCAGGTCCACATGCTTTATGGGAATCCCAGTTAGAGATGACAACAGAAACCATGAAAGGGGTTATATGCATATCATTCCACAGAGAATCAGTTCTAAGTGAGAAGTTAGGCAGGGATACTCCAGATGGGCAAAGCATTCAGCTTTATCAACAGAGGATGATGACAACTCAAATTGATCGAAGAGGAGGAGACCTTGCATCCCATTACAGAGATGCCAGTAATCACGAGAGCCAAAGTTTTTAGAGGCTAAGCAGTGACTCATTCTTTCAGCAAACAGGAAATTAGCTCCTTTGAGGATTCTCATACATTTGTTATAGGCCCGTTGTGACTAGAGCTGTCAACTGGAAATAATGGTTCCTGTGTGGTATGTCGGCCAAGCATGCTAGTGTGAACCATGGAGAGGATTGCATTTTCACCTGGTATTCCTGAGAAGGGATGAAAGTGTTGACGCCTGCTTTGAGTCAAGTGCGCAGTTTTCAATTGGGAGGTTGAAGATGTCAGTCCAAGGAGTGTCAAGAAGAAAATCCGAAAATGATTCCCAATCAGGATGCTGGTAACAGAAAGAGATCTTATGGATAGGGGGTTCCTGTTTAATGGATGCTTGGAAGGAGATATCAATAGCTACCACAGAGTGGTCCAAGTTACCTAGAGGGCAGTATTGTGAATCTCGGCAAGAGCAAGAAGAGGAGCTAAGAAATAGATCTAGTAGAGAAGCCTGTTGCTTGGTTTGGCAAGGAAAACAAATAGGGAAGTCCATGATTGGAGTGGTGGATTTGGGAAAGGGAAAAAATTAATGCCTGTATACCGGCAACATCAGTACATTTCAAATGTTTCAGCCACATGTCATGAATTTTAATGCTCACCATGTGACTGAAGACAGAGATGTTTGCAGACAGATGGATAGAAAGTACCTTTTCTTTATTTTCAGCTATTGCGTCTAATATACTGCAGTCTTGGCAAGATAGGGAAGTGATAAAAGAAGAGATAGCTGACAGAAAGATGGAAGCAGATGAAAGAGTAGTCGGTGATCTTGAGAGACAATTCTCTGACTATTGGCAGATTATCCTGGATGTAAACACCAAGGCCATGCATGTGAATGCTGAAATCTTTTCGGCAAAGAGGAAGATACTCTGAAAGCAAGAATTCATTGGTCACAATGGAAGAATTCAAGTTGGTTTCACAAAAGGAAAAGATATCTGGTGACCATTGCAGGAGGAAGGATTCTACGCTGCAGAAGTTGGAACGGATACCATAAATATTGGTGAAAGAAAGATTGAGAGGGGGACGTGGATTTTTTATGTTAGATGGTTCAGTTTAATTTTTAGAAAAACTCTGTGCTTTGTTTCTTATAATAATTTATAAGATCACCTGAGAGTACATCACAGAAATGGGAGTCATAAATACTATAGGAAAATGACAGACACACAGACAGAATATCTGAAAGGTTCTGAAACACCACTATAACAGAAAATATCTGTTTAAATTGTGGTGTATGTTTCAGTCTAGACAAAACCAGTGTAGCAGAGTCAGAAACAATAAAGTGGTCCCTGGAGTCAGAGTTGGTAAAACTATACAGACTCCAGTTGAATTTACACTTTATGTCAAAAGTCTTACATTATAGAATTTTTATTTTTATTGTTATTTCTTCTACTGTAGATTTACTGTTTTACTATTTAATTTACTTACTGAGATTTTTTAAGTGATGTAAATCCCACCTAGCTTGAATCTCTTAATCTCGCCAGGCCAGTTTAGAAAGACACATGTACCAATGTGACAATACACATTGCACTTCAACAAGGGGACAAAGTCGCACCCTATGGCATCAGCAGGTAGCCAGCATTGTGCCAACATTTAGGCTTCCGTGCCTTGCCTGTGGGCTAGTTTGTGGCTCACTTATCGGCCTCCACAACCAAACAAAGTGGTTAACTATGACTATTCCTTCCTACACTGTGCCGCCAATTTGTATGTCTGACCACTGACTGCCTCTCCATGTCCACTGCATAAAACTAAGGCTGTGGAGTCAGGGTCATGGAGTTGGAAGCAATTAAAGGATCACTGGAGTCAATAAAACTATACCAACTCTGACTTCAGTTGAATTTACACTTTATGTAAAGTCTTACATTATAGAATTTTTATTATTTCTTCTACTGTAGATTTACTGTTTTTCCTTTAAAGAAAAAAAATCTCAACTTCCTTTTTAAAGTCATTTTAATTTCTGTAGTTATTTTGTATATACAAAACTATATATGTAAAAAAAAAAAATCTTACATCATATGATTTTTATTTTTGTTATGTCTTTTACATCATGTAAAAGATTATATTTCAACTTCTGTTATAAAGTAGTTTTATTTTTGTTCTGTACTCATTTCTTATTTGTAAAGATATATATATATATATATATATATATATATATAAAAACAATAAAAACATTTTACATTGCTACGCAAAAACTTTCATGTTTTGGAACTATAATAGCTCCTCGTTGGGTGATCGTAGAAAACTTATGATAAAAATAGTTTATTTGGGAAATTTGAAAACAAATTGTTACCGCTTTTGAAAGTTAAAAAAAAGAGAGGGGCCTAAGGTCAGAATAAAAAAAATACTTGTGGGCATGTCTGGATTAACCAATTACAAGTCAGATCTAAGCTAAAATAGAAAAATGAAAAATAAGGTCAGAGAGTGGAGAAAAGTGGGTTATAAATTCATTTCTTGATACATTGACACTCTAGACATGTCAGCGACAAAAAATATCAAGTGTCGCCATATATAGAGTTCAGATTTGTTGAAGTAGACAAAGTTACCTTGCACAAAAAAAATTTATTTTTAAAATTTTCTTTATTTTATATGCTCAGGAAACTTCTTAAAAGGGAGCAATACGTTAAGTTAAAAAAAAAAAAAAAAAAAAAGATGGAACATTTATACAAGATGCTAATTGTATTGCATAAATGGTAAAACATAGCGATATTAAATTTGAAAGAAAACAAAATGAATAAATATTGGGTGGGCCAGGACCATTATATACTAATAAAATAATGGCTATGTAATTGAAATGTGTAATTATTTACAAAAAATTCTTTTAACTATATTTTAAGGTGAAAGTTAGACAATGTCAGCATAAAAACCGTTAATTGGTCAAGAAAATGTTATTGTTAGGAAACTTTATAATATACAGCTTTTCTTGTAAACACAGGTCATATAAGGATTTACAAAGTCTAGTTTTTTTTTTTTTTTTTTTTAAATTCTTTCCATTTTATCATAGGAGTTTTATTCATTTCTTTTAAATACCAACATATTTGGAAAGGTATGTTCTGTTACAGTACACATTGTTGTTGAAAGATGATGTGTTGATCCTGCCTCATATTAAAGGAATTTTTAGTACTGCCAATATAAAATTTTTTAACTGTTGGATTTTCTCTAGATGAAATCATACATAAGTAAACAAGAGAATCAGTAAGACATCTATTTTGTAATGTACATTCATTAGGATTTCTACAATTACACAAGTTAGTATCATTATTGTTTGCTGTTTTGGCAATTCTGACTTTGGTTTAAGTGTTGATTTAAAATTTTATTATTGTTTTTTTAATACTTTTTTCCATATTATCTGTACAATCATGTACTTAAGTTTATTTTTATTAAAAATCTTACTGAGGGGATTATTACTAGGGAAATGTTTCTCGATTAAATTAAGAAACTTCTGCCATAACTTAGCATTTGGTTAAATGGAAGGGGGGTACAAAATGATTTTCCTGTTTCTATTTTTTTCCTGCTATCACTTATGTTTTCTGTATTTAATGTCAGGGCATTTATAGCCACTATTTTTTAAGGCATTGTTGTAAAAATTGCTATGTTTATAAGATACATCTTCACTGGAAGAATTCTTACTGATTCTATGGAGGAGGGCATGTGTTTGATTATAGATGGAGGGTGATTAGACTTTGGGTGGATATATAATGGATTTGCATTAGTTTTCATGTAGGGTTGGTATGTATTATTGACTAAGTCTAGCGTTACATCAATGAGGTTTACTTTTTTTTTTTTTTTAAATTTGTGCTGATTTTAACTTTCAGATTTAGATTTTTTAAACTCCATATGGATTAATTTTCTGATTTTATCAGTTTTTCTCTACTTTGTATTGAGCACCTTTTAAAAAAATAAATGCTAAGAACTATGGATTCTTACACCATCTGTTCTCTTATTTTCAAAAAGTCTTACATTATAGCATTTTTATTTTTTCTATATCCTTTCAAAGATTTGGTCTCTAATTATGTTAGAAAATACTGAAGAATAAATAAAAAAGCCACAATATCTTTATTCTTTGACATAAACTAGTTCTAACAATATAGGCCTCCTCAAGTTAGGGACGGTATTCATAGGCTTTATGAGATTTGTAGGCCATAATCACTTAATTACATTAAGAGGAGTCAGAGGTGCCAAAAATATAGAAATCAAAGCCAAAAGGTTCTGAGTTCTAACTCTACAGCCCTGTGTACAACTGATGGAATCTACCAGAGGCTGCAAGACATTAAAAAGACTTTAACAAAAGACCTACTTAAGCACAGCAATATAAACCCCTGCCAAGTCAGATTAATTTGCTTCACTAATCCACTTCAGGCTTCTCAAAGTTACCTCAGTCAAACAACCAGACACAGATATCCACTCAAGACCCCACACTCCTGCAAATTGCTGCACCTAGACCACAGAGATATTCCACTTGCATCTGCTGTACTGATAATACAAAAGTATTTTACCTACGCAATTCTTGGCTTCTCTTTTTGCCGCACCAGCAATACTTGCTCTTCTGTGCTACCATACATGCATGTATAACATCTGTATTTACTACCTAATAGCCTAACATTGTTTGACTTTTGAGAAAGTATTTTGAATATTAATTCATCCTTTCATTTTATTTTAAATTATATAAGTTTAGGAGTGTCTACTAGACAGCCATTATTAAAACAATTCAGGTTTTGTTTAAAGCTACTTTATATAAACTATTTCATTTCAATTCAAGGTGTTACAATTTATTAGATGAAACATTGTCAATTATTAATTTTTGACAAGTATTTCTTTCATCTTCATTTCAATTGCTTTATTTCCACTAGTAGTATTAGTAGTAATATTATCTTGAATTTTATTATTATTAGATGAAGCCTTGTCAATTCTTATTCATTTTTCACTAGTATTTCTTTCATCTTCATTTCAATTGTTTATTTCCACATCTAATAAATAAAATTCAAGATAATGTTACTACTAATACTACTAGTGGAAATAAAGCAATTGAAATGAAGATGAAAGAAATACTAGTGAAAAATGAATAAGAATTAACAATGCTTCATCTAATAATAATAATAAAATTCCAGATAATATTACTACTAATACTACTAGTGGAAATAAAGCAATTGAAATGAAGATGAAAGAAATACTAGTGAAAAAATGAATAAGAATTGACAAGGCTTCATCTAATAATAATAATAAAATTCTAGATAATTACTACTAATACTACTAGTGGAAATAAGGCAAGAAAGAAATACTAGTGAAAAATGAAACACAGGAAGATATTGTGATGAGTGAATAGCAGCACTTTCATTTATATGAATAAAAGATTGTAAAAAATGTTGGCAATTTCTGCATCAGTAATACACATCTCGAGTTTATAATATTCCTGATAGTAACAGGTCTTTAATTTTCTGTTTCACCATAGAAGAGAGATAAGTGAAATTTCTATCACTTGCTATTAATAGGTCAAAGGGATTTACTAAGCTTAGGCAAGTCTGGCACAAAGCTAGACGTGTGAAGCATGCAATGAGAATCAAAGTCGCTATACAGTAACAGTATTCCATTATATTTGTTTGCAAACTGTTACTTCATGGAGATGTGACGATTGGGCATTTGTAAAATTTAGCTAATTCGGGCACAAAGTAAGCAGTGTCGAGAATTCAGACAGGATGAAATTACTCAGACTATCAAACTGACCTGTTTGCCAGTCAGGGTACAAGGAAAGATATTGAGGGATGAGGCGCAAGGAGTGGTCATCCCCCAAAAATTAAAAGCAAACAGTAATAAACCTGTTGGATTCTTTTTAAAAGCAGTACATGACAAAAGCCTATCTTAGATGTGGCATAAGGTCGAAAGTATGGAGCACCCAGTGAGGACTGAACTCACTCTTCTGTCGTAATTGATGTAGCGAAACAAGCTTGCTAACCATTACACCACATTGAAGAGGAATTGTAGAGCCGAGTTCGAATTCCAGTTGAATCCATTATATTCACTTATGTGCTAATACTCTTGAGAAAGGTATGAATCCTCTTCTCCAAGCTATGTGCAAATAGCAAAACAGACCAGGTTCTATAGCCTTGGATGGCAACTGGTCTACCACAAAAAGAAATGGCAACTGACTGCGGGGAAAAAAAATCTGCCTCGTCAGTCATGTATTGAAAGATACACGGTTGCCTAAGTGTGTTATCCCGCATGGCATATGACTTAGGAGGCACATTGGAGTAAAGGATAGCGGCTTGGATTGAGGAATCCAGTCAAATTCATTACATTCACTTACATGTTAATACCCTTGGGAAAGGTATGAACCCTCTTCTCCCCGCAAGCTATAGGTAAATAGCAAGACAGACCAGGTTCTATAGCCTTGGATGACAACTGGTCTACCGCAGAAAGAAATGGCAACCTACTGCAGGGAAAAAAAATCTGCCTTGTCAGTCATGTATCAAAAGATATATACCTAAGCTTGTATCATCCATGGCACATAACTGACTGACATGACAAAATGATGAGGTAAGAATATTATCACTTTTATTAATAACAAGCTTTTAAGTTAGCTCCTGTGTAGGGCTAACTGGGCCTACAAACTAAAACTAAACAGACCTCTGGTCCAGCTTAGAACACAGGAATGATTCATTTTGAAGAAATAATTTTGTATTCCTCAATTCAATCCATGGAATTTCAAAACCTTACTTTAACTCTGACTTGAGCTGAAAATTGAGTTCTTCAAATCTTAAACTCTGTGAAACTTCAAAACCCCACACCACGAAACATCTCACATTAACTCTGATTCCTTGGCATTTTGAAGAAATAAAATTGATTTCTTCAATCCATAAAGTTTTGGAGATATTTTAAACTCATAAATTAAAAACTTAAAATCAATAATTTTTTTCAGCTATCTTAAAATTTGAATTTTTAACTGTTAACTGATTTTTAATTGTTTTTTCGTCTGGGCACAAACCCCAATGCTGGATGTCCAACCACTGGATGAAGGACAGATTTTCAAACCCACAATAAGATTCCAAAAAGATATGTTTATGTAGAGCAAGTGTGGAGCGAGTTACATGGATTTCAGTCACACAGAAGGACAGACATACAGAATTTGCTGTTTATTTAGAAGATAGATTTACACATATTTGAATTTGTAACCGCAACATATCTTTTTTTTTTTTTTAAAGCGTTTCACCTCAAGCAAGGCGGGAAGCCACTAGCACACAAGGAGTTACAGAGAGTTGGAGCGAGAGCAAATAGGAGTGATAGAGGAAAGGATGAAGAGAAGGATAGCGGATAGATCAAGGCATCTGGAGACGTCGATTGACATTACATTTGAATAGTTGGAGATTATAGTTATCAGGGAAACAGGAAAAGGGGGAGGGAGTTCCACAGGCGAGAGGTGCAAGACATGAAGCTATTGGAGTAGAAGAGACAGTTTAACAGTTTCAACAGTGAAAGGGGCGAGAGCGAGATGACAGCCTATTATCATTCACATTATACAATATTACTTGGATCAAATGCAGCAAGAAATTAATAATAAAAAGGTTTACAGAATTTGTGACAAAATTTGGTGCTTTAAATTATTTTCCTGATGAAATTCAGCTAGAAATTCAATGTCAGACATTAAATCATTAGCTCGACAGACTTTCAGAATGAACAATAAATTAACAATACCAGAATGACATTGGTCTTATTGTTCCTGGATTATAACCTAGCTTTAATTTGAAACATCCCTATTAATGCAAACATTGGCCTACATTCAAGTAATAGTAACCCTGGGGGTGACAATTTATACCAATTATAGTATTTAACAAATCATTTTCAATGGTGAAGGACATTCAAGAATCTGTCTATATTCCTGAGATGAGGTATTATGTACACTATTTACATTATTCGGTCTATTGTCCTCATCTTTCTTGCCATATTTATTACAACGTTTCGGCCTTTCAGTATCTGTCTATGTTTGTGAGAGGAGGTATTATGTACATTATTCGGACTATTGTCCTCATCTTTGTCGCCATATTTGTTACGTTTCGGACTCGTATGCTCCGGTCTTCTTCAGGTGGTTGGAATGTCTAACTGAACCCTTTATTTCACTCACTGGGGTAGACTGTTCTAGTTCCATGTGCCATGTTTAATGGATGTCAGTTATCAGTTATCTCCTGTTAATTCCCCTCTGAAAGTTCCCAACTGCCTTAACTGGGTATTGAACTTACACTCTTTGGGTCCTGTCACTGGATCTAACTAACGCCTTTATCCACTGTGCCATGTGTCCTCATGGAGTTCAATTTAAAATAAGTTCTAATATATTAGGCAAAAACAAAGTTTGAAAATTAATGAATACATGAGCAACACTACTACACAGAATCTTTCAAGTCTGGCATTTCACTTTAGTAGGGGAGAGAATAAATGGTCTTGGGATTGATAGCGGAGCCGCCCCCTTTTGCCTTCTTCACAGTGAAGTTTGACACACTATATTTAGTTTGCTGCTCATTAAACTCCTCAAAAGTTCTTCCACACTTTGATAGATTTGATTTTTCATCCTACAGGGTTGATAACAACCTGCCTCACTCGCAATTGGAGTAGAGGTTCCAGTTTAGTTGTTGATCATCAAACAAAATATATTATACACACACACACAACTCTTTGTTCAAATCATTACTCACAAAATCAAACCATGAGCTTATTGTAGCAGTTTTATTTGGTTGTAACCTGTCGTAGATGAGTGAGGCAGTGGTGAGGGAAGTTGATGGGTGTCTTCCATTTGCGTTGCACCAAGGGAGTCTCCTGTCCCTGCTGGGGTCCCTGTTTTGTGCTGCTGGCTGCTAGTGACCACAGTCTTATAGAGGACAAAAAAACAAAAAAAAAAAAAAAAAGAAAAAAAAAAACAAACTCAAGTCTAGTTTTACTCAGCAACTTTCTTTGTCAGAATTGTTTGACATGGTTCTTGTGAGGTCCACTAAGCTGATTATCATGAGGACAATAGCTGTTCGAAACAATTTCTGTAACATCTTTCAGATGTTGCCATTTAACAAAAAAAAAAAAAAAAAAAAAAATTGACTAATACTCATATTGTTATAAATTAAGATCAAAGATAGAATAAGGAACAAGTAGGAAAAGTTTATAAATCGAACATGTTTCGGTTTTATTAAAGCTTCATCAGAGAATGGGATATGGAGGAGAAAAAGATAAAATTCTGCATTTTAATTTGCATTTTTGTTTTTCATTGGTTAAATAGACTTCATGTATATTACTTGTCGAGCAGTGTCTATGTAAGAAATTCCTATATGCGTATCATAATACATACATGAATTATACATAAGAACATTGCTTGCTTGACAAGTTAGATGTACATAAGGTCTGCTTAACTAAACTAAAAAGGCCATTTTTTCTTTTATTCTTCTAATGTTTACTCTATTTACCCTGGTATTGTGATACGGTGGACTGGATTCCTGGCAATTTTCTTTTTCTTTTTCAAAAATTGGCAGAAGAAAAAGAGTACAATTTACTAGAGTATAAAATTTAGAAATTGAAATAAGGACCTCAGAGTAGAAACTAAAACAAAAGCTAATCACAGTATTAAGAAATAGGAAAATTTCATTGTAAAGAAAAGAGAATAAACTTATCTAACATTGTCCTTCCTACATGATAATGAATGCTGGACAATCTCCTCACAGATAAAGAGACTTGAAGCAAGAGAAACAAAGAAAAGACTACTGAACTGTTATGTAATATCAGTCCTCCAGTGAATGCTAGACAATCTCCTCACAGATGAAGAAGAGACTTGAGATAACAAATGTGGTTCTACAGAAGGATGCTGAGAATACAACAGACTGAACAAGCAATGACAAAGTTTTAGAGAAACTAGAAGCAAAAAGAACATTGATACATACCATCAGAAAGAGAGAGTTGAAATTTCTGGGGCACATGAGGAAAGAGAGCTTGGAAAATTTGACACTGACAGGACAAAGTGAAGGCAAGAGGGACAGAAGAAAACAATGCATAACCTACCTAGCAAGTGTCAGTAAATGGATGGCTGAGAAAAGTTTAGGAATGATAACAAAAAAAAAAAAAAAAAAAAAAATTTACTAAGAGCTATGAAGGATGGGGAAATTGTGGAGAGACGTGATTTCCTACATCTTAAAGAGACATGGTACATGAAGAAAAAGAATAACAATATAAATCTTTTAACCAAATATAATAACCACAAAATAAAAAAACCCTTGCGAAATGCACAAATATTTTTTCAGCTGTTAAATCAAACGGAACTAAAGTGGATAAAAAGATTTGCTTAATGAAAAATGCACGTGACAAATACAAGAAGGGCCAGCACGTACTACCCTCTGAACCTGCTGACCCCTGATTGGGAGCCTCAAGCAGTACTTTGTGACTCACACTATCAACATTTGCTTTTTTTACTACCTACATTTATATATGTTAAAAATTAAATCAAGCACAACTGCTTATTAAAGGATTAACATTTTTTTGCAGATTTTAATGTCATTCTGGGGGTCTTTTTTGTTTTTTGTCCAAATCAGTGAATTTGTTTTGCTCATACAAGTCTCAAAGAAAAGGAAAAAAAAAAAAAAAAAAAAAAAAAGAAAAAAAAATCACTAATTTTAGATACATCGTATTTTCAATTTTTCTAGTTGAATTGTTCACCTATTTTGCATACGATCCATTATTCTACATAATTAGGTTACAATATAATTTATATTTTATATGAATACTACCTTATGAAAATGGAGGTCCCCATATCATAGATTTGGTACGAGACCCTTGCACCGGGCCTGGATGGTAGAACAAAAAGAGTATAAAGGGGTAAGACTAAGAGTTACTTTGAGCAGCAAAAGACAGGAAGTTGTTGAGAGCCATGATTGGGTAAAACGTTCATTTATTTATGGAATGATCTGTTATGACATGTCTCTAATTTGTATTTAGATATATTGTAATTAATTTCAATTTTTCTAGTTGAATTGTTCACCTATATTGCATATAATCCATTATTCTATTGTCTTATGAGTACAGCCCACACATTACAAAGTGCTTTATGTATAATGTGTTTTTTTTTTTTTAGATAATTGGTCAGTGGAAAATGTCATGATGCCATTTCTAACCTTAGGTCTCTAGGCAGGACTCTGAAGGAAATGTGTACACACTAGAAATCAAAGAAAATAAAATAAAAATAATAAATATACTGTTTTCATAGTTATTTGCAAAATAGTAAATAATAAGTCTTTATAAAATCCTTGATTCCGTCAGGCCTAAACTTCACGACGAGGACCCACTCACATTGTAACAAACCAACAATATTTCATCCATATTCCAATGAAGCAGTTTCTTATTTAGAAATTTATTGTATTTATTTTCAATTTTTTTAGTTGAATTATTCACCTTTATTGCATATGATCCATTATTCTACATAATTAGGTTAGAATAAAATTTGTATTTTATACAAAAATTGAGATGTAGCCGAGGGCCATGTATCATAAATTTGAGAACCTTGCACCAGCCGTGGACACTGCTATTATTTTAACTACATTCAAATCCATCAGCAATATTTATTTACAAGATTATAAAAAATGAATTATCTTTTATAAAGATTTATTATTTACAATTTTATAAAGAAATAAATGTGAAAAGGCATTTTCTTATGTTTTAGATTAGCAGCAATTTTTGAAAATTAAACTATAATTGCTGGAGTTTCAGGTTTTGATTTCAAGATCACAATTAAAAAAAAAAAAAAATTGGAAAATTAAAATAAAGTAATTATAAAGGGTGTTCCATTAAGCTGGATCAAAGTCAGCAGTAAATAAATCAATGAATAAAAATGGTGAAAATTTATTTCTCTATTGGATCATATTATTTAAGTCGTGTCAATTATGTGCTAAAAATAATATTGCCCAAATGTCTGCTAAGGCTTTGGCACCACACCTCCACTCAATGGTCAAAATTTTTGATGAGGTCCTTGATATCACCAATATGCCTTATTTTCTTATTTTTTTAGCAACAATTTTTGAAAATTAACCTATAATTGCCGGAGTTTCAGGTCTTGATTTCAAGGTCACAATTAGAAAGAAATCGAAAAGAAAACGAAATATTGAAGATCTAAAATAATCTGATAAGAAAATGTATCATGTCCAGAAAAAAAAATCAGCTTTATTTAAATTTTCTTGCTCTGTAGTTCATAGATATTTATATAAAATTATGAATAATAATAAACAACACTTGTTTTCAGAGTTATTTGCAAAATGGTAAATAATGAGTCTTTATAAAATTCTTGGTTCTGCCAGACCTAACCTTCATGACAAGGACCCACTCACATTATAACAAACCAACCATATTGCAGCCATGTAGCTTCTTCCCATGAACCTCTGCTCGGTGGAACTGACTCCCCAGAGGCTGTTTCCCTGGTCACTATAATCTTAACCTGTTCACCATTCTTAACCATTACCTCCTTCTCCTATCTGTAAAAACTGCCTCCTAATATAACTCTTCCTCGAGTGGCCCTCAGGTCTTGTACAAGGTGAACTTTACTAAAAAAAAAAAAAAAAAAAAAAAAAAAAAATTTTTTTTTTTTTTTGCAATCTTGCCAAGACAATGAACATAGCTAAAATAATAGTGGGGCCAATGGAAAAAAAAAAAAAAAAAAAAATAAAATGTCCTTTTGAATCTTGAAACATGATTTTTTTTTTTTTATGAGAACAAAGGTCCATGTTTTCAAAAAAGTTATCAGAGCAACTGATAGGAGAAGAAAGGCCAAAGTTGCTTTTGTTTGTGGCAGAAGTCTTCAGAGAAAAGAAAATTTTTGTCCCTTTTTAAAGTAAATGAAACTCACACAAATGCCTTTGGGAAATTCATGAATTAGTCTTTCTGCAGCTTGGGTGGTAACCAGTCTATCTAAGAGAAGGAAAACTGAACACTAAGCTGTGGAGAAAGCTATCTATCCCACGAAATCATGGCAATTCACTGGTAATAAAGAAACGAAATGTGTAGAAAGCCATGACCACCTATCGCCCAAAAGACAATGTTAAAGAAAAAAAACCTTTTTTTTTGAATATGGTTGCTTATCATCCACTTTGCACCTCTTGCCAGAGTAGAGGTTTATCCCTCGTTTCCAGTTTAAGATTGGGTTTCCGGTTATTTCTAAAGTCTACTTTCACACTATACTTCTAACGTCTGACCTGAAATGTTATTCACCAATTAAATCTTGACCTTTTCAAGACTAGAGTTAAGCCGTTATCTTTCCTGCATTGCCTCAAAGAACTTCACTTCTTGCCCTTTCTTATGCTCATACAACACCACACTGTATCCTTCTACCTCGAGTGACTCTTTGGCCTTGTATTGGGTGAACACGAGCAAAAAGAATCTTAAAAGTAGTATTTAATTTACAATAATGAAATGATAATGATTTTAATAAACTAAATGTTGGTCAGTCATAATAATGAAATAATGATGAGTTTTATTAAGCAATTCAATATTTCCATACTAGAATTTGTATTAACCAACTTTGTTGGTAAAAGTCATCAAGACTGTTACCCATCGTCTGAATTAGGTTTTCTAGAGGACGAAACAAGTTACACAGAATTCTTCCACTTTGTCATTCATTTGCCAAATATTTATAATAAATTTTGGTGCTACAAGGTCTTATAAAAGCCAACCATATAAATAAACATAAGGCAATGCCTAACCTCCATACCTGCAAAAAAAAAAAAAAAAAAAAAAAAAAAAAAAAAAAAAAAAATGCTGTGTCAAAACAAACAGTGATTCCCTTAAGACCACTATTACTTTATATACAGTTTTGACTATCTCGGCAATGGTTATGGTTTTAAAAATTTTACTTTTAATAAAACCTAAACATATGCAAATGGATTTATACATTTTCTTTATTCTTGAGAACTGACAACAAAGATTTTAAACACTATGTACTAGATTGCTTATTTACAAGAATTTTATATTTACATTATAAAAATATGTGAACCAACTATAATGAAATATCTATTATCTGCCCATTTTATAAAGAAAAAATATAAAAAAGAAACACACACACATATATATATATATATATATAGGTATAGGATTGGTGTATACAGAATAAATTCCAATAACCAACAAAAAGTGCTCAATACAGAGTAGAGCAAATATAATTATTTGAAAATTATAACATAAATATGTTATAAAATCACTACAAAAATAGCCATTTTATTTCAACACTTCTGGTGTCTTATCAAGTGATTGTGTTGAATGTAGAATAAAGGGTTTTAAAATCTTCAAATCAATCAAACATCCCTCGCTAGGGGAAATGCTGTTACATAAGCTGGAATGACCAATCAAAATACAAGTATATGAGAATTCAAAAAACTTGACAACGAACTAAGGTTATAATGATTATTTAATGCTTTAATTGGGGTTAGACTAAAATAGAATTTATACTAATAAATATTAAATTATATGATAAAATTTGAAATTAAAAATTACCCATTTTAAAATTTAAATTTAATCTTTATTAAGTTTAAAATTAAAAAATTACCGAGGAAAAAAGAAAAAAAAAAAACAAAAACATGTTATTCTATTCATTTTGTTTTTATTGAAATTAAGTTGGAATAAATGTTGCTCTGAGCTTCATGACAGATACATTTGAAGCATAAACAGAGGCAGGGAGGATGACATCTTGTAAACAACAATACATACTTGTTCAGATTATAATACATAAACACGCAGATGTATTTAGATATATACACACACAAAAAAGTGACGAGACAAGAAATATCTCCATGACTCTTAAAAAAAAAAAAAAAAACATACATACACAATGAAAGGTACACACAAGTGACCATACACATACATACATACATACATACACTGACAAAGATATGCCAATACACCTACCAAGAAATATTCAAGTTTGAAAGTGTTATTAAACGAATTCTAACCACTTATAAAATATAACTTATACAGGTAAATATACATAGATAAAATTAGTAGAATAGATACAATCCAATGTACAGAACAGAAAAACAAACGTTAGGGAAAGAAAGGATATTAAAACAGGCATATACAGAAAAATAGA
The DNA here is from genome assembly GCA_963932145.1 of Acanthosepion lycidas. NCBI lineage: Eukaryota > Metazoa > Mollusca > Cephalopoda > Sepiida > Sepiidae > Acanthosepion > Acanthosepion lycidas. The sequence continues at coordinate 47,961,016 of OZ010615.1, forward strand.
TATATACGCATAAAAATAACAAGATCTAATATATAAAAAAAAGGAAAACTCCGAACACACAAATATATATAAAAACATATTTCATATATAACTCACGAGTACAAAAAACAGTAGGTGAAAGAAAATAAATAAAAACTACATACAGATATATGTGTACACACATTCTTCACTACAGACAGAAACACAGAAAAACCCACCTACAAACACACAAGCAAGCGTAAATATACCAACCCGCACACCAACATAAAAAAGTAAACAAACCATATTATATATATATATATATATATATATATATATATATATATATATACACACACACACACACACACAGAAACATACATATTCACTCATACAACACAAACAACCGCATATATATATATATATATATAAAAAACACATACAAACGCAAAAAATAGGTATGTCTTAAACATACACACACAAGTAGGTATATACATACATAAACCTATACATATTCTAACAATATTATGTTATTGACGATAAAGGACAGTAAAGTCCATACAATATTAAAATGCAACGAGACACAATTGTTGATTATTAAGTCTATAAGCAATTATAAAACCATTATCAAACAAAAGTAGATTTTAGTTAGTATTGATGATACATTCCAAGACACTAAGATATACAGATATATACAAAGACATATGCACATCAACATGTGTGTGTATATATATATATATATATATATATATATATATATATATATATATATACATACACAAACACACATGTAGACACATACCTACCAATACACACAAACAAGCACACATGATAGGTGTCAACACATATATATATTTCCCTCCTCTCTTTTTCTCTTCCTTCATTCCTTTTTACCTTCTTTCTTTTTATAAAAAAAAATTAAAAAAAACAACACACACACATGCAGACACGAACAACACAGTACATGTACACCAACACACACCCACATCAACAGGAGGACTATCAGGTAATAAAAGTAATAACCTACTAAACTTACAGTGACATATCATTATCGTTGAAAGTATTACCCCTATAGTAAGTTAAATTTATAGCGGTGTTTACAGTTAACAGTTAGTTCATATCTTTGATTTAAGAGATGGGTCTTATTTTTAAATGTAATTATTTCAAATTTTTCATTAAGACATAGATAATAAGGGGCATATAGGGAGTTACATGTTTGAGCTCTTTTGATTAATTTTCATTTAACAGTAGGTGTTTTATTCTTTTCTTTTAGACTCCAAAAATACTTGGATAATGAAGTCTTGTACTTATAATTACTGCTATTAAAAGGTTGCATATTCCCCTGCCAACGTTCCTTGAATGAATTCATGGTGCTACCAATGTAAAATTTTTTTGATATTTGGGTTTTCTAGTGTAGAGATTGTACTAAGATAAACTACAGAACTAGTCAAACAATTATTCTGTCGTGGGCAATTATTTGGATTCCTACAATTGCACAAGTTGTTATTTGTGTCATTATACTTAGTAGTACTGCTTGCAACCTGGTAAAATTTTTTTTTTTTTTGGGACCTAGGCAACCCTTTGGCTAATGCTTCTTCAGGGACCAATATATAAATTGTAGCCTCTGTCTGTTATTGAACTCCTCCTAGGGTTTTGGAGATAGATCCCCATAATCATATATTCTGAAACTATATTACCCAGAACACTTGGATATTTCTTGGTATTTCATTTTGATTAAAGAAAGCGAGAAGATGAAAAAATGAAAGTCACATTGGAAAAATCATTTTGATCAAAGGGAGTCCCAAGAACCCCCCCCCCGAAATTTTTTTTTTACCCTTTGATTTACATTAAATTTAAATTTTGACAAGGGAATAACTCCTATCCAAAATATAGGAGAAATCCAGAAAACGGAGGTGACATTGGCAAGATCATTGAGTAATATTGAAAGGTGTCATTTTTCCTTACAAATTATAACATTTATTTAAAATCAATTTTCATTTTCTTTTAAAAAAAAAAAAAAAAAAAAAAAATCGTGACATGCAGCAAGGTGTGGGTAATTCAGCTAGTAAATTTATAAAAATGTCTGAGAACAAGAAAATTTAAATCAACACATAACGATGGCTATTTATGAAAAAATCCATTTTCCAAGCATTTATTCCATTTGCTCCTGCCACATAAATTTATTAGAATAAATTGAGAGCATCTTTTCCTCTGGACCAAACATTCTTTTAATTTTAGGCAAAACCACAAGCATTCATTATTTTGAATAATCTCCTTATTCATTGGGTAGACAAAGTTTTCCTTGTGTATAAGGTCTGTAAATTTTATTATTACATTGAAGTTGGTTGGGTTTTATGGCATGTCAACCACTGTAGGTCATTTAATGCCAAATTAAGTTATATATATATAACTATATATATATATATATATATATATATATATACGCCCATATATTTATTAAGTATACAGTACTATTAAACGTATGGCTGGCAACACTACTGTTTCCAAAATACGTATAGCTGGCAACACTACTGTTTCCAAAATACGTATAGCTGGCAACACTACTGTTTCCAAAATACGTATAGCTGGCAACATTATTTTTCTGAAAACATTATCTGAGGCCTTGCTGTTGGACGCAGTTTATTGTCATACCCAGGACGTGGGTAAGAGCCGGAAAAACTAGGAGTTCACTATTTGACCATACCTGGGACCCTAACAGATGCTACCACCCCGGGTCAAGTTGGACCTGGGAACACCAGCAATTAAGAGGTGGTTCCACGCTCCTCAAAACCTCCTGATCAGAGGCCTTGCTGTTGGATGCAGTTTAACGTCATACCCAGGACGTACATTGAAGTTGGTTTGCATAGTTTTATAATCTTGTAAATAAATATTGCCAAGTGAGTGAAGCATTTATACAATGATAGCAGTGTCAAGGGAATAAACATTTTTGATAGGATTTTTTTAATTTTTTATTTTGGTAGGTACAAACAGGTATCAATATCTGTTTTTAATTCCAGAAACACAAACATTGATACGAGTCATCTTAAAGAACTAAAACTGGAGCTGGAACTCCAATTAACAATTCAGAGCCATTATCCATTTTTCCACCTGTTCATTCAAGCTTACAACACCTGGAATTCCCAAACAGTCACCCATCTAGGTACTGACCAAGCTCGTCGTTGCTTACCATCAACAATCGTATGGGAACTGGTATTTCAATGTGATATGGCTGAAGCCATACTCCCAAATCTAGAACTGGGAATTGTAAATTTTATAGCATGTCTTCTGCTGAAGCCCCTTGCTGTCAAGCTTGACTCTTTATTAATGACTCCCGTATGGTACTTATTTCTATGCTAGGTCTATTGAAGAGATTTTCATAACCTACCATAATCTCAATTCAAAATTCTCTTCAGGTTACCTGTATTAAGGACCTGAAGAAGGCCAGCGGGCACAATAGCCAAAATGCAATGATAATAATAAAGATGAGGACATTAGTCTAAATGTAAACAATGATAACAATTTAGAAATTCAGACAGGCAAACTGCTGTTGTTTTGTCTGCCTTTATTACGCTGCTCTCAAAGCCGTGTATAGGCAAACACAGTCAAAGCAATTAACTCAAACTTGGATGTTCATAGAAATAAAGTTTTCCTAACTGACAATTATGATAAACAAAAGTGAAATCTGTTTGATGTTATAGTGAATATAGAATGTGTTTATTATATATGGAAAGTTGGAAAGAGAAAGTACCTCCAGATTCACAAAAAAAAAAAAAAAAAAAAAAAAAAGAGAGAGAGAGCATAGACCTGAAAATAAAAAAAAAACAAAGTTTTATTGTCAAAATCTTTATCCTATTAAGTTATCAAGTGGAAAGACCAAAAGATTTTTTTGATTAGTAAATTATATTTTTTACCCTTTTTATAAATACCAAAATTTTGTTTAAATCTCTTTTTTTTTCTTGCATCAACAGGGTGACCAAAGATTAGTTTAGGAAATTTGAGTGTCTTTTTGTGGCAAAAAACACACAGATTTGGAAATATTCATCATATTTTTTTTTTTTTTGTACAACTGAAACCAAAACCAGTAACCAAACATCTGCTCTGAATCGTAAAATAAAAATGCAAAATATTATTTAATTAGAAAAGCTTTTATGAACAAGATTTATTATGGACATTGGTTTCCAATATTTTTTTTAAAGTTTTAATTAAAATAATTTATAAAGTTTTAAATCTTTTAAAATTTGTACTGGTTAGGTGATTTTTAAATAAAAAATTTAAAATTTACTAATCACAAATGGAGAAGCTTACTACAATTCCATGCCCCCACTGAACAATATTTTAAAAAATTTGGAATTTTTTTTGTGTATGTATAAACATGCTGATTTTTGTAAATAAAAATGTCAAGACACATCAGAAAATAAGAACAGTAACTATCATAAATTTAAAGCAAAATTCAATAAAATATTAGATATATGAAGAATATTTTCCTGACTTTTTAAGGTTACTGGGTAGTTAAAAATTATATTAAAAATGTGCTCATGTTTTATCCATCAAGTACTTATTACAGATATGCTACCCACCTACTTAAACTTCCAGCTGATAGTCAAGCAGTCAACACCTTAGATAAGCTCCTAACTTGATATTTAAAAAAAAAAAAAAAAAAAAAATCAATAATTTCTGCAATACAGTGGAATCTTGGTTCCCAAATTTAATTTGTTCCTGAATGTCATTCATAATATGAAATGTTTGTAAACCAAAACTATTTTTCCATTCGGAATCAATATAAAGAAAAAAAATATCATAGTATAATAAAATTGGAAAAGAAAACAGCACAACACATGAATATATACAACACGGCAGTTGACCCAGAGATTATTCCGTTTGGAATAAATTGGTTCGGCAATGTTGTTCGAGAACCAAAATTTTGTTCAAAAACCGAGGCATTTTCATCTCAAATTTTCTGTTCAAAAACTAATTTGTTTGACATGCGAGACATTTGAGAACTGAGGTTGCACTGTATTTTAAACTAAAAGTAATACTTGTTTCAAATCAGATTAATTAAACTGTTAATCAGCTAATATTCCTCAAAGTTTCAGGACAGTATTTTTTTGAAGAGATTTTTTTCACCTTCAGCACACTGTAGATGACTATTTTTGCCAAGCTATAATGTTAATTCTGCCAATGCAAGTTGAATTTGAATTTCTTGGTTGTGTAATCATGTCCTATGGCAACACCTAAAAAAAATCTTGACTGACATTGAAAGACAAGCTACTGCAATTTCAAATATATAAAACTAATATATAAAAGACTAGATTTTGAAGGGAAAGTAATAATTATAAATGATGCAGAGTGCTAAATGTTAAGAAAGACTCAAAAGAGACTTACGTACAACAGCATGGCCTCTGATCAAGAGGACTCGAGGAGTGTGGAATCACCTCTTAATTGGTGGTGTTCCCAGGTCCACCCTGACCTGGGATGGTAGCACCTGTCAGGGTCCCAGCTATGGGCAAACAGTTAACCCTTAAACTGAGGTCAAAATACTATGAAAGTGTAAAAATAAATAAATTACCATTAATAAAAATTGTCGGCATTAAATAACACATTGAGGTTGATATGCTGTAAAACAAACCAAACCATAAAATTATTATTGTAAATCTATTATACATTAAAACGCTTAACATATATTAGTTGTAAATTCTTTAAGAAGAAAATTTATAAAAATCAGTTTCATGTTTGGATTTAATTAAAATTCTAAAATTTTTTTTAGAAAAATAAATATTGTTGAGTTGGGATTATATTGCAGTGTCAAAAGAAAAACCGTCCTTTTGACAGGTTTATTTTTATTTATTTTTAATTTTTCTAAATTTTTTTTTGAGTACAATTTTTAGTTAAACTTTATACAGAAAAATGGACTATTGCCCAGCTATGGGTTAAAAATAGCAGAACAGACCGGACTCTTAAGTCGTGGTTGCCAACCAGTTTAGGAGAAAAAACAGCTGAATTCAAAACCGTATGAGGCACTAGTGGGGCACATACTTGAAGTAAGGTCAGCTCAGAATATAGTTGCTGTGTAAACCACAGATGTTGAAGAAACATGAATGGGCCTGAGCAGATGGACCTGCTCGAAAATAAGCAGCCATGCTGATGGCGAGTATTCACCCTGATTAGTGGAAACAGCTCTGATAAGAAAACTTGTAATTCATCGTTTATTAAAAGATTCAAAGGATATCTGGAGCGCAATAAAAACTGATGTAAGTAACGTTAAAGTTGACGCAGTGGAAAAGCTAACAAAAGGAAATACAAAAAAAAAAAAAAAAAAAAAAAAAAAAAGAAGCTTATTAAGTAGGCCATGTAAACAACATTGCAAAATCAAAAATATTATTATGATTTATTATTTATTAAAGGAAAAATAGAATCAAGAAATAAAAATCTATATTTCCATGGAGTTATTTTATTTGCAAATAAAAATCTGAAAAACCTCAAAACAAAATCATTTCTATTTTTGTTCATTAGACGACATTTACACACTGAATTTTAAATTTTAAAATAAAATAAATTAATTTTTAGTGTTAGTCAGTGTGTATTTTAAAATTTAGCAATAGTTACTGTTACCAACATCGGTTGGGAAACCAATTTTATTGTGAAAAACGTTGACTTGCATGTAAATAAATAGGGTTTTTGAAAAAAAGTTTTTAAGACTTAAGTGAATTAAAAATAAAAATAAAAAAGGGTACTTATTTTAAATGAAAAGATTTATGACATAACAAACCAAACAAACAAATAAATCGAAGTTATTTTTCCACCAGCGACCCTAAAACATCCTTTTTGTTTGTTTTTTTATTTCTGGTGGCCATAAATGTCACCTTCCTGATTTAAGTTAAAAAAAAAAAAACAAAACAAAAAAAAAACAAAAACAAAACAAAAAAAACAAACGTTCTAATTTTAAAAAAAATCTTTTTAACCAAAACACGGAAAACATTTGTAAAAGTTTTTAAAACTAAATCGCAAGATTTGAAGAAAACTAAAAATTAACAATAACATCAAATGTTTAAGTTTGTTACACTACACTACAGTACACTACAGAAAAAAAAATCCTATAAAAAGAAAGACTTATTTTTCTTTTTAGTTTATTACATTTCAAAGTTTAATGAAGAAAAAAAAAAGTTTAAGTTAATTAAACATTTTAATTAAACCAGACTATTTTGGGGATTTTTAAAAGACGAAGTGTTGAAGATATTTTTTTCTTGGTGTTTTCCTTGGCAAAAGCCAAATTCAGGATTTCTAGCCACGTGGTATTTGAAGAGTTTTTTTTTTTTTTTTCCTAAATAAAAATAAATTGAAAAAGGAGGATGGCTTTAACATTTTTCAAACCATCAACGTACAAAATCAAGAAAAACAAAAACAAAGCACACATACAGATTTTTTTGATTTTTTTTAATTAGGTTGGTGCAAAAACAATATCGTTTTCTCACATATGTTACTATGTGAGAAAACGACATTATTTTTACACCAACCTAATACATATCTTTATCGATAAAATAATTTTTAAAGCTTGTAAATTAATAAATTACGTCATTTTAAAAACGTTGGCGCGCAATAATTGTCAACCTCGGAAAAAAAAAAAAAAAAAAAATTTATAAATTGCATTTTATTGTCGAAATAATTTATATTTTTAAGCATTTTTATTTTTTACTCGCGAAGATAGGTACTTAAAAAAATATACTTGGTCAGTGCCCCCACTTTTGTAGGTGGTCGGATCATACTCCGTCACAGGTGATACAGTCGGCGTATTTCAGACCCCAATGACGGTAACTTTTTTTTTTTTTTTTAAATGTTAGAAGAATTAGAATATAACCATGTAGAGAAAAGCCAAGGAAAATGAATTTAGAGAGAGAAAAAACAATATTGCTTGCCGAGTGCAACAACAAGAAACTAGAGAGAGGAGAGCCATGATCTTTCATGTCTTGAAAGGACATGGCAGAGGAAGACAAATAAATTCAAAATTTCTTTTAAAAGTTTTTTTTTTTTTTTTTCCCAGCCACCCATAAAATACCCTGAAGCTGAAGAAAAAAAAAAGTTTCATTTTCACGCCCGAAACATTTTTTGCATATAATGAATTATCTCCCTTAGATTGCTTTACCTGCCCTCATATTTTAAGCACATAAAAATAAAATAAATATTTCTAAAAAAAATCTTGCATCAGGCAACAGAAGTAGCAGTATTTTGTATATATTTATAAAATAACATTGACAATCAAAAAGAGGTTAAAAAAAAAAAAAAAAATTTTTTTTAAATTGTTATGCCCCCCCCCCCAAAAAAAAACAACATTTCGGGTTCTAATACATTTCTTCACCTAGATATAAAATCAAAAAATTAATAAACGAAACAAAAAAATAAAAAGTAGTGAATACATATTTTTATTTTTAAGAGATAAAAAAAATAAATAAAAATCTGACACATCGACATGGGCCAAACCAAAAAAAAGTTTTCTTTTGGCATTCAGATTTCAGAAAGTGCTTTTTTAAATTTATTTTTTAAAAAAATCTGTCCGGCGAAAGGCATGAACCATAAGATATTTTTTAACGACATAAAATTTAAGTGCAATATTTCAGCTCTATCTCTATATTTTGTATTGAAATCCGTGTTAAATTTGGAAGAACACGTTCTTCTTTAGTCCCTCAAGCAAGAAAAACAGTCATATAAAGTGTCTTGCTTCTTATTACTCTTAGAAGAGTAATAAGAAGCAAGACACTTTTTTATGACTGTTTTTCTTTTTTTACCAATAAAGTTATATTTTTTAATAATTCTATTCACTGAATTCAGTCACCTAAATTTTTTTATTTCTTTATTTATCCTAATAAAAGAACTTAATCAGAAGGAAGGTTAAATTAAAAAAAAAAAAAAAAAAAAAAAAAAAAAAAAAAAAAACACTTAGAAGAATAGCTAGAAGGTACCCCTTAAAAAGGTTCTAAAACAAAATGACATAATATAATCATTTCATTTATATTATAACAAAGAAAAAAAGAGCAACTGTTCAATTTCGACTTCACTGAAATAAATAAAGACAAAAAAAAACAAAAAACGCGCCTTTTTAAAAGATAAACATTTAAAAATTTATTTTAAATCATGGCTAAATAAATGTGAAAATGTTTTTTTTTGTTACTTTGGGTAAAAAGAAGAAAATGTGGGGAACAACTATAGTGTAAGGCTTAATTAAAAGGGGCTTATGCAATAATCCCTAATAAATTAAATTTTAATTTTCTAGTGTAACACGTCACCTAAAGCCACTCTTGAAATTTTCAGAAATAAAAAAAAGGTGTATAAAATATAAAAGTATTTTAGAGACAATCTAACACAGAAACGAAAAAAAAAAAAAAAAAAAGTAAAAATCCTACATAAACTTTTCATAAAATTCATTGGCGTTAGTTTTTTTTTTTTAGTTTACTTTATCTTTAACTGGTACCCTTTTTTTTTCCATTGTGTAACCGTTTTGTCACTTTTGTTGGGTTTTGCTTGAAGTTTCTATTTTTTTCTTATATTTCAGTGAAATTTTCACTTTCTAATATAGCTGGGGATGGGGGGTTGTCAGTTTAAAATACCACCAGGGGCATATACAGGTATAATTTAAAAAGAAAAACAAAAATCAGTTTTAAAAAATAGAAATAATATTAAAAGTAAAACAAAAAAAAAAAAACAATTATATTTTTTTTTCCCCGTTTTCTTTTTTTTTTCTTTTTCTTAAGCAACTGAATGGCCACAAAGATCGGAAAAACCTTAAGGCGATTTAAAGATCAAAGCAGTAGATTTTCTGGGATTTTTTTTTTTATCATTTCAAACTTGTTTCCAAAATTAAATATAAAACACACACAAAAAATTTTTTTTTTTTATATCAATTTTTTTAAATAAGTCTGCAAACACGTGGTGACTCATCGCAATTAGTCAACGTTTAAATAATTAATCTTTAATTCATAAAAGAAAAGAACAACTAAATCGGAAAAATAGACAGGTGTAATTAATTTCACGTGAAAGAAAAAAAAACGCAACAGACTTAAAATTTTAAATTACTTGTGGATAGAAAAAAAAAAAGCAAACAAAAACAGGTAACTTACTATTGCCTGATATTCTCAGAGTGGAACAGTAGCAGCCAAGAAACAGTGTAGAACTTAATATAATATAAATGTGAAAATAGACAGCGCAATTTAGTAAAGGATCCATTGTAAACAAAATTATCCAAATAATCTCTTCGAGCTGCGCGAAATGCCGCGTGCCGACAAGCACTCCGACAATTACCAGTCAGTTATCTCCCCTTAGTTTTCCTAATTTCCCACTAGTCTCCTCCAGAGAATATATCAGCTGTGGCAGTAAATTTTGAAAAAACGGCTCTTTTTGACGGGTTCACGCTTTTGAGATTTTGTGGTGAACTCAAATGTAAAAAAAAAATAAAATATTAAAAACAAAAAGAATGAATTCAAATTTAAAATAAAGCATTTGCTTTCCTTTAAAACCCAATATCACTTTTTTTCTTCCTCTCTCTGTTTTTCTTTCTACCCTTCTCTCTCAACTAATTAGAAGTCAATTATGTGCCATGCATGATACACGCTTAGGCGAACATGTATCTTTCGATACATGACTGACGAGGCAGTTTTTTCCGCAGTAGGTTTCATTTTTTTCTGTGGTAGACCAGTTGCCATCCAAGGCTATAGGACCCGGTCTGAACTGCTATTTATCCATAGCTGGGTGGAGAAGAGGATTAAGGCAATCATCATAAAAAGAAAGGAAGAAATAAAGAGTGAACAACAGCTGCAAAATGGGAGTTTCCTGGTCCAGGGTTTAGTTATTGTGACTACCAAAAGAAGAGAGGCTCCACCCATAACTTCCGCTATATAAAAAAACAAGAAAAGAAAAGAAAAGAAAAGAAAGGAACGCTGGAAAATAAATGAAAGAAGTTTGGCCAATCAAAGGAACAAGGATGTTAGCCGAAACCAAGTTTGTGTTAAGTAGTCTGGAGCCTTTCAAATTTGTATATAAAGATGGAGTTGACAGCCAGTAGGGAAAAGCGACCCAGCTTGTCACATGAAGAAACTAGTGGTCATTTGCTTAAGACATTTTCCGCCCTTTTGAGGGCCGAAAAAATCACAGCAGATTAACGCCTGCAAAAATTTTACAAAGTAACCACACTTTCAACTACTACCAAGGCCTGGCTCGTATGCTATCAACTACCCAGCTGAATGAACTGTCACTAACCCGAATTACAAAGGACTCGCTCCAATCGAAATCAAATAAATAAACATATATTTTGCATATTGTTTATACCTTGGATTCTGTTCTTTTATTCCGAATTTTCTGAGAAATACTCCTAAAACCCTCTGGAGTTTCTCCACAGTTCAATTATTGATTTTTGCCATACATTTTCATTCTTCATCATATTGTAGCGTTTTTTTGTTTTTGTTTTTTTTTTTTAGGTTGGAATAAGTTCTTATTTCATCCACAGCTCTATAGGAGGATGGCGGTGGGCTTCAGTTACGGCCATCTTTTCCTGAAGCAAGACTTCTTCGCTTTAATCTATGACAGAATTATTGCGCTGAGCTGTATACTTTGTCTAAAATCATTATTTCAAAATAAGTCAGAAAATTTTATATATTATAATTTTTTTTTATTCCCTACAGAATCCAAGTTCTTGTGCCAAACACAAAAACCTAGTTAGTAGGAATTGAAATGGAAAAGAGAACACTTACTTCTCTTCTCCTTGAGGTCAAAATAGACGCAAATCATAAAATAAGACTCAACTACCGCGTAAAATTTTAAAGGAAAAACATTTATTACACAAGTAAAGACAAATAAAGATATAAATACAAAATTTGTCTATATCTCTGAGATGAGGTATTATGATTACTTGCATTATTTACATTATTCGTACTGTTATCCTCATCTTTATTTCCATATTCACAACGTTTCGGCCGTTGTACGCCCCGGTTTTGTCAGGTGATTGGAATTTCAAACCGAACACTTTATTTCATCCACCGGGATAAAATTGTTCTAGTTCATGCCTCGTCCGGATGTCTCAGTTATTTCTCTTTAACTCAACTATCCAAAGAGTTGTGAGTTCACTACCATGAAATAGCAGTGGTGAACCAAAATTTGGAGAGTTGAATTTAAGGGAAATAACTGAGACATCCAGGAGAGGAATGGCACATGGAACTAGAACAGTCTACCCCGGTGGACGGAATAAAGGGTTAGGTTCGAAATTCCAATCACCTGAAGGAGGCCGGAACGTACAACATTGTGAATATGGCTATGAAGATGAGGATAACAGTCCGAATAATGTAAATCATGCAAGTAAATACAAAATTGCACAAAATGTTCTTTTGTGTGCCTATTAGGGTAGGATAAAAGATTTCTACACAACCACCTTTCAAAAAAGCGAAAACACCTACTTTTATTTGCCCCACAAGCGCCACTGTGAGTAATTTTAGGAAAGTCCCTTTTAAATTCACACTGTTCGTGCTTGGAATAATGAAAGAGTGGAAGGAGACAAGAAAATTAGGAAAAGAAGAAATAATCACATCTTACACATGTGCACATGGGGCGCAGAATTAATTTCAACTTCATCCACCGCAACCCGAATGAGTCCGAACTTTTATTGTCGATAACTCCTAAACGGTAGATTTTATCAAAATTTCTTTGTTATTTTCGAATTAAGCATGTTCATTTACACCTAAATGGAACTATTCGGGAAAACTTTTATTAGAAACTGAGCGCTGGGCTTGTACTCCAAATTACCCTTTTGTGGTTCCGAGCTGAAATTAGTTCTGTCACCTGTGCACATTAGGGGCAGGTCGATTTTGGAACCGTGGTATTGCGCTCAATTTGTAAATTAGGATTTGACATGATAAATAATGACACAAAATAGTTTTTTTTCCAAATCGTTACCGTTTTTTGAGGAAATGAGATTAAATATTAAACTTCGATTCAAAATTATAGCGTTGGAATTTCATTCTTGTGATCAGTGAAAGCTTTATAGAACAGCCTTATAAAATTTATAATTTACTAAAACTTTACAAATTGTACATGGACAAGATGCATGACACAAGCACATAATTATTAACTAAATGTACCATCAAATAAGACCTTCATTTACTTCAAAGGAACATTATACTATTATAAAACAATTTAGCTACATTATGATGTAATTGTTTTTTTAATTTTTAGAATGCACTAGCAGCATGGCCCGACGTTGCCCGTGCTTGATTAAAAAATCGTACGACTGATTCAGCAATCGCTATCACTTGGCTTAAAATATTTTTGCCCTTCCTTGCCTTTAAAGGAGTGCCCTTTGCTGTGCTAATGTTGCTACATGCCTTACTTCTTGCCTATCTCACACTGCGAAGTTTTTCTAAGCTCTATACTAAACATTAAATCTGTTACGAAAAAAGAACTAAACAAAATGAACACAAAACGATCAGATTTAAAAAAAGAACTCGTAACTGGAAAAACCGAATGAAAAAAGAATGTTAACAACAAATACTTTTTCATACCCAACCCAGTTCTGCGGAATCAGAATCAATGTTGAGCGAATGAACCAATTGGAGTAAAGTGCCATGAAGATTTAAATTTTTCCCACTTGTGACGAATGCAACTATCGATTTTTTTGCATGCTAGTTAACATTCGTGTCAGTCAGCTGTTGGCTCTCACACTGGCCAATAGAATCTTCCTGCCTATTCGTGGCAGCCAGCTATAGGCTCTCACTCTGACCAGTACAAAATGGCCACAAACTACATGAAAACTGCCGTAGAAGCACGAAAAAATCGATTATTTCCACTATCGATGGATGAAAATTTCTCGGACATTCAGGCCGGTAAATGTTATTTAATACTGTTTATTATAAAACAGAGCATTTACTTAAATACTTGTATCTATAAAAAAAAAAGAAAAAAAAAGAACGTTAAACATGAAAATGTCTTTAATATATATATATATATATATATATATATATATATATATATATATATAATTATTTATTTAAAAATTATAACATAAATATGTTAGAAAATCACTACAAAAATAGCCATTTTGTTTCAACACCTCCGGTGTCTTATCGTGTGATGATGATGAATACTTGATAAGACACCGGGAGTGTTGAAACAAAATGGGTATTTTGTAGTGATTTTATAACATATTTATCTTATAATTTTTAAATAAATAATTATATCTGCTCTACTCTGTATTGAGCACTCTTTTAAGAATAGTAATTGTTGGTTATTGGAATTTATTCCGTATAGACCAATCATATACTTATATATATATATATATATATATATATATATATATATATATATATATATATATATATATAACTATACTCGTTTCGAAAATCTTCGAATTTTTGATTCGCCAATAATCAAATCAATCACGAAGGAAAAAAGGTTTTAAAAAATGAAAGAGCTAGAAACATGAAAGTCTGTCGAAAAAAATCGTACAGATACAGGTTCAAAGCCCAAAGAAAAAACCCCGACACGAGTAAGCTACTAACTAACAAAAGAGCTCAATACAACCGTGGAGCAGACCTAGATAAACCTAGTGAGCCAGAAAAACCTATCCAGGTTTCACCTAAGCGGATCGTCAGGGAAAGCTGACGATCCGCTTAGGTGAATGATGAGTGTATATATATATATATATATATATATATATATATATATATATATATATATACTCATTGAAATTTTGTTTTTTTATACCCGGGGTTATATTTTCCGATTTCTTTTTGTATTTGTAGATCTGATGGATTGGATCGTGATTACGATTCCAATATAATAAATTATAACCATGGAATATTAGTATTTGAGCCTTTTATATCATATATATATATATATATATATATATATATATATATATATATATATATATATATATATATATATTGTAAACAATAGAAATTAGCATTGCTCAGTAATATTGATGATGATCATGTCACCTTATAAATTAAAACTAATTTACAAAGATTTTCAAATCCATCAGGTTAAGAAGAAAAATCAAAATGGCGCTGGCTTAAGACTAATCTTAAAAGCCAGGTAGAAGCAAAGAAAGGAAAGACGGAAGAAAGAAAGAATAAAAGAAATAGTGAGAAGACAAATAAGAGAGAGGAGGAGGTGGGAAAGGAGAGTATATAGGGAGTAGCAAGTCATGTACCTCACCTGTCATTTACTAACGCCTGATGAGATGTGTTGATACGCATCGAAACATGATTGCATTTATGTAGCGTAATTTTACATGTTTGTATGTAATATAATTAGGGCGGCTAGCCAATCCCTCTTACAGACGCTCGCCCAGGCACATTTGTGTTTGTTCAACACCCGCAGAGTCAACCTGTGGTTTATACTGCTGAGCAGACCTTAGTTACAGTTTCTAGAAAGAGAGCGTGTTATCTAGTGTGATCAACAATTTGAACAAGGCCAGCACGCTTAATACAAATAAACTTCTATCAGTCTGTTCTATACAGGAGTATGTGTTTTTCTCAGCCTGTTTCTTCTGAGAGTGACACTATTATACTTCTAAGCAAGTTCTCGTCTTCTAAGTCAACTGGTTTATTTTTTTGGTGCTGGCTTAGCTTCGTTCGTCAGTATAACTTGCTGTTTCGTAGAAAGGCAAGGTCAGAGGCGGAAGTCGTGGAATCTCTCGGTCAGCTTCTGCAAGGCAACTCTCTGGATCCTGCTAGCGAACTGAACTGGATGGAACTGGCTCGAACTCCAATTTGACTGGAACTGGCAAACTGCCTAACGACACTCGCTTATATGGACATCGACCAAAAACTGGTGCGGGGCTAAACGCAGCCTGGGGCTCTTGGTAATTCACGATTCCTGACAAGATATCCCGAACGATATACCGTTCGATATAAAAAGATTTTATTTTTACTTTTAAAAAAAGTTACTTTTCTCAAGAACCCGAGGATCTGCGTCAACGATAAATTCACAGAAGGGCAATTCATTAATGATGTTTGTAAAAGTACCGGTTAAGAAAACATGAGATGTTCCGGGAGATACGCGTTTAATATGGAAAGATTTTATTTTTTTTTTACTTTTCCCAAGAAACCGAAGATTTGCGTAAATGGTAAATTCACAAAAAGGCTATGTGACGTGCTTTGACAATTGATTAATGATGTTAAAAGTACTGCTTAAGAAAGTACAAATATTGTTCGAAATCGCAAAAATTTTAGGAAGTTGGCCAAGCGACGGGGCCATGTGTTATTCATAAGATGGAAAAGGGAATTTCATAAACAAAGTTGATAATTTTGAACTCAGAAACCCTGAATAAACACGGATGTCAAAGAGCTAATTAATGAAACAACCATAGCCACACCCACACGACCTAAACGCCATTGGCCGAGTGGTAACAATAGTGATAGGCGGAGGTAAATTGGTAAGAAAGACGGAGAAATTACTAACGCCCACCTAAAGGATTTGGTATGAGATACTAATGTGAGAAGGGGGAATTTAGGAGGATGGCTGTCCTGCAACCTCCCCTCACGGATGAAGAGATCCCCCAAAAAATGGAAAGTAATTAATTTTCAAAAAATGGGAAGTGATCAATTTTCCTAGCCGGACAACAAAGGGTCCCTCGTCAAAAATCGGGAATTACCAAGAACCCCAGGCTGCATCTAGCCACGCACCAGTTTTTGGTCGATGTCCATATAAACGAACGCCCTCAGGCAGATTGCCAGTCAAATTGGAGTGCGAGTCAGTTCCAGTCTAGTTGGGGAAAGCACATACTCCTGTATAGAACTGACTGATAAAAGTTGATTTGCATTCTTTCAACATACCCGAACCTTTTTCGTTTTTTTTTTATTTATTTCTTTTTTACGCTTGTGCGACATCATATCCAGTTTTGACTCATCTTACACTACGACCCGATGCCTGATTGATCTCGTCTACCTAAGATCAAATCACAACGTGGGTAGGTTAGACTTGAGATCGAAGTAGTTACTTTGATAACCAGTCATTGGAAGTGAGCTGACAACGACGGAGCTGGTGTCGAACCGGTTGCATCTGATGTGAAGCCGTTAGAATCGACCGACCATCCCATTTCGTACCCTGACCAAAGGATCCCGTCGGAGAGCGACGACCGATGATCGACCGGGTCACATTGTTGGTGGCAGTGACTAAGAGTCAACTTCAAAACGCTGGTAAGAGAAGTATCACAGCTTCGCGCCGCGACTGGGAGTTGACCCCGGGCCGACAATACTGTCACACAGCAAACGTGCAAAGAAGAAGGAGGGGTTATGCGTTTGCACTTGCAGTTGAATCAAACTCTGACACTTCATCCCTGTTTTTGTTTGATTATTAGATTTGTGAACAATGCCATACTATTTGAAAGTTATTACGGCCACAGAAAATTTATTGAATATCTAAAACATTGAAACAATTTAACCTCGAGCAACGTCCACACAAGAAGGTTTTATCGATGGTATTCCTCCTTTATTAAAAACAATCAAACATTTGCGAATGACATACAGTAAAAAAGATAAGGGCTGAGTAGTTTAGTATACCAACGAATGATGCATACAAGCGGGCACGCAAGCAGACATTTCTAGGCAGGGGGTGTGAATATACAGGGAGTGCGGTTATACAATTGCAGCTATGTACACTCGGGTAACGCCGAGTACCTCGGATAGTATATATATATATATATATATATATATATATATATATATATATACACACACACACAGTGGGGGAGTAAATATTCGTGATCATTAGATTTTTTGATTAACATAGTTATAACTTATAAAAAAAACTTAAAATCCATACAATATTTCTACACCATTGTATAATGCTGCAACATGCAGAAAACAATTAGGAAACTTTGTTATAAAAGAAATTATGTGTTATTTATAAAATTTCGAGGCAAAAACGTATTCGTACAAAATTTTTAATATCAAAAGGCTTAAATTACCTCTATTTACATAATTATTGTAAGGTTGTTCGAATGCTAATTTAGGATGGAATCATATGATGGAACTAAATGGCAAAAGCCGATTTTGGAGCCAGTTTGTCGCAGATTTCGTCCACTTAACTGAAATAATCTAAACCAAACATTTACGCAAGACAATTTGTGTCTTCTGTAATTTACATGGCAAATTTGGAAAGCATCGGAGGAACAACCAGGGAGTTATGACCGAAAAATGGGCTTTTTGAACAGTTTTTGTGGTTTTTCGTTATACGCAGGGAAGCGAGCAGGACTAAAACGACACTGTCTTATTTCTTGCATGATGGTAATTTTTTTTGCGACATGCTTGAAGAAAATCGGGTAAAAAATGAGGAGGTTATTTATGTTTTTATTTTAAGTAGTACGAAAAAACTGATTTTTTCACAGTGTTTTTCATTTTTTTTTGTATGAAGCCAATGTCACAGTAAAATTATCAATCACTCTTCATAAACCTCGTAACATAAAGTATGCTTTGCCAAAACTGTCCTTTTCATGTCCTGAAAAGGACAGTTTTGTAGTCGCTGAAGAGCGTTGTCCTGAAAAAGACAGTTTATTCTCTTCAGCGACTACAAAACTGTCCTTTTCAGGACAACTCTCTTCAGCAACTACAAAACTGTCCTTTTCAGGAGGACGCTCTTCTCACCCTCTACATCAGCGTTTCTCAACCGGGGTTCCCCGGAATCATAAGGTTCCACAAAAGGTCTGCAAGGGTTCCGAGATAAGCCAATGCAGTTTTGACTTTTTATTTAATTTAAGCAAAAAACAGGCACAGGCTTGACATTAGAGAAGAATGTTTCACTTTATCAAATGGCTCTGAAAATAACATTTTCTTAGCCTATTTATTGCTTCACAGGACATTTTGCCTTGATTTACTTCATGTCTTTTCAACATTGCCAATAAAGGATAAAAAAAATAAAAATCTGATGCAGCAATTATCTGTTTGCTTTCTGTTTACATTTATATTATAGGTATATGATATTGGTTACTTATATTTATTTTTTACGTTTGAGTTTGGACTTATTTTTGTGTAAATGAAAACTTCCTGATGAAGTATTATAAATTAACAGTATGAAATTTATTTAGCATTACCGAAAAATTTGACAAAGAAGTATTAATTTTCCTTAAACCAGTTATTTAAAAATATACACTATGACATTTACAACGTGAACTGCGATGATTCTATCGTAAATTCGCATTCAAACAACCTTTGATGCAAAGATTGTTTGAGAAGGATTATTGAAACATAAAAAGGGAAAAATTCCCGAAGAACCTCTTGTTAACACCAGCTTTGCAGTAAACGTGCGAAGAAGGAGTGGGCTTTCATGCGTTTGCTCTTGCAGTTGAATGAAGCTTTCAATACTATTTGAAAGTCATTACGGCCATAGAAAATTTTTATTCAAGCATAAGTGATATTGTAGCCATAAAAACTATGTTTTGTAAATTATATCATATAGATTTGTTGCTCTTTGCATAGTCAGTCAGTTATGTGCCTTGCGTGATATTAGGCGATCATTTATCTTTCGATACATGACTGACGAGGCAGATTTTTTCCCGACATTTCTTTCTATGGTAGACCAGTTGCCGTCCAAGGCTATGAGAACCCAGTCTGTCCTGCTATTTATCCATAGCTGGGGGGGAGAAGAAGAAGAGGATTCATATTTTTTTAGCATCTCGCTACCACTTTCTTATCAATGTTGAATTTTGTACAATTTTGTGCAAAAAAGTGGATCCAAACCTTACTCAGACTCATACAGATTTTCAGGAAATATCAGCTTCTAATTGGTCAATAAACACACAAATGGGCGTTGCAATCCGCCCACGTACAAATATTTTTCCAGTGCGTGACCAAGTCAAGTTTTCCCGCTATTTTCCGTGATCCTGTCACATGATTACATTAATTATAAATAGCAGACACAAGCTTGCTCTTTCTGTCTTCTTTCTTGATTTCTCTCGCTACAAGATGTAGTTGTAAAAAGGATCCCGTCTCGACCATGGGTGTTCAGACGTTAAAGACGTTATTCACGCATGCACGTACGTACGAAATTTTCCAAACTACATTACAAATATACAAAGCATATCCAAACAAGCAACAAGAACTTTTCTCTTTGAAATACTCTTCTAAAGCTATAAGTTTATTCAGCATTTCTCAGCTTTATAATTCATTCAACTTTTGTGAGCTTAGATAAAATATTAATTCAGGTCAAAATTTGGGTCGGTACATTCGGACGTAGTTGACGACACCTAATTGATATTTTTCAACCAATTAGAATGCATCAGTTGTTATACTTGGCTGGGAGCCTCTACGTGTTTAACTTGCACAAATTTTGGATTTAAAACAATGTAGGGATCTGATTCTACAAGCTGAATACAATACGTAAATTATCATAACAGAATTAATAAAAAAATTAATTTTCTGAAATAAATTTAACAATTCCATCAATGTTTACCATTAAATGCCATCAACAAATGAAAAAAAAAAATGCGTCAGTTTCTGGTTGTTTTCGGCTAGCCTCGCATATTTTTTATCCTACTAACCCCCGAAGCTAGATTAAAGTAAATGTATTTTTCTCGATATAGTTGTTGGTTAAAGGGCAGCCAAATTAAAAGATTTGTCAAAATTAATCAATTTGCTTGTTTCCAGGGCCGGAATATAGACCGTAGTCTACTGAGGAACGGAATATCATTTTTAGACTGAGAGCTCAATGAACCGCCGATATAGATTGAAGAAAGAAGAAAAAAAACCCCATAAAACTCTGGTGCTACGCCACGTCAGATAGTTTGAAAAGCACTGCTCTAGTCTATGGTATATTTTTAAATATTGTGTTTCATCCTTGTCCGCTAAGGCAACTGTGTTTGTCATTAAGTAAAACAAATTATGACTGATTGAGCAAGTAAAAGGCTAGAGCTGTTATGTCATAACATTCTTTATAATGCGATGCAAATGATCCTGTTTTTGTATAGGATGAACTTTTACGACAGCTGTTCAAGTAACAGGACGCAGCCAATTTGAAATAGGTCATATTTGACAGTGGGCCTATGTATTTAAGTCAAATATTTCAGAATGAATCATTTAATTGTAGGAAAATATCACCAACAAGGGACTGCAGATAATTTTCTTACAGCTCAGTTACTAGCAGTCGAGAATCATCGCGCTACGTGCTGTTCCCACCCACACCCAGGACGTTTGCGACTGTGGCTCTCCACAACTTCCTATCCTTTAGTAATGGTTATCTCCTTTTTGTCACTCCCAGTGCCTGTTCTGCCATCGATTTAGACAAGTTCTTTAGGCAGGTTACTCCCTATTTACCTCTGGGCTTCACTATGTCCTGTCAGTGTTAAATTTTCCGAGCCTTTCCTCCTCGGTACGTGCCCTGGAAATTTCAACTGTCTCTTTCTGATTTTAATTATAACCGACTTTTTTAAAGTTTTCTCATTGTTCATATGCTACATCGTTCATCTGCGTGCCGTGCCCCTTCAGGACGTTGGCGACCATGGCTCTCCACAACTTTCTAATTGTTATTTCTTTTCTATCGCCCTAGTTCCTATTCTATCATTCATTCTCACAGGCTCATTAGGTAGCTTAGTTTATGTTTCTCACTTGCCTTCACTATGTCTTGTGAGTGTTAAATTTCCCAAACCTTTTTTCCTCGTTACGTGCCTTAGATATTTCACCTGCCTCTTTCAGATTTTAATCATATGCTCCGTCCATGGTATTCTTAGCATCCTCCTATGGAACTACATCTCCATGGACTCCTCTTCATCTGGGAGGAAATTGTTCAACATTCACAGCCATATAGGCATATGACCTTTTGTGAAGACTAGGGTAATGAAATTATGCCCCACCCCTTGCCGACTCAGATGGTGCCATCCTCTTGTGGTGAATAGAATTTTTTTTTGTACACGTCGGTGGTCACCAAATGATGTGGGGTCACTGACATCATACAAGAAGGGATAGCCTCGTATTCACAAGAATAAAAACATACAAAGGAATATCACTAAAAGCATGATAAATTGTAAATAAAATATTTTGTATTTCTGCTATTAAACGTTTTGTAATTAGAGAAGAACAGGCATTACTTTTTGATCGATCCTTGTACCACGATTGAGAAGGAAGGAGACTATGTTGAAAGCTAGATTTGGAATTATGATGCTTTTTTGTTTCTTCTGCTCGGCTTTGTGTGCTTCTACTACTAAACTTGTTGTAATTAAAGAAGAACAGGCCTTACTTTTTGATCGACCCTCGTACCACAATTGAGAAGGAAGGAGACTATGTTGAAAGCTAGATTTGGAATTATGATGCTTTTTTGTTTCTTCTGCTCGGCTTTGTGTGCTTCTACTACTAAACCTGTTGTAATTAAAGAAGAACAGGCCTTACTTTTTGATCGACCCTCGTACCACAATTGAGAAGGAAGGAGACTATGTTGAAAGCTAGATTTGGAATTATGATGCTTTTTTGTTTCTTCTGCTCGGCTTTGTGTGCTTCTACTACCAAACTTGTTGTAATTAAAGAAGAACAGGCATTACTTTTTGAATGACTCCCCTACGGCATCTTCTAATGTTCTTGGTCATTTTGGTAGGTTTTGTGTGGTTCTACTACTAAACTAAATCTGTTTTATAAGTGGTAATAGTGGGGATCCAGTTTTGCAATGTACATTCATTGTAAAGTGACCCCCACCCCATTGAAAACCTAATCAAATATGCGATTTCTTAAAGTGTAAGAAAAAATTCTTCATCTTGAATTCTTTTTGTATATATTACTATTGTCGTATCCATAAATAAATACTTGACTAAAAAATGAATTATACTGTTAATGTGTCGTGTCCATAAAAAACAAATAAAAATTATCGTGTCAAAAATAATTATACTAAAATACTTATAACTATTATAATTATCATTATAAAAACTCTTTCTAAACCAATGAGATTCGACCCCATCTTTCTCCTCTATGCACGTGACATTGTCATTATCGAACAAGCAGTCAACACAGAAAGCCCATCAACACGTGCGTCAACGAAAATTTAGGCTTCCTTTTTTCAGGTCATAATAGTAACGTCTATCTCTTAGCACTGAACAAAACTTCGAGGTAAGAAAACCCTAGACACTTGTATTTTCCGACTAAATTATCTATACACTCATTACACACATCTATAAAAAAAAGCACATATGAGAAAAACTGTATACACTTTACTTATTCTTTATCTTAACCTTCCGATCCATATTTGATATTTGAGCCTAAACTTAAAATTTTACCCAGTATTACTCTCTTTCTTTCTCTCTCACTCTCTCTCTCTCGTGTTTCCAACACCACATAACAGCCAAATAATAAATAATACTTCAGTATCTGTCTATATTTCTGAGATGAGGTATTATGTACACTATTTACATTATTCCGACTATTGTCCTGATCTTTGTCGCCATATTTATTACAACGTTTCGGCCTTTCAGTATCTGTCTATATTTCTGAGATGAGGTATTATGTACACTATTTACATTATTCGGACTATTGTCCTCATCTTTGTCGCCATATTTGTTACAACATTTCGGCCGTTGTACGCTCCGGCCTTCTTCAGGTGCGTGGAATGTCGAACTGAACCCTTTATTTCGCCCACTGTGGTAGACTTTTCTAGTTCCACGTGCCGTGGCTAATGGGTATCAGTTATCAGTTATCTCCTGTTAATTCCTCTCTCTGATTCTCCACCGCCTTAACCAGGTATTGAACTCACACTCTTTTGATTCCTGTCAATGGATCTAACTAACGCCTTTATCCACTATGCCATGTGTCAAGGCGGTGGAGAACCTGGGGAAGGGAATTAACAGAAGATAACTGATAACATGTAACAAATATGGCGACAAAGATGAGGACAATAGTCGGAATAATATAAATAGTGTACATAATACCTGTTTTGTTGTTTTCATGTTTTGCTGTTTCTCATTTGTACAAGTATTTTTGTATATATAAATGTTAGGGCTTTATAATTATTTATAACTCCCCTATACTATCCATTAGGGCCTAAGGCCGATTAGGGCTTAATTTGCAATCAGGAATGTCTAATCATTAAATTAAAAAAAAAGTTTCATTTTTTTCATTTTAAGGAATCCCGTCATTTGAGCATACTTTGGCTTCCATAGAGGGATCGATTTACAATAAATTTACATAGCAAATTTCAAGATCCTATTAACTTTTTTTAACATTTAAATAATTGGTTTCTTCAATATTCGTACTGTGGGGTGCTTATTTTATACCAGAGGCGTC
Organism: Acanthosepion lycidas; assembly: GCA_963932145.1. Classification (NCBI taxonomy): domain Eukaryota; kingdom Metazoa; phylum Mollusca; class Cephalopoda; order Sepiida; family Sepiidae; genus Acanthosepion; species Acanthosepion lycidas. The sequence goes on from OZ010615.1 coordinate 47,985,204, forward strand.
AAGTTCATTTCGATTCGGGGGCCACATGAGCTCAATTTTACATCAAGTCGGTCGGAGATCTACAGAAAATGTCAAAATGAAAAAAATTGTATTGTTTTTATTCAATAAAAATTGTTATATATTATAATGCAATACAATACGTTGAAATGAACCAAATTAGCTTACACTGAATTCTTTACAAAACATTCTAACATTCAGAAAGCTGACTACGCTAAGATTTAATTTCAACTTTCTGACAATATTAGCCATTTAGTAAACTTAGTGTGATCCAGACACTTGACACCTTTTAGCCTCGACAAGTGAATCAATATTAGGGGAGATTTCCTGTGATGCAGCTCGTTTCAGGATGTCATTTAAGTTTTCGTTTGTTAGCCTTGAACGGAGCTTGTTTTTGTTGATACTTATTATCGAGAAAACTTACTCAGAACGAACATGCACAAAAATTTGGCAACTAGGTCCCTCAGTTTGGGATAGTCAGAAAAAAGATCCTTGTATATTTTGTGGTCAACAGAGGTAAACTTTTCTTTCAATTCTGAGTGACACTGCAAATCAATTATCTCGAGTTGCATATCATTTGGCACATCAGAAGGTGTCACAGATAATAGACTACAAAAGATTTTGAATTCTGTCTCCAGTTCATACAATACTTCAAAGCGCCGCTCGAAATGTTGAAGCAAACTGGAAACTTTCTCTTTATACTGGCCCAAGTCCTCAGCACTTCCAGTATTGCAAAGATCTTTTAGACATAGAAAATGAGCAGGATTGTTATTTGACAACTGCATTTCCCACAAAACAAGTTTATACTTGAAGGCTCGTGTGTTGTCATAGTACTGTGTGACAACTTTGTTACGACCTTGCAACATCCTATTCAGGTTATTCAAATGGTCAATTATATCCACCATAAATGCAAGGTCCTGTACCTATTCTGGGTTCTGTAATTGTATCACAGGCTTCCCTTTTATTTCCATAAATTTTACAGTTTCCCCTCGTAGTTTAAAAATAACCCTTCGGTATAATACTGAGACTTAGCCATCTTACTTCAGTATGGTATGGCAAACTCTGTCCAACATCTTTATCATTAAGAAGAGTGTCAAATTGACGATGGTCGAGGCCTCTGGCACGTATAAAGTTAACAGTTTTAGCAACAACTTTCATCACATGGTTCATTTTCAGTGAATTGCAGCATAATGTCTCTGTGGATAATACAATAGAAAGTCCAGAAGCCTAGCCCTCCATTTGCAGTATGCACTTTCTACTTCAATTTCGCTACAACAACAGTTTTCTTTCTAGTCATTGAAGGTTCACCATTTGTAGCAACACTGAGAGCACAAACCCAGTCTACTCTAACATTATCCAATGCATCAACAAGCCAACTGAAGATTTCTTTAGCTTTTGTCATTCCTGTTATTGGTATTAACTGAACAAACTCTTCTTCAGTAACTTTTAAACTTGCATCAACTCCACAGATGAAAATTGCAACCTGAGTAATATCTGTAATGTCTCATCTACAGCAACTGAAAATGCCACAAAAGGTGCCACTTTTTTCTTGAGTTGGCCATCTATATCAGCTGCAAGGGCTGAAGTACAATCAAAAATAGTGTTCCTTGTCAAGCTTATATTAGCAAAAGACTGGCGTTTTTCGGGACACACAATTTCTGTAGCTTTCAGCAAACAATTCTTCACAAATTCGCCGTCAGAGAATGGCTTGGATGCTATAGCAATTTCTTTAGCAATGAGATAGCTGGCTTTTACAGCCGCATCACAAACCTCCATACTATGACTAAAAATGGACTGTTGTTTCCTTTACTTTGTCCGTCCTTGCTTTCCCTTGCAAATTTATCGCTATGGTGACTGCCAAAGTGCCGGTGAATGTTATATTCCTTCATAACAGAAATTTGCTGCATACATATTAAAGAAGCAGATTTTCCATTTACAGGTGTGAAAAATATGAATCTGTCCACTTGGAATACTCAGCATTCTGTATCAACCTTTTGTTTTTTGACAACGACATGGTGAAAATTTAACCGAATTTTAAAAGCAATACCACAATATACTTGAGACAGGTAATATGTTTGGCTGGTTTCTGAAATGCCAAGATATAATATTAAACACAATCTTCTCGTTATTATAGAGAAAGAGATACGTAGGCATTTGCGGTTTTAGAAGCGTGGCCTATTGTCAGCTCGGGCAATACAAGCTTTTGATGTATCCCGACTGGCCGGATGTTTCCTGTCTCGCACGCTAGACAATACGAATAAACTGCGGGGCCAATCTCTTAAATGCCAGCTAGTACAGGCGAGAAAAACATCGCTAGGTTTCAGTTTGTTCAAAATTGTTTCAAGGGCCACATTGAAGCCATTGGCGGGCCGTATCCGGCCCGCAGGCCGTATGTTTGACACCCATGGTCTATACAGTAATGTGAAAAAGATGTAAAAAAGGATTATTTCTGCTTGTAGTGCCCACTGTACACCTTACCCTGCTTAAATGGCACAAGTTTAATGACGATAAAATTATGTCTTACCCATTTTTCGTTTAACCCTTTCCCCAGCGTAGGAAAGTGTTTTTCAGACATGGACGAATAAACACGTCCAAAACATAACGTTCAAAACACAGTTACAGACGTGTTTATACGTCGATCTTGATTCTTTTGAAACAAGTCCAATTGTCAACTCATACGTCTGGTAGAGCTGTTAGCCACAGCTTGGGTACTTTAAGGCGCCTCAGTTTTTTAGTTACTCTATTAAAAACAAATAAAAAAAATCGTCTGAAAATGAAACGTTCTTTCCAAAATAATTGGCGGCGAAGGGGTTTTAATTAACATGCCGCTTTTCCGCCATGTTTTCTGTTCATACTCAAGTGTTTTCAAGCCGCCAAATTTATCCCAAAATAGATAAAACAGTGTCTTGTATTTAGAACAAATTCTTTTTATAGAATTATATATATGTATATTAAAGGGCATATTATTTAGAACAAATTCATGTTTTTGCTTCTTTCTAGTTCTGGCATCTGTTTATGTCATCAGTGTGATAACATGACTGTTAATCTGTTGTCATACAATCGCAAGGCAGACTAAAAGGTTAATAGGTCGATCCATCACTCTGGTCTACTAATATGGCTAAATAGGGCATTTGCTTGTTGAAAAGGTTACAGAGATTGGTAAGCAACACATTGCACGCTTTCTTTCCTTTGACTGTCACCCCTAATTACTGGGTGAGATGAGTAAATTGTCGCCATTTCATATTTTTAATTTCGCGCATGCGCGTTGTTTGCTTTTGATTTTGGCAAAAAAATCCCTAAAACGGAAGAAAACAGGGCATTTCGACCTTTTTGATCGTGTTCCCTACACACTGTGTAATTTAGTCTTATTTTGTTTTAGAATTGGGCTAATTACTTTTGTGTTACGAAACTAGTTGTAATACACCTCTTAGCATTTTTAGACCTTTGTTTTTTCCTAGCAAATCTCAACTCGTTTTTAGAGAGATTTTTTTTAGCATTTTTGGGGGACCGTGTCTGCTGTTGGTCTTCCTTAACATAACACAGCGACTTCTCGCCGAATTCGTATGAAGTTACGCTCCCATTTTTTTTTGTCTGCCAACTGGACGCGAGTTGGATCTATCTTTCTTTCTCTCTTTACTTACTTTTTACCGTCCCTGCGCTGGTAGAATCAAGACTATGACTAGCTTGGACTGGCTCGGGTTTGGACCAGCTATGACAAGCCAAGACCAGTTATGACTAGCTTAGACCAGCTCTGTCCAGCTTGGACAAGCTATGAAGAGCTAAGACCAGCTTAGACCAGCGGCCCGAGTGAAAACACTCGGATCTCCACGTTAAAAACCGACCTTGTGTCACAACCTCACTCAGTGGGGGGTAGTCAAGTAAATATCTACTTCTCCTTTTTACTTCTGGCTCCTTGCGTATGTTCCACTCTTGGCTTTCCGTCCCTACTGGCTGCCCGCACGTCGTCCGTAACCTTTCCCGTACACTACGCTTTATGGTTACTACGGGAGGTTTCGATATCGGACTCGACCAGCAGATACGCAACGCCAGCACCGGACATTAGATATGCCCAACAACATCGCAACGCCAGCTTTCCCGGCACTGACCAGATATCGTCGCCGATACCGAGCACTGCATCGCAACGCCAGCTCCCCGTTCCTGCCCGACACGTCCAGTCCGAAACCCGACCAGTTAACCAGCATCGATCACCTGCAACGACCAAACGTTTCCCGTATACTATCGGTTGTAATTACTACGGGAGGTTTCGACACCGATCTCGACCAGCAATGCCTGCATCTCAACGTCCAACCGTCGTCGACACGACAAGAACGAACGCACCTCAGCATCCCGTCGTCGACTTCGACTTCAAACTGTCAACGCGACCGGAATGTCCGCAATCTCTTTCCAACCGTCGACACGACCGGAACGTTTGCACCACAACTCATTACCACGATTGCCAGACCAATCTACCCCCACTGCCTCTGCTTCGTAAATAAACTTAGCATTAATCAGATATATCTTCGTTCTGTTGTCCATTTTGTTTCACCTTATCAGATTTAACGTCTTTAATTCTAAAGGCGTTAGCGGGCCTTTTGTGACCTTATCTACGATACAGGGGTGCTCGGGCCGTGATTTCATATCGCCCCCTCCTCCAAGGGGTCCGTTACACAATTATGAATAAAAAATTGCTTTCATATTTATTTCTTTATAAATTGGTAAATGATAAATATTGCATTGCATTAATTTTAAATTGTATTCGTTTTTAGAATGTAAATATAAAATTATTCTTGTTAATAAACGATCTAATAAACGAATAAATAGTGTTTAATATTTTGGTTGCAAATTCTCAAGAATAAATTAAAATGTATGGATTCACTTTTATCATGTGTTTAGGTTTTATTAAATTTCTAATCATCGCTTTTTAAAACAATAAATATTGACAAGGATTGAAAGTAGTTAAAATAATAGCAGTTTCAAGAGAAAAATCATCCTTTTGAGTGAGGCTCTTTTTTTTTTTTTTTTTTTTTTACCAGGCACGAATATTATTAAAAAAAAAAAAGAATTTTCTATCTGCCGAAAAGAACGTTTTGCGCACAAAGCAATTAGCAACTCTTTCAAAATAACTGTTGATTATTATCTCTATCTATAAAAGGCAGGATGTGTGTGTGTTTGTGTGTGTGTGTGTGTGTAACGAATACACGGCCGCAATTTTCGACGGATTTGCACCAAAATTTACATGCACATGCTCCAGGGGAAAGTTAATTGGAAAGCCAAGACCGACTTTGCATTTCCCAACTCCCATCGATAGTTTTTATGCTTCTACGGTAGTTTTCCTGTAGTTTTCGGCCATTTTCTACTGGCCAGAGTGAAAGCCTATAGCTGGTTTCCACGTATAGGCAGGAAGATTCTATTGGCCAGCGTGAGAGCCAACAGCTGACTGATACAAATGTTAACTAGCATGCTAGCATGCAAAAAAAATCGATAGCTGCATTCGTGTGTGTGTGTGTGTGTGTAACGAATGCTGCAATTTTCGACGGATTTGCACCAAAATTTACATGCACATGCTCCAAGACAGCGAAAAGGCCAAGACCGACTTTATATTTTCCAACTCCCATTGATAGTGGAAATAATCGATTTTTCATGTAGTTTGTGGCCATTTTCTACTAGCCAGAGTGAGAGACTATAGCTGGCTGCCACGAATAGGCAGGAAGATTCTATTGGCCAGTGTGAGAGGCAACAGCTGACTGATACGAATGTTAACTAGCATGCTAGCATGCAAAAAAAAAATCGATAGCTGCATTCATCACAAGTGGGGAAAAATTTAAATCTGCATGGCACTTTACTCCAATTGGCTCATTCGCTTGCTTAAACTCAATGTTGATTCTGATTCCGCAGAACTGGGTTGGGTGTGAAAAAGTATTTGTTGTTAACATTCTTTTTTCATTCGGTTTTTCCAGTTACAAGTCCTTTTTTTAAAGCTGATCGTTTTGTGTTCATTTTGTTTAGTTCTTTTTTCGTAACAGATTTAATGTTTAGTATAGAGCTTCGAAAAAATTTGCAGTGTGAGATAGGCAAGAAGTAAGGCATGTAGCAACATCAGCACGTCAAAGGGCACTCCTTTAAAGGCAAGGAAGGGCAAAAATATTTGAAGTCAAGTGATAGCGATTGTTGTATGAGTCGTACGATTTTTGAATCAAGCACGGGCAATGCCGGGTCATGCTGCTAGTTATTTTTATATTTTGCACAGTTTCTCTTTGCTATTTGTGCCGCTAATTTTTTTTTCTGAATCTTTCCCCATTATTGTATAATAAAAATTTCTTTCACTTTTAAGTGTTCTAACAGAGGATCGAAAGTGCGACACTGAGATCTGAAGACCTATTGGAATGGGCAAAGATGCATTCCAAAAGCTAAGCAGGGTATTAAGAGACAGAAAAATTTCGTTTGAAGCAAAGAAAAGAGCACTGAACTGTTACGTGATATTTGTCCTCCTGTATGGCAGCGAATGCTATACAATCTCCTCAAAGATGAAGAAGAGACTTGAAGCAACAGAAATGTGGTTCTACAGAAAGATGCTGAGAATACCCTGGACCGTACATGTGAGCAACGACAGGGTTTTGAGAAAATGGAAACAAAGGGGAAACGTATACTTAACATCAAGAAGAGGCAGTTGAAACATCTGGGGCTTGTAATGTTGGAATTTAATTTGAGAACAACAATTTCACAAGTCCACATTCTCGCTAATTTTTCTATCCTCACTCTAACCTCTTTTTAATTTCAAAACCGGCTCCGAAGGCCTTCATTCTTATCAGAGATAAGAATATATTTTCTGACTAAGGAGAGAGCTGTAAAATAAAAAGGAATTCCATCACCATTATTCTTTCCATGGAGCCATAAAGTCTGGGAGAAACCTCACAGCTTCTTCACTTCAACCCGTCTTCAGTACCTTCGAAACCGGCTCCCAGGGCCCTGATTCTTATCAGAGATAAGAATGTGTTTTCTGACCAATCGAGGGGCCAGGAAATTTGTACAACAATTTTGGAGGGAAAAGTCCCCGATCCATCGGAGCCTCCCAAAACTCCATAAATTTGGAGAATCTTGCCCATTTCGACAGTGAGATTTCTGCCCACCGTCTGTGAGGTCGACATTCGGAAGCTCCAGCACCTCTTTCAGCAAAGAAGAACTACTAAAAAGGGCTGTCAAAAACGAACGTCGGTCCACTATTCAAGATCAATCCAAAGTTACATCCCTTCACCACTCCTACTGACGAGCCCACTGGACTTCTGTCGTCGACCAAAAACAAACTCACTCAGTTGCAGGATTCCTTCATCTGCGAACAAATTTCCAACTTTACAAGAACTGTGAGTGTTTCTATCAGAGCTTTAACAACAACATCTAATTGCTTAAAGAACTCTTTAGGCGCTCAAAGAAATATTTTGAGCAAGCCATTTTTAAGTTAAGAACATTTTCTCTTTTCCTTTTCTTTCTCTCCTAATCGCCTTTATTCCTTTACCTTTTTTTTTCTGTATATGTTGTAAATAAACACTTTCTTCTTTTGTTGTTACTCACCAAGCAGGAGTTTTTTTTTCTTTATTCGTACGTGCCTAAAAGAGAGAGTTTGTCCGCTCTAATCTTGATGTTTTACTCGCGTTTTTCGCAAAAAATTTAAACCTCAACCCTTTGATGCTGGAAAGCCGGGACAAATTTCCTAGCAGTAATGAGGAAGGAGGGCTTGGAAAATCTGATACTCACAGGGCAGATTGAGGAGAAAGAGGGACAGGGGAAATCAACACGTGACATACTTGATGGGCTTGAGCAAATGGATGACAGAACAGGGTTTTGGGGAAATAACAAAAAGACAAAAATTTATTAAGAGTTACAAGAGACAGGAAGATGTGGAGAGCTATGATCGCCTACGTCTTGACGAGTATGGTATATAAAAGAAGAAAAATTAAATCTTTTAACTTCTAAGTTTTTCCTAAAATTCTTGTATCTCAGCAAAGCTGTATTTTTACAGCACGCTTAACTTTTATGATTTAAAAGAATAAAACTAAAAGTCTCACCTTAAAAATTGCAAAGGTTGTTTAACTTCGAGTTAATGTCAGTTAAAATAAATGCCTCCTTTTAACTTTAATGGATACCATTTAAATGTTTGTCGATGTCATTGTAACTAGCATTTATGTACATATGATATGTTTCCGTTGTGTGTCTCTGTAAAGTTTGTAATAAAACTGTTTTGGGATAAACGTTTCATCAAAGCTAACACACAACTGGTGATATTTTCATGTTTTTCCAACGTAGTAATCAACATGATAGTCTTGAGATGGTAGAATTTTTAGATAAAGCCTTGTTATTATTATTCATTTTTGACTCGTTTTTCTTTCATTTTATTTATCTTGCTTCTTTACACCTAAAGCACACAGCAGCAGTAGTAAGTCTAAATTTGAGTGAATTTCTTAGATGAAACACTGTCATTATTATTCAATTTTGGACTAGTTTAAATTATTTGAATTGGTGTTGATAGTAAGATTTGGGCCTTTCAACGCTATCATTATTTGAAGATGTTACCAGTACCAGCAAAAAATGATGAAAATATTCAAAGTTTTTGATATTATATTGCGGAATTAGATGTGCATAGTGGTTATCAGCACAGAAATGGACTTACCAGGCTGGGTACAAATTCTGTTCGAGATCGGTGCATTCGCTTTCGCACAATTCAGCCATGCATTGAATATTGCTGCCATATCTGGTCTGGTGCTCCTGTTATATATCAAGAGACTGTCAACAAAATCCAAAAAAAGCGTCTCTATATAATGTTATCGGTCCTGATCTGGCATCTCGAATTCAGTCACTTTCCCGCCAAGGAGATGTGGCTTCCCTCTGTCTTTTTTTTTTATTAATAAATATTTTCATGGCAATTGTTCTGATGAGCTATCCTTCTTGGCACCTTGACCGCATGAATTTAAGTGCAGTACTAGATTGGCAATTAGGTCCAAACGTTTTACTGTTGAAATAGCTAGAGATGTAACCGTAAATTCAATTACAATAGTTTTTAACACACTTCTTCTCTGTGGAACTCTCTTCCGGTTTCTTGCTTTCTTGCCATCTGCAATCTTCAAAAATTTAAATGCAACATCAATCATCATTTGTTTTTGTTATTTTCATTTCTTCCCAAGCAAAGCAATAAAGTCACTAAGACTCAAGTAGTTACTTAGTGGTAGAGAGTATGAGAAAAATACTATTAAGGAGAGAGAACAATAAAAGAAAAAAAAATTAAGAAGACAACAATTGACATTGTATTTAAATATTTGAAGATCAAACTAGTCACAATTACTGACACAAAAATATCACAGTATTCCTCACACCAAAACAACACATTCTTGCTTACCATTCTTACTACAGTCACCATAATACCTCAGTGTCTCTATGTTGTCATATTCGGTCTGGTGCTCCTGTCATATATCTCTCTAAACTCTAGACAAAATTCTAAGAGGTGTCTGTAATATAATTGGTCCTGACATCTCGACTTTAGTCACTTTCCCACTACCATAACATGGCTCCCCCCTATCTTTTCTATAAATATTTTCATGGAAATTGTTCTAATGACCCCTCCTCCTTGGCCACATGAATTTAAGCTTACTTTTAGATTGTCAACTTGGTCTGATCGTTTTACTGTTGAAATAGCTAAGTTCAATTTCAATAGTTTTTCTCGCATTTCTCACTTGGACTTTTTTCTGGTTTCTTGCTTTGCTGCCACCTACAATGTTAAAAAAATTAAATGTAGCGTCCATCTTCATCTTTTGTCTTTCTGAAACCCGTCTATGATTTTTGCATACAGCCGCACGAATGTGTTCTTTGTAGTCAGGTGTACAAGCGGATCTCAGTCTTCCATGATCCATAGTTTGTGGTGCCACGGTTCCTGTCTCAGTAACATGAAATTAAATAGCAGCAAAGGTTGAATGACTCGGCTGCCTTCAGTCGGGAAATGTAATCTGACACAGCCGCGCTGCCTCACGTCCATTAACATTCGTACAGCTGCATGTAAAAATAATATCTGCCTGCTTACGATATGAATATCCTGGATTGTTAAACAGAACACTTCTCAGTTAACTCACTACTACACACATTCAACGCTGAAGACAAACTAACCACAAATGTACACGAATGACAAATGTGACCCAGTCTACATGGCAACACAGTGGCATCTACCGTAATCTTTCTTTAAATTTAATAACTCAAAAACGAAAGATTTGCAGACATATGTTTATATGGATTTTGTTTTAGTGCGAGGAACCTGCCCACCAAATTTGTAAAAGTATTTTTATACACCATATATATATATATATATATATATATATATATATATATATATATATATATATATATATGCAGGCATGTAGAAAAATAGAAAAGAACATGCTAGGTAAATAATACAGGGTTCTTTAGTATTTTGGTTTTTATTTTTATTTTTGAAAAAACAGTGCTCCATACAGAAGTAGAGCATAGATTATAATTATTTTTTTTAAAAATATGATTCTTTCGCTACATAAGAGTTCTCATGTTTCAAAAACGAGAGCCGAAACCCTCAATATAATTATTAAAATTAAATTGAATTAAAGTAACAAGCCCTGTTTCATCCTCAAGCGAAAATTCAGGAATAACCAATTTTGAAATTTACGTATCGTTGTAAGCGTGTTCATTCGTTACTATGGAAACGGCTGGGGCGACCATTTTTATCCACATATCAGTCACTTTCAGGGAGAGGTCAAAGCTGAGGTAGGGTGGGGTGTCTATTTCAAAGCGAATTATGTCTTTCTTGTACGCGCATCGTCTGTTCATATATATATATATATATATATATATATATATATATATATATATATATATATATATATATATATAACTCTGTGGGTGAAAAAAACCTGGATAGCACAATTTTCGAACAAATTGGCATCCGAGAAAAATTGGGGGGGATAAAAAAGAAAGAACCAGAAACCTCCAAACAGGGCGAAAGAAATCGTCTAGTATCATAAATCTCTGGTACAAAGGAAAAACCGAAGCGAGTAATAAGTTAAGAAGAGTGCTCAATATACTAAGTAGAGCAAACGTAAAATAAATAAATCCTATTGAATAAATTACAAGCATTATGTTTGCGTATTTTTATTACAATCAAATGAAGCGAGAAATGCACTGTAACAGTGAAAATCACTTATTTTCCAAGTACTTTCCACCTCTTTCTAAGATCCTAATAAGGGATGCAACTGGCGAGGCAAAAACTGTGTAGCTATCCATTACTGAAGATTTTTTCTTTTACATTTAAATGCAACGCCTGACAGTTATTATTTAGTGTTCATTAGAAAGTTATTCATTATGGATGTTTTTCTTTTATGTTGGAATGTCAAGGTCAAGCGCACAGTAAAGCGTGAAAGCTGTTCTTTTTACAGGCATTTTAGAACATTATTACAGTATTCTGATTCTATTCAGTGTCAGCTTCAATTTTTTCATGTATATTGCTTCGAGGATCTGTAGTTTTAATTTGTTATTTTCTTGTTGTAGGATAGTTGTGTTATCAATCAGTATTTTTCTATAGGGTGAATGTGGACAGGAATAATGTTGGTGTAAATGTTTCGCAATGGACGAATGGCAGACATGTGTAGAGTAAGACGTCTTGATAATGCAGTTGTCGAATATCCAATATATATATTTGTTTTTCTGTTGGAGATACATTCTCCCAAGAGACAATTGAATTGATAGATAATGTTGATTTTACGTAATACATCAGTTTGTGAGGTGGAGTCATTGCGAATAATTAGTTGTATTGTATTTTGTATAATATATGATTAACTTTATTTTTTTTATTGGGATCCATGCGAGATATGATGGTTTTTTTTTTATGATTTTCTCATTCTGTTTGTAGTTAGTGTGCATCTGGTTACAATATAAGAGTCTGATATATTTAGGGTCCTTTGAGGAAGTACCATGTTTTATTTGAAATGTTTTGAGGTTTTTGATGAATCGTCTTATTTGTTCATCTACAAAGTGGTTTTCGTCCTGGGTATGACGTTAAACTGCATCCAACAGCAAGGCCTCTGATCAGGAGGTTTTGAGGAGCGTGGAACCACCTCTTAATTGCTGGTGTTCCCAGGTCCACCTTGACCCTGGGTGGTAGCACCTGTTAGGGTCCCAGCTATGGGCAAATAGTGAACTCCTAGATTTTCCAGATCTTACCCACGTCCTGGGTATGACGTTAAACTACATCCAACAGCAAGGCCTCAGATAATGTTTTCAGAATAATAATGTTGCTAGCTATACGTTTTTGAAACAATAATGTTGCTAGCTATACGTTTTTGAAACAATAATGTTGCCAGCTGTGCGTTTTTGAAACCATAGTGTTGCCAGCTATGCGTTTTTGAACGTCCTGGGTATGGCGATAAACTGCATCCGCGTCCTGGGTATGGTGATAAACTACATCCAACAGCAAGGCCTCAGATAATGTTTTCGGAAAAATAATGTTGCCAGCTATACGTTTTTGAAACAATAATGTTGCCAGCTATACGTTTTTGAAACAATAATGTTGCCAGTTATCCGTTTTTGAAACAATAATGTTGCCAGCTATCCGTTTTTGGAACCATAAGGTTGCCAGCTATACGTTTTTGAAACAATAATGTTGCCAGCTATACATTCTTTGAAACAATAATGTTGCCAGTTATCCGTTTTTGAAACAATAATGTTGCCAGCTATCCGTTTTTGGAACCATAAGGTTGCCAGCTATACGTTTTTGAAACAATAATGTTGCCAGCTATACATTTTTTGAAACAATAATGTTGCCAGCTATTCGTTTTTAAAACAATGTTGCAAGCTGTACGTTTTTGAAACAATAATGTTGCCAGCTATACGTTTTTTGTAAAAAATAATGTTGCCAGCTGTACGTTTTTGAAACAATAATGTTGCCAGCTATAAGTTTTTGAAACAATAATGTTGTCAGCTATACGTTTTTGACTTTTAAAGTCACTCAAAATCATTTTCGGTATAAAGTGACCACTAAGTTTGAGATGCCGTTAAACAAAACAATTAATCAATCAAGAACACAGTGGTTGATATGCCATAAACCCCAAACAAACAAACAAACAAACAAAGTGGTTTTGGAAGTCATTATTAATGAAAGTCTGCTTAATATTTTTTAGTTCAGTGTAGAAAATCTTTTTTGTGGGGGAATTAATTTGTGCTCGGTTAATTAAATTTTGTAAAAGTTTTATTTTGTAGTAATTAGGACATTCACGCTTATAGTTGAGAGTGCAAGTGTTTTCGCTGGTTGGTTTTTATATGGGGAGGTAGTAATTGTGTTATCATTTTTTTTTTTAAAGCATTTCTCCCCAAGCAAGGCGGGATGCCACTAATACGCAGGAGTTACAGAGTGGGAGCGAGAGTAAAGAGGCGTGATGGAGGAAAGGATGAAGAGAAGGACAGGGAATAGGTCAAGGTCTCTGGAGACGTCGACTGACATTACATTTGAATAGTTGGAGATTATAACTATCAGGGAAACAAGTTATAGGAAGGGAATTCCACAGACGGGCGGTGTGAGGCATGAAACTATTGGAATAGAAGAGACGGACAGATTTAACCGTTTCAACAGTGAAAAGGTGGGACCGTGATGCCAGCTTAGTAGCACGCTTAAATTCATGCAGTCTGGGAACTGGTGAAAGTAGCTCGTCGGAGCAGATACCGTAAGAGTATTTGTAAAAAAGACAGAGGGAGGCGACTGCACGTCTGTGAGAGAGCAACTGTAGACGAGATACCAGATCAGGACCAACCACATTGCTTATCCGTCTCTGGATTTTGCCGAGGACTTTAAGACGAACAGCGGGGGCACCAGACCGTATATGGCAGCAATATTCCATGCAAGGGCGAATGGTTGATTTATAGATTTGAAGGACAGACTCGGACGAGAAAAACTTTCTGGTGCGACACAGGGAACCAACTTTCCTTGCGGTGGATGAAGCAATTGATTCAATGTAATTGTTCCATCTCAAGTCAGCGGACAGTGTGATACCAAGCAGTGGCAAAGAGGTGCTCTCGTAGAGTTGAGCATCAGACATTCTACACGGTGGCAGGGATGGTTCCCTGTGATGAGTAATAGAGAGCAGTTTTGTAGTGTCTATTCAAATGTCAAGGAAAGGGATTTTGTTATCTTTGTTAGGTATGTGAACTTGACGACAGAGTTATTTTTTTTTTGAGTTCAAGTATTTCTTCTATGTTTTTATCTAAAATAAAAATATCATCTACATATCTTAGATAGATGGAGGGCTTCTTGATGGTGCCAAATATATTATTTTCTAGGTTGGCCATGTAGAAGGTTGGAGCCAGAACTGAACCCCTGGAAACGTTCTTCTCGTAACACATATATATTATTTCTGTGATCATAATTACTATTTCAGGATGGTTGCGTAATTATTTTGCAACAATTTTTAGTGATTTATTTAGGAGTTTAGATGAATTTTTCCTTTTATCATGTCTGTCTTTTATAGATTCAGCCTTAAGTAGATCACGGATTTCTGGTTCTGTGGTTCGTAAAGTTTTATTATGCTTTGAGACAGCTATTACTGAGTAATGTGTTCGAATCGGAGATCGAATTCTTTCGATACAGGACTGACGAGGCAGATTTTTTCCCGCACTAGGTTGCCATTTCTTTCTGCCATCTAAGGCTATAGAACCCGGTCTGTCCTGCTATTTACTTATGACTGGGTGGGGGGAAGAGGAGGTTTCATACCTTTCCCAAGGGTATTAGGCTGGAATTCGAACTCGGCTCTCTGATTCCTCAATCCGAGCGGCTATCCATTACTCCACAGTGCCTCCTTTTTATTATAAATTATAATAAATTGTTTTGTTTGTGTTAATAAATAAATCAGGGATGAAGAAGAGGATTCATACCTTTCCCAAGGGTATTAGCACGTAAGTGAATGTAATGGATTCGAACTCGGCTCTCTGATTCCTCAATCCATTACACTTAATTTCAGCAGTTCAGACCTTTCATACAAATCAGTCAGTCAGTTATTTGCCATGCGTGATACACGCTCAGGCGATGATGTATCTTTCGATACATGACTGACGAAGCAGATTTTTTCCCGCAGTAGGTTGCCATTTCTTTCTGCGGTAGAAGTTGCGATCCAATGCTATAGAACCCAGTCTGTCCTGGGAGAAGAGGAGGACTCATACTTTTCCCAAGGGTATTAGCACGTAAGTGAATGTAATGGATTCGACTGGAATTGAACACGGCTCTCCGATTCCTCAATTCAACCCGCTATCCATCACTCCATCGTACCTCCTGCTGTTATTCACTAGGCTTATTTGTATTTGCTACAAAGCCATGAGTATGGGACAGCCAATCAGAATTGAATTCACTAATCAATAATGCTTAAATGGACTACCTTATTAAAATTGTTATTTACAGATATTAATTCAGTTTGGCACTTGTTATTTACAGACCTTAATTCAGTTTGGCACAAGACTGCATGCATAGAGCGCCAGTGAGGATCGAAAACAGTCAGTTCGATCCTCACTGGCGCTCTATGCATGCATTACATCCATTACATTCACTTATGTGCTAATACCCTTGGGAAAAGTATGAGTCCTCCTCTTCTCCCAGGACAGACTGGGTTCTATAGCATTGGATCGCAACTTCTACCGCAGAAAGAAATGGCAACCAACTGCGGGAACAAATCTGCCTCGTCAGTCATGTATCGAAAGATACATCATCGCTTGAGCGTGTATCACGCATGGCATATAACTGACTGACTGATTTGTATGAAAGGTCTGAACTGCTGAAATTAAAATTACACTGTAATGGATTGAGGAATCAGAGAGCCGAGTTCGAATTCTAGTCGAATCCATTACATTCACTTACGTGCTAATACCCTTGGGAAAGGTATGAATCCTCTTCTTCACCCCTGATTTGCGGTAGACCATCTAAGGCTATAGGACCTGGTCTGTTTTGCTATTTACCCATAGCTTGAGGGTGACGAAGAGGATTCATGCCTTTCTCAAGGGTATTAACACGTAAATGAAATGTAATGGATTCGACTGGAATTAGAACGCGGATCCCCGATTCCTAAAGCTAAAGCTATTCATTACTCCACCATGCCTCCTCTTGACCAAGCCATTTACTTACAGTTGTATTTAAAATAAACATTTTTTTTGATAAAACTGATATTTTACTTAACTAATATTCACATATTAGAATCGTATTAAAATACAAACAGCGAATCTTTTCCATTGTTTACCTTTATAAGATGTTTAGCTGTTTTTCGTTCGGTTATTTATGGCTGTACGCGTTTGTAGTGGTTTATCTTACCATTTGTTGTTTAATTCCGACGGAATCACCAAATATTCCTTGAACGTCGGTGTGACCAATAGTGTGTTACCAATATGTGTGATGGCTAAGAAAAATGTGATTCAGGACAATGCGTGAACACAATGCAATTTATACTTGACGTAAATAGCACATAGAATAAAATACAAAATTGAACTGAACGATTCCAAAACATAACAATTAGATTTATTAATGTTTGATGCATGCGAACTGAAAAGGTAGGACAGAGTCGTGTCCCTTTGATTTGGTAATATTTGTACCGGAGTTCATATTAAGAAGAAGTAATATTGAACTTGTAATTTAGAAGAATAAAGTTTGGAATTGTGAGTTCTAAAATTGGTAAAAGTTCAGGCGTAATTTCAGAGGTTGGTGAGTTGGTAATTATCTTTAACGTTTGGTCAGCTATGACTAAGACGGGAGTTCCTGATGGTTACATCTTGGCACTTGGTAGCAAGGAATGAGAAGTACTACTCAAAAAGTTCACACGTGTTTGGTTTATATAATGGCCGTGTACCATGTGAGAGGATCACAGCATATGAGCGGGAAAATAGATTGGTCGCGTGCAGGTGGTTTGATTGGTCGAAACTGACCAATCAGCAAGCAAGATTAGAGGTGATTGACCAATGAATACTTGTTATATTTATGTGAAAGTAGGATTTTACTTACCAGATAGGAAGAGTGCATTTCCTAAAAGAGAGTGATAGAGACTGGTTTTGACCGTGTGTTTGATATTTTTGAAATTTCTGACGAACGACGAACCTTTTTTTCTGCTAACGATTTGTTTTCTTTCAGTGCTGCAAGAACTTTTTGGACGTCTTTCAGAGGATTATTCTGATAAGTTATTCTTTAAGTTTTATTTTTTTTTGATTTTATTCTTCTATTTCTTTTTGTTTGTTTTATTTTTTGGGCTTCGGCCCTCATAATTTTTTTATTTTAGTCCGGTTTGACAAAGTCTTACCGGACGTCTTCTTTTTTATTGTTTATTTCTTTCTAGTTGTTTTTTTGAAAACAAAAAAGACCAGCACAGTATTTGAAAAAAAAGAAAAAGAAAACTTATTTTTTCCTTTTTATTAGCGACTTCGGTCGCATTTTCTCGTCTTTTTGGTTTAACTAGTTTGTTTTTCTTTTGCTTTTTATTTTCTTTAGCGGCTTCGGCCGCAAGCCTTTATTTTTTTTCCTGGTTGTAAACCAGACTTTTTCTTTTTTGTCTTGAATTTTTTAAAAAAAGGTGTTTCTGTTTTTTTTTTTTTTTTTTTTTTTTTTTTCCAGTTTATTTATCTTTTAAAAAGTTTATTGTCTTTGTTTCTGTTTTTACTGGTACATCCAGGCTTGTTTTCATTTGTATAATTTCTTCCCCCCCCACCAAACTCCTTTTCTGGCGATAATTTTTAAAAGATCCTGCAGGTGGTAGTCTCCACATTTCTCAATATGGCCGACGGTGCCAGTCGGGCCAATATTAAAAAGGACCTTTTTGGTTCGGCGGCGAAAGCCAACCCCCCTGACAATGCTGCCAAGAAGCGGGCTGATGGTAGCCCCAAAACTGACAGAATCATTACCTCCAAGAAAGGAGATGCTAATGTCGAGGTGCCAAAGGAGGCACAAAGTAAGACAGCCGAGGAATTGCCCTCTTGCTGGAAGTCCCCACCAAGTTGTATTGTGAACATGGCGGATTTCCTGGATAAGGCGAAAGGTTACGCCCATCTTGTAAATAAAGATGGGTTCGTCGATGTTGTCCAGGAGCTCGATGTGTTCAAAAAGAGAATGGTGACCGTTTTTGTGGTGGACAAAAAAACCAAAAAGATTTGTCGCTCCACTAAAGACACAGTGATTAAATCACTTTTGTCCCTGGGGATAAAACCCCAAAGAGTAATTAAAGGTACAGGGTTCTTCATGTGGGACATACTGCTGCCCACACCAGAAGATTGTCTGGCCATGGCAAAGAAAGAATTGATCACGAAAGATCTAATTCTAAGAACTGAATACGAAGGCCGAAGACGGACCAGGGTGGCCGTGTTCGAGGTTCCTCCTCAAATTTCGGGAGAGCTCTTGGCTGCATTTTTTATGCAGTACGGCCAAATTTTAGGGGCTCTCTCGGACAATTTGAATGGGGGATGGACTTTTGATATCATGCTGGACCAAGAGGCCTTCAAGTCCGTCCCCAACTATTTGGTGTTTGGTGACTGGAAAATGCCGGTCATAGTGACCGGTAGGAGACCAACTTGCTGGAGGTGTGGAGAGACTGGTCACCTTTCCTCCTCCTGCCCAGGGAAGAAGGCCCCTGGAGTTCCGGTCACAGGCGACCAAAATACCCCCTTGGCCGACAAAGTAAAATCCGCGCCGCCTGTAGTGGGCCTAGCTGCGGGGCGGACCGTTGGGGAAAATCCCTCGGTTGGGTCCAGACCCACATTACCCCCGAAACCGACGCCTGCCACAAGTGTGGTTAAGGAGAAGGAGGAGGGGGAATGGCGCTTCGTGGTTAGGGGCAAGGGGAAGACCCAAACAGCGGTTCCTCAGTCCCAACATGACCCCGGGGACATTGTCACCTACAGCCCCATTCCCTCTACCAGCTCTGAGGGCGACGCCTCGGCGTCTTATGCAGATACAGCTACTGAGACCCAAAAAATCAACGAACCAAGCTGGCAGAAAATCCTGGACCTCAAGAAATTGCGAGAAAAATTGGAGGCTAAGCGGGCTAAAAATAAAAAATCGCTGGGGGCACCGGGCCCCCTATCCTCTGCCCCGTCTTCCCCTCCATCAAATTTCATAAAACCACTTCCGCCTAAATCTCTGACAAACTCTCCTGCAAAATCTCTTCGTTCCTCCAAACCTTCACCCGTAAAAACACCTTCCGGCATGACACCTTCCACAACACCGAAAGGCACACCCATGCAAACTCCGGCACAGTCTCCTCAAAAGAAACGAAATAGAAGCCCCGATACTCTTCCAGTCTCTGATAAGAAAAAAAAGAAAATAAAACCACCATATCTCCCGGGGGAAGACGTCTGCCGCGTATCCCGGGATCAGGCTGATAGGGTCTTCGGGCAGACAAAAAACCCGATGCCCTTAAAAGTTCTATGGAACTTCCGGCACCAAGGACGTAGATGTGGAGGTGCCGGAAAATTTTAAGGCCCGGAATCAGCTAACCGTCGTGAGGACTGGCCCGGGTACGCGGGAGATATGGGGCATGATAGAGGAGGCTAAGGCCTCCTTGAAAGTGGTGCCCCCAGCAGTAGTTCTCCTAGAAGAAAACTTAGATGAATCAAAGAAGTGTAAAGGGAGGGTCCCTCTTTATGTTCACCCATCCCTTTATAGGGCTCTTAAGTTAACCTATCCCGCGGACATCGGTGGCTTGTCTCAGAGTGATACGCTCGATACTGAGATGATGTCAGGTTCGATGGGACAAGCTGTCGGTGTCCTCACCCCAGCCATGTTCTATCCTGAAGGACAACCCTAATCGGCTTCACGATGGCTCTCTGGTTAGCCAGTTTAAATGTCCGGGGCCTGAGGTCCGAGTCTCGCAGGGCGAGGCTCACTCGTGACCTTCAGCGCCTCGGGGTGAATGTATGTTGTATACAAGAGACCCGGTTTTCTTCTCATGATCGTGAGGACATACTGTCTAAGGGGTTCGCCCTTTATTCAGCCTGTTTTGATGGTCGTTCGAGGGGTGTCTCTTGGCTAGTGAGCAGGTCTTTGAAGGCTGCTTGTACCCTTGTCTTCGCGGATCCGGCGGGCAGACTTTGCGTGCTGGATGTTACCATAAAGGATAAGGTTCTACGTCTCATTGGGGTTTATGCGCCCAATACCCATTCCGAGCGGCCTGCTTTGTTTCGGCAGATCGCGCCGTTCTTGACGACGTCTCGTCGGGTAGTTTTAGCGGGGGATTGGAATGCCGTCCTTGACCCCGATATAGATCGTATAGGGCATAAACAAGGTACTAACAACCCGGACGTGAAACCATTTCGGGACTTTATCGATCGGTTTGATCTGGTCGATAAGTTCCGGAATGAACACCCTCGGGAGGTAGCATGGACTTGGACAACTAGTGGCAACTCGGCTCCTGGGACGCTTGCGAGCTACCTGGACCGAGTCTTAGTTAGGAGAGTCGATGTAGGGCTCTTAGGGTGTCCAAGTTTCCATTACATAGTTTATACGGATCATAGGCTTGTCCGGGTCCGTGTAAACTTAGATAAGCCTAAGGTTAAGTTGGCTGGTTACTGGAAATTGAACTGTTCACTTTTTGGTGATCAGGGTTTCCGGGACCAGCTGTTACTAACCATCCAAAGGGAATTGACGGGAGCGGTTGTGGGAAACGCCTGGTGGGGAAATCTTAAATCTAAAATTCGAACGTTTGCTGCCGATTTTAGTCGTCGACTCAATCTAGATAGATTAGCGGCGCAAACTGCTTTAGAAGATAAAGTCGATCGGGCTGTGAAATCCCGTGTTAGTGGGGACATAGCTTTAGCTAAGGCAGAGTTGTCCTCCTTGCTTATCAAGAAGGATCAAGCTCTGGTAGTTAGGGCTAGGTTAAAAAGAATGTCTTCTGAGGCAACGAATATGGCCGCTGAACTGCGTGCAGAGGAAAATCGAAGCGCGTCTAGGCGACATGTTGCATGCGTCACGTTGGATAAGCGGACCGTGACTACAAACGCGGGCATATGTGAGGTCTTTCGGGACTACTTTCAGGATCTTTTCACCAGGGAGCCCGGTCTGAGCTCTGCTCAGTTCGACGCCTATTTAGCTGACTTTCCCTGCCTCTCGGCAGCTGAAGCGGCTAGGTGCGAGGGTCCCATAACAGAGTCGGAGATCTGGGAAGCGCTGAAGCAGGTTGGCCTGGATAAGTCTCCGGGACTAGATGGTCTTCCCTACGAAGTTTACTTGAGGTTGTCGCACGTTTTTGTGCCTTTGCTGGAACTGATTTACAACCACTGGATGAGGCAGGGGTCTTTACCCCAACGCTTCACCAGGGGTGTGATCAAGTTGCTGCGTAAGGACAAGAACGGTGGGGATGGGTTAGGGAACTTTCGCCCTTTAACGATGTTAAATACGGACTTAAAGATTTTGGCGAAGATCTTAGCCAACCGTTTGCAGCTTGTCCTGTCTAGTCTGATTGGCCCTGAACAGACTTGTGCTGTGAAGGGTAGGACTATTCAGGATAACCTTCATGTGGTACGCTTGATCTTAGAACAAGTCGACAGTGAAGCCGCGCTGATCAATTTAGATCAGTCCAAGGCCTTCGATAGGGTTGACCATCGATTTTTGGAGGCTGTCCTTTCGGCGGCCGGTTTCAGAGCCGACTTTCGCTCCTGGATCCGACTTTTGTATGCGACCCCCGGTGCGCTGGTGGAAGTGAATGGGGTAAGATCGAAGCCTTTCGTATTGTCTCGCTCCATTCGTCAAAGTTGTCCGCTCTCGCCTCTGCTTTACGTTCTTGCGTTGGAACCTTTCCTTCGCAAGTTAAAGGCGAATCCGGTCCTGCGCGGAATTTCCCTGCCTGGGGCTTCCACCTCAGCCAGGTATTCTGCCTATGCTGACGACGTTTCGGTTCTTGTGTCGAGCAGAGCCGAGATTGACGTAGTCAGCAAAGAGATCAGTGGGTATGAGATGGTGACAGGGGCCAAGATCAACCGCGATAAGTCTGTGGGCTTGCGGTTGGGTGCGTGGAAGGGAGTTTCTCTTCCCGGACCTTTCCTCTGGACGGATGGGCCGATCAAGATTCTCGGCGTCTGGTTCGGTCCTGATCTCCAGTTGGAAATGAATTGGTCGGAGGTGCAAGGGAAGGCCGAGATCGCGGGTAAACTGTGGTCTCGGAAGAGACTTTCCCTGAAGGGAAGGGCGGAGGTATGTGTTTCACACATATATCCGATCCTCCTTTACTGACTGTCTGTGCTTCCACTCCCTTAGTTAGGGGCTCCGTTCAAGATGGTCTGATCGACGAGCTCGGTCTTACGAAGCAGGAGGCTCGCTCGATATGGCCTTGGTCGCCTGGGTTGAAATGTCTCAATAATGATGAGGCATCACTCACCTGGCTGATGATTCGTGGGGCCCTCTGGGTCGGCAAGAGACTTTGTTCAGCAGGTTTGGAGAAATATCCAAACTGTCGTCGCTGTACTGGCGAAGTCGAGACCATTGGTCACGCCTTTTTTCAGTGCAGGACGGTAGTGCCGTTGTGCAAGTTTGTTGAAGGCCTCATGGTTCGCATGCTGCAGGGAAAGTTCTTTGTCCTGGAAGCCAGTTCTGTTTGTAGCAATGTGGTGCCGCAATTGACGAAGGGATTGCTTACTAGGGATTATGAGAGTCGTGATTTGGACGACGCGTCAGAAGGGATTCCATGAGGGCGAGAAGTTCACCTCTTCCCAACTGATCTTGTTCTTTAAGCATCAGCTTAAAGTCAAGATTAGGACGGAAAGGCGGCGGCTCCCTTCATCGGAATTCGGCAAAAGGTGGGTGAATCTTGCGCGAATGTGTAGAGTGAAAGGGGCTGACCTAGAGTGGCATTTGGATGTCGGTTAGGTACAGAATTTTGTCCTAACAGGGTTGAACATAGGCAACCCACCCTGATTTTAGGTTAGACTAGGTTTTTGTATTTTGAATTTTTAGTTTTCCCCTTTTTTCTAGTAAACTTAGCTAGGGTTTGCATGCTCATTGGTCCCTTTTATTTCTGTCCCTATTTTTTTTTCTTTTGTTTAATTCCCCATCCCCTCCCTCGTTAGGTGGTCAGTGATGTCAGTTCTCTGGTGGATGCGGGACGACTTTCGTTTCGTGTGTGTGATTTTTCGTATTTGTTGTTGTGTATGAATGTGTGTATGCCTGCGTGAATGATTGGAGGTATGAATGCTTTTTTCATTTCTTCATAGTCCCGCATTGATTTCGTCCGGTGAACTGATGTTTTCTGCCACATTCATGGTTTGTGGGGGGTTTTATTACTAACACAGTTTTGTTTAGTTTAGTGTAAATATTTAAAACACATTGTAAATATTCATTTGGGGATCATTTTTTAAAAGTTGTTAATTTTGACCCTCCCCCCCCACGAACAATAATTGTACATAAGGGCTCTAGTTAGGACATCATCGAGAATTTGAGGTATTATGGTGGACGTAGTAAGAAAGGTAGGAGTGAATGTGCTGTTTTGGTGATTGGAATATTGTTGGCTTGATTGGGTCAGTGTCTGCGACTAGCTAAGTTTAGAATTAAGACAGATGAAGACCGTCCTTCCCCACCCCCCTTTTAGGCCTTGTGCCACATTTTGTATTTATACGAATAAATATAGAGTGCATTTCCTAACAAGAGGTAAGGCTGGTTTGTTGTGGAAGATCCCACACGTTTACGCAACGAGTAGAGCGTTACTAACGATACTTTTATCTTTCTCTTTTACTTTTTTAATTTATTTAACAAGAAGATGGGATAAAGAGATAAAGGAAAAGAGGTTAGTCTGTTGTAATTTGGTCTCTCAAAAAAGCAACTCGCATGATACACGAAATACATGATGAAATCATTTTTTAAGAGAAAATTTGGGGGTCGCACAGTACGCGAGATCCTGGGTTACACAGGTATATACTATAATTCATTTTCTAGTGACATAAAAAAATATCAAAGAAAGTAATTATGACAATCAATCACTCAACACTTTCGTGTGGTCTGACAGTTGAGGTCATCGTTACTCTTCGTGTCAACTAGTCAGTCGTCAAGAACCTATTGCCACACCTTTCAGGACTTCTCACTTTGCTGACGACAAGGTCATCAAATCTCAAATCCAGATTGTTTGTCCATTTAGAATGCTGTACTTACCAGAGAACATATTCAGTTTAAAATTCTTCATCTATGCGCCTTCAGGACATTAGTAATCATGGCTCTCCACAATATCCAGTTTTTCGTAGCCCTTATTGAAATTTGCGTTTTCGCTATCTCTCATAAACGCTGTTCTGCCAACAATTTGCACAAACTTGTTCTTCATCTGTGTTCTATGTGTTGTGCTCCTTTAGGACCTTGGTGAACATGGCTCTCCACAATTTCCAGCCATTTGTAGCCTTATTGAATTTTGCATTTTTGCTATCTCTTCTAAACCCTCTTCTGCCAACCATTTACAGAAGCTTGTTTTTTGTCTTGTTCTATGTGCCGTGTCTCTTCAGGACGTTGACGATCATGACTCTCCACAATTTCCATTTTTTTTTGTAGCCTTTATTGAATTTTGCGTTTTTGCTATCTCTCCTAAACCCTCTTCTGCCAACCATTTACAGAAGCTTGTTTTTTGTCTTGTTCTATGTGCCGTGTCTCTTCAGGACGTTGACGATCATGACTCTCCACAATTTCCATTTTTTTTTGTAGCCTTTATTGAATTTTGCGTTTTTGCTATCTCTCCTAAACCCTCTTCTGCCAACCATTTACACAAGCTTGCTCTTTGTCTTGTTCTATGTGCAATGTCTCTTCAGGACGTTGGTGATCATGGAGAGCCATGATCACCAACGTCCTGAAGAGACAATTTCAATTTCCTGTCCTTTGAAGCCCATATTGAATGATAACTTTTTGCTAAAAATCCCTGTTCTGCCAACCATTTACCTAACCTCGTCCTTCATCTTGTTCTAAGAGCCGTGTCCCTTCAGGACATTGGTAAACGTGGCTCTCCACAATTTTCTAGTCCTTTGTAGCCTTATTGAATTTTGCATTTTTGCTATCTCTTCTAAACCCTGTTCTGCCAACCATTTACACAAGCTCATTACGTAGGTTATGTGCTACTTTCTTTTTGCCTTCAATATGTCCTCTGAGTGTCAAATTTTCTAAGCACTCTTTCCCCATTGTTTGTCCTAGAAATTTCAACTTTCTCTTTCTGATGTTAAGTAAAATTATTTTTTTAC
This sequence comes from Acanthosepion lycidas, assembly GCA_963932145.1. Taxonomy (NCBI): domain Eukaryota; kingdom Metazoa; phylum Mollusca; class Cephalopoda; order Sepiida; family Sepiidae; genus Acanthosepion; species Acanthosepion lycidas. The sequence goes on from OZ010615.1 coordinate 48,010,413, forward strand.
AGGAGACATAAAAATGACTTCAAAGGGACACATATTTTGGCTTTTGCTCTTTTCCTGTTATCCAGGGGTTGTTGGCAAACTGAAAGTGAAATTAGTCCTTGCAGCACAGATGTTCATTTCAATTTTATTTCAATTGTGTCTGTATACCCATTTGAATGACAGATCTGAAAATAACTGTGCAAAATTAAAATGTAATTCTATTTGTTACTGATAATGTTTTCAGCTATAAAAGTTTACTTCCATCAGTTCAGACCTTTAAAGCAAGGACACATTATACTACATCCATGGTGTTAAATCATTTCCATGCTAGATAGATAGATGGATAGATAGATGAGAATACTAGATAAATAGACAAAGGAGAATACTAGATAGATAGATAGAGCAAATTTTCAGCTACAAAAGTTTTGTTTTGCCAGTTCAGACCTTTACTGATAAAAGACAAGAAGGAGCCAAATCATCCACGTTTCAACTGTATTCAAATTCAAAGGCGGACGTTCTGCACAATTTCTTCCCAGGAACTGTTACTTTATAGAAAAGACATCTGAGCAGATGCTTCTTCAAACACTACAATCCTAATCTTTCCAACTCAAGGACCACACCTTATTTATCCTCCTTATTCTCATAATCTTCATTTGCATTTCAATACTTTTACATACCTCAGTCAGTAACCCTCTACCTTTGGTGGCTCTCGAGGCCTATACTGGGTGAATTTTAGTAAAAGCAACAGAGCAAACAAAAGCATGATTAATTGCCATATTGTCACTACCATTGGCAATGCATCATTGCCAATGATGAAGAAGAGATTAAATGATGACGATGAGGGCATATGATACAGTAAGCTAAATTATGGAGGTCTAATAATACGAGGGAATGCTCGGAAAGCAATACATACCATTTTATTTCCATGGAAACAACAGATACAGGGAGCTTGATAACACTATTGAGTTGAGCAAGTATTTAGTTACAAAATACTGTTTGTTTTTTGTCAGGAGTTGATAGATGTGCTAGGCTGCTCAGAACATGGCTTGTCACAACTGGAATTCATTACTTATTACTTAACTGTACTCACATACACTGTTTGGTTTCCGTAAACATTCAGGAAGCATTGATGAATGTCAATTTTGTAATGGGGAGAATTGAAAGGTACATATTTTCTTTGCCTGTATGTCCAAGTCAGGAGTCAATTTGCCAAAATGTTTTCAGAGCCTACTTCTTCTTCTCAGCTTGTGAGGTTACTTTTGTTGGATTCCCCAGATTCAGGTGGGGGAATGGGCCATTACTCTGTCAAATGCATGTGAGTTGGGGCAGATATAGACTATTTGGGCAATCATGACTCTTTTCGATTCATGATCACCCAAGTATTTTTCACTAGTATTTCTTTCATCTTCATTTCAATTGCTTTATTTCCACTAGTAGTATTAGTAGTAATATTATCTTGAATTTTATTATTATTATTAGATGAAGCCTTGTCAATTCTTATTCATTTTTCACTAGTATTTCTTTCATCTTTATTTCAATTGCTTTATTTCCACTAGTAGTATTAGTAGTAATATTATCTTGAATTTTATTATTATTATTAGATGAAGCCTTGTCAATTCTTATTCATTTTTCACTAGTATTTCTTTCATCTTCATTTCAATTGCTTTATTTCCACTAGTAGTATTAGTAGTAATATTATCTTGAATTTTATTATTATTATTAAATGAAGCCTTGTCAATTCTTATTCATTTTTCACTAGTATTTCTTTCATCTTTATTTCAATTGCTTTATTTCCACTAGTAGTATTAGTAGTAATATTATCTTGAATTTTATTATTATTATTAGATGAAGCCTTGTCAATTCTTATTCATTTTTCACTATTTCTTTCATCTTCATTTCAATTGATTTATTTCCAGTAGTAGTATTAGTAGTAATATTGAATTTATTTTTATTATTATATGAAACCTTGTCAATTCTTACTTAATATTAAAATTCAAGATATTATTACTATAATAGAAAAGATTATAATATGATAGTCCTATTCTATAAATATTGCTTGCGTGCACTCCTGATCCCTGCCAATCCTTCTTCCTGATTTTCAATGCATCATGACAGTAGATTCCTAAATGCCAGTCCACATCTGAAAAAGGTTTCATATTTCTAGCATTTGCTGCATGAGTCATTGATTCACAAACAAAGATGTCGACATTGCCTTTTCTTGATAGATTTATTAGAACAATCGATGAAATTTCTGAGCATGAGTAAGAAGACATCAAAAAAAAATTTGATATTTCATTATATTTTCAGCTCTCGGGCTGACCCATTATCCAAGTTGGTCAGGCTGAAATCAGTGTCCTCTTGTTGTAATTTAAAATTATTATAATGAATATTCCTGTCTGGTTCTTATTCATTTTTCACTAGTATTTCTTTCATCTTCATTTCAATTGCTTTATTTCCACTAGTAGTATTAGTAGTAATATTATCTGGAATTTTATTATTATTATTAGATGAAGCCTTGTCAATTCTTATTCATTTTGAATGAGCAAAATTCCATTAGTATTTAGCAAATTCCAGTAAATCTTTTTACCTTGATGACATATATTTAAGTAGAAATCAAGGGATATGTTTTTATATGGCATGCTTATGTCAAGTGATAGATGAGTGTCTACCTGGCATCATGCAATGTAACTTTATTCTCTACTTTTACAGCTGCCTGCTCTGGTGTCAGTTTAACGTACCTCGCTCGATTTTTATGGACACCCATTTAGCCAAGTGTACTATAAATGATTCTATCTTGGCCTGGAGCACTTAGTGGTTTTATGACTACCAACTGTGTCGCCAGTAAAATCAACATGTGAAAGTTTCAAAGCAAACACCTATCCATCAGTAGGGAAAAAAAAAGATAAACTTTCAGGATCAAGTGACACTGGGCTGGAAGTTAGGGAATTCCAGTCAAGAGTTAATATCAGGCCACCTTCTAGATGAGGAGAGTTAGAGTGAGAGAGAGTAGTTGTCCATTTGGAGAGTCAGACATAAACAGAAGAAGACAGAATTATCACTGCTGGAAGAGAAAAGCTTGTCTGTCTATTGTCAAAAGCAGCAGTGAATATATAAATTACTGCAGGATGATGCCACAAAAACCCATAGCTAGAGGGAGAAGAGGTGGCTTCTCCATGTAAGTGAATATAATAAACCCAACTGGAATTGGAACTCTACTTTCTGATTAATGATTTCAAGCCATTATCCATTACACCACCTGCACATCCAACCTTAGATCACCTTGTATTCCCAAGTTGTCACCCATCTAGGTACTGACCAAGGTTGACATTGATTAACTTTGTTGATTGTATAGGAAGTGGTGTTTCAATACGAAATGGTCATAACCATTTGGAGATTTAAAAATTCCATTGGATACACTAGTTTAATTCATAGTTTTTGTTTTATGGATGTTTAATATCAGGTTCAAAGACTTGCAGGAATTCTTTAACAGACATCTTTATGCTAGGTTCTCTGAAATGCATCACTCCAATCTGAAACGAAGGTATGGAATTATGTTATTAAAGATCTTTCTGGAGATGAGGGTACAAAATTTTATTACTGCTCTAAAATAGATATATGGTGAGAAGAGTAGATTCCTAAGTGCCAGTTCATCTCAGAAAATGGTTTCATGTTTCTAGAATTCTGGAATTATGTTATTAAAGATCTTTCTGGGGATGAGGGTACAAAATTTTATTACTGCTCTAAAATAGATATACAGTGAGAAGAATAGATTTCTAAGTGCCAGTACACCTCTAAAAAAGGTTTCATGTTTCTAGCATTTACTAAGGAGTCATTGATTCACAAACAAAGATGTAGATATTGCCTTTTCTTGATAGATTTATTAGAACAATGAAATTTCTCGGCCTAAGAAGACATAAAAAAAAATTATTTTATCATATTGACAGCTCTTCGACTAACTCATTATCCAAGTGCATAAAAAACACCATACAAGAGAGAATAGGCAGTTTCCTTGCTGCTTGTATGGAGAGACTTTGTCAATTGGAAAGAGATTACTTAGGTAAGTTTCGCACAATGTCTATCAGATAAATGACGTCAAACATCAAATTAACACAGCAAATGAAAAAACATGCTGTAATCATGGCCTTAAAGGTAGAGCATTAGTGGTTACAAGATTGCTTGCTTCTTGAAAGTTACAGTCATTTGTTGTCAAAGTTCACTACTTTTTTCCTCTGATTTTGTTCATATTTGGTATGTAGGTTACTTACATCATGATGAGCTCAACAATACCTTATTTTTATTTCTACACCACTGCGTTTAGCAAAATACTGCAAAGAATGAAAAATCAATTTCAACACAAATTCTAAACTAAAAACTCCCTCAATTTTCAAGCAGTCTAATACAAACTTCACTCAATTGGAGCCAAGAATAAGTTGCTTGTTTAACAGATATTTAACCTGATAATTAAGTCCACCCATATAGTGAAAACCCACATAAATAACGAAAAATGGTGATTCTTATTGGTTTCTTTCTTATTTTTCGTTAATCTTTCAACCAATTTTCATCAAGTGTAACAAGTGCTTTATAAATATATCCTTTTTTACATCCCTGGTAGCACACTGACAAATTGAATTTCAAAAACTCCAAAATACTTGTGGTCTCAAGTGAGTTTTCATGTTGCCTGTTTTACCCCTTCATGTGGTCGGCTAACTTCGATTGAATAAATACAGACTACTTCTGTTATATCAGTAACTGCCTTAATTCAAAATGTTATTTAATGAAAGTACTTTAAAGTAATTGAAGAAGATAAACTGTTACATCTAAACATGATGCTGTTTTTGCTCCATTCTAATTGAATGTTTTTCCTGATTAACCAGTTGGGCATGGCTGCTAATAATTTTATACTTTCAGAGTAAACACATATTTTGTTTTTGTTAGGTTGGTGCAAAAATAATATCGTTTTTTGACGTTAAAAAACACGTCAAAAAACGATATTATTTTTGCACCGACCTAATAGATACAGTGTGACCCGGATATAAGAGAGTTGCCGGGACAGGAGAAGAAGTCTCTTATATCCGGGTTTGGTCTATTTTGTATACATTAACACAAGCTCTAATTTGGGACCAGAGAAAATCTCTCTTATATCCAGGTTACACTGTATATAATTTGTAGATAAAATGTATTGATGGTAATTTTCTTTTGAAACATATTGCTGGTAATTTCATGGCAAAAATGTATTACTGGTACTTTTATTATAAAATTGTACCGTTGATTTGTTTTTTAAGGTTGGGAAGGGTTCACTATTTGCTCATAACTGGGACGCTAACAGGTGGTACCATTTCCAGGTCAGGTTGAACCTGGAAACAACAGCAGCAGTTAAAGAGGTGGTTCCAGGATCCTCAGAACCTCCAATCTCTCGATAAGAGGCCTTGTTGCTGGACGTAGTTTATTGCCATACCCAGGGTGCAAAATCAGGTCTCTGGGTTTCAATATGGCTCTGTAGAGTATTCACATGAAGTTTTGATGCTTTTTAGTCACAGTTGCCAAAAGGTTGACTGTTTAACCATGTTATTATTATTATTATTAGTATTACTTTTTGCATGTTCATACTTAATATCTGGTGTTCATTGCTGAGGATTAAGTGACAGTTAATTTTCCTGAAAGCTCCAGCACCTTACTCAGTATCCTTGCTGACCTCAGTATTGCTGTAGTTATACGCAACACAAACATCATAATTCTGCTTGTTCCTCCATTAGTAAGTTAGCACATGTGTTACACCCTGTCATTACCTCAGAAAAAATAATGGACCATTCCATTTTGATTGCTAGGAAAAGTCAGAAGGAAAAGATTTATCCGAGACATGCTTTGGCTTTAGTGAGAAAAAGAAAACATTTGTAACAAGATGAAAGAAGGAAAGGGAAGATAGAGGAGGTGATAACGCTCTCATGCATTTGATGTATGCTTCAGTGAAATGGAAAGCATTGCCAATTTTTAATCTTTTAATCTTTTTACCTGCGTTCGTACTTATGATTTCTATTGCAGTATTTTGTTAAAGTTGTTAAGCTCAAAAATTTAACAACGGGATACAGGAATTTCATTGCTATTTCATGGTTGTGGAATGTTCAAGAAATATATTTATTCAAAGTCAGAAAATATTTTTAGATTGTAAGAATTACTTTTTGTGAATAATAAAAGATTTAGTGATACAAGTCACCCATAGCTGGAGGGAGAAGAGGTGGATTCATATCTAACCATAATTTGATAACCCAACAAGAAATTATAATGTGGATATAAAGTGAGTGATCAATTCTATATTACAATCAATATATAAAGTGACCCCTCACTTCGTGGCCAATCAGTATTGATTGATGGACTGTTTCGTTTTCTATGGCTTATCAACTCTTTGTTTTGAAAATGTTTTTAGATTGTAAGAATTTGAGGTGGGGAGATAAAGATTTATTGATACAAATCTTATTAAGTATCCCTTAGATAGAGGGAGATCTACACCTTACCCAAAGGTATTTGCATGTAAATAAAAATAAACCCAACTGTAATTGGAAATCAGCTTTCTGATTAACAATTCCCACACATCCAAGCTTACAGTACATGGTATTCCTAAATGGTCACTCATCTAGGTACTGACCAGGCTTGACATTGCTTAACATTGTTGATCATGTATAAATGATGAAAGACATTAAGCTAACTCTTACTAATTAACCCATAGCTGGGGTGAGAAAAGGTGGAATCATACTTTTCTAAAGGGTATTTGTGTATCAGTGAATCTAACGAACCCAACCAGAATTGGAACATTCAAGCTTACAAAACCTGGTATTCTCACTCATCTAGGTACTGACCAGGCTCGCCTTAAGAATTAGGATTCATCAGAAAATTTAAATTGGAAAACTTTGAAATTTTCATGGTGACTTCTAATTATTACTACTACAGGCTGAGTATCCTTTATCTGAAATTCCCAAATCCGAAAACCTCCCAGATCTGAAAGTTTTCTAAGTGCTGACATGACTTGCAACATGGCTGCCTGTAACATGATTATTGCATTGCAGTGTTACAAATAAAAATGCTGACTTTTTTTTCAGTTTTCCTTGCATTTAACTGTAATCAGAATCCATGTTTTGTTTATGTACAAATACTGTATCTGTATGTATTGTAATATTTTAATCAAAACACAGCATTGTTGGTAGAGACTGATAGCTTACCAAATTTTCCTTCTCACACTCAAAGTGATGTAATCGATGATGTACCTTCTCCCTCCAGTTTCTCACACCTTATGTAGTAGTCGTGTCTGGTGTTGTATTTATATATATCTTTTAAGTAGTGATCGTGATTTTTGTACATGTACAGAAAGTATGAAACATTGTTTTTATGTGAAACCTTAATTTCATCACTTAAAAATCCATGTGAGCATTACATGACTAGCATCATTATCTGTATGGGCACAAAATTTATTCAATTTTATATAAAACTACCTTCAGAGTATGTTATTTATATAAAACTACTTTCAGGGTATATGTATAAGCTGTGTTATGAGATGCAAAGGTATATCATGTTTATCCTCGGGTTCCATTCCCAAGCTGCACCATTTGATATTCCAAAATCCAAAAAAATCTGAAAACTGGAGTACTTCCAGTCCCAAGAATTTCGGATAAAGGATTACCAACCTTTATTATTATTATAAACTAGCCTAGAAGCCACCCTTCAGCCTTTTATCTTCAACATCTTATGTATGTAAAAGTTATAAGAATTTAGAAATAATAAAATTATTTTATCTTTATTCAACACCTTAATTCAGCATAATCTTTCTTTGTATATGTAACCGATCTCTGTAGTTTGTTTACATTTATTTTGCGCACAATTTTTATTTTCTTTCAAAATCACCATTCTTTATGATCTTTTCACATAAAGTCACTCTTAAAAGACATTAAGGTACCCGAACATTTTGAATATGACACTGTACGTGTGCTAGAAAAAATATGAGCAATGTGCTGTGCACTGCTAAAGTTTTAATTATCGTTTAATTAGATGATATCAACTGCAATGGCATTAAAAAGAAAAATTAAAATTAAATTTTAATAAAGAATTGTTTTTCTTAAACCTTTCACTGTTCAATATTCAAATTTAACTTTAAATGAGTTATTTATTTCATTTTTAATTACGTATAACTACAGTAGTTAATACCTGTGAGTCCAGGTTGTTTAGGATTCACAGAGATTGAAAAATTGACAGACAGACACATACACTGCACTTTATTTATATAGACAAGTCCCTTTTTAGCAAATTTTTATATTCATGTGGGTCTTTATTTTATGCCCTATCTTTGTGGCAGTAATGTAAATTTTATGAGACTTCAGACTATAATTATCTTTGAAAGCAATGAAGTGGGATTATGTTTTTTGAACTTGCTGCTTGCAGGCTCTACTTAGTATCTTCTGAAGACATCAAGTGAATTTACCGACGGAAATATTGTAATTAAAAGACGTGGAATGACAAGGATTGTCCAGTTGTTTATGATGTCCGACCTGCTGGAAGTAGAGATGCCAGTAGATCAGCGTTTTTGATATTCGAGATTGGTTGCATCTTGTCGAAATATATTTTGTTCCTCAGCTTTTGAGTTTCCAACTCCTACCACCCCACCAACGTGGATGGATTTGGGATGATGGAGGTTTATGCAATGCAAGGATTCTGACAAGAAGTCAATCAATCTCTGGCTAAAACAGCATTTATTCACAGCTGAAGAATGGTGGAAATTATTCCAAAACATGATTTTTCTTTTTTTTTTAAACGCATTATGTTCAGCAGAAAGGTCGGAAGAAAATTAACGGTTCTTAGTCTCCAAAATAAATAGTGGCTATTAGTTGTTTGTCAACTTTTTTTTTTAAAAAAAAGTGATTTGGTACAATCCAAATGTTAACCAATTTGTATCTTTTCAAAGTTGCACAAGTTCAGGATTGTTTGGCTTTTTCTTGATATTTGCAGCATCTCCTTGCATTGGGTTATTTGTGGTGATTGCTGTTGGTTTAGACTTGAGACTAGGAAGGAGTTGGGCGCCTGACAACAAGGGAGGCAGGTTACCAGCTTTTCTTATTGCATGTCTCGGGCTGAGGATGTTGAGTTGTTCTGGAGTTGGGGTTTTGTTCGTAATACTGGAGTGGAGCTGAGAGTCTGAGGGAGTAACAATGGGAGCCGTGGACAGTTTACTGCTGCTTGTTATTTTTCCATCACTTTTACTCTTGAAGACATATGTATTTGTCTGCGGTTTGGATTTCTTCTCTGCTTCTGGTTTCTTCCATACCAAATTCTCACCCACTTGCAAAACAGGGCCAAGACGGGAAGCCATTTCAATAAGCTGAAAAAAAAAAATATATATGCACATAAATAATTATTTCTCAGTATTATAAATATCATATTTAGTGGATATCTTGTAGGAAAATTATTATTGTAAACTAATTTAAAAGCTGCCCTATTGGGCAGCATGTAAGCTAGCTCCTGTGGCGGGCTCTTGATTGGGCCTTCATTGCAATAGGTACGAAGGAATAGATGTGATAGGCAACAATAAACTACAGAACTCAAAACTGATCACTGCATTTAAGTATTGCATTAATATTTAAGCTTACCTTTTTAAATGTTCAGTGAAAGTTCTTCCACCACTTAATTTAAAGACAATTTGATGCGTGTAGGTCCTTACATTCTGTACAAGCAATTATTTTTATTTCATGAGTGACTTGCAGTGGATTTAGCAACTAATTTCGATTATTCCCAAATTTAATTTCTAGGTTATAAAAATTGTTACTGTACAAAATATTTGTTGCAAAAAATCACGTAAAAAAAATATATCGCTGAAAACAATCTTGGGAATCTAAAATTTCAGGATTGTGGGTCTGGATCCAACCCTGAATGTTTTAATTTGCTCACAGAGTTGGCCTGATTCCAAAATAATATGCTATGTTGGTCTACAGCCCCTAGGAGTAAAGTTGAAAACATGGACAATTTTATTTTGAAACACTGTAATTTGAGAACAGTAATTTTGAACATGAGCTATTGAAAGTTAGAGAGTTGTGTCCCTTTAATTGTTTTTATTAGTAGAAGCTAAGATGGCCGGAGCTGAAAACAATTGCAATAATGAAAAATTGGGAATCCAAAATTTCAGGATTGCAGGTCCAGATCCGGCCTAGAATGTTTTTAATTTGCTCACAGTGTTGGCCTGATTCCAAAATGGTATGATATGTTGGCCTACAGCCTCTAGGAGTAAAGTTGAATCTCTGTCAAGTGGCTTCATTCTGTATATTTTAGCTCTGTTACCATAGCAACAGTCCTGATACTTTTTGATCAGACCTTGTATATGTATTTATTCCTGTCTCAATAAATTTGTGAAATTGGCAGGTGGTCTAAAAAATGACCTACAGTTTGTTGTAACTGGGGCAAAGAGTGGCTTGTTAATTTTAATGCCACCAAAACGAAACTTCTCTCTATTAATCACCTGAAAGACTCCTTCCTGCCTCGTAGCAGAATGACTGATACTAACCTCCAGGAGAGTGACTTGTTGTCCCTTCTTCGGCTAACATGAAGGGGAAAGATTATATTGAATCCATTTTCCTCTCAATCTATCTTACATATTTATAAGTCCACCATTTGTCACATGCATTAAATATTGCTGTCACACCTGATCTGGTGTTCCTGCTCTATATTTAGAGATTCTTGATAAAATCCAAAGAAGAATCAGCAATATTATTGGTTCTGACCTGGCATCTCATGTTCAGTCCCTTTCCCACTGCTGTAATGTGCTTTTTCTATAAATACTTTCATCATAATTGTTCAGATGAACATTCCTCTGTGGTACCCAGACTTTATGAACCGTTGATTGCTTGCAGTATGAAATTGGCAGCAAGGTCTCATCATTTTACAGGTGAAATGGCTACATGTAACCATAAGTTCTATGCTAACAGTTTATTCTCTCGCACTTCTTGCTTGTGGAAATCTCTTCCAGCTTTTTGCTTTCCAGTCAACTTTGATCTTTGAAAATTTAAATATAATGTCAATTGTTTCTGCTAGGATTTATTCACTGGAGAGTGACTCATTGCATGTCTTCAGCTAATGTTTTCTGCTGATATAAAGTGAAAAGATTATATTGACTCAATTGCTAGATCCACTATCAAGAAAGTTGCTTCACTGTGTTGTGCTAGACAATTTTTCTTGCCAGAATTCATCTTATATATTTATAAGTCTACCATTCGTCCATGCTTTCACTATTGCTGCCATATATGGTCTGGTGGTCCTGCTATATATTTAGAGATTTTTGATAAAATCCAAAGAAGAATCTGCTATACGATTGGTCTTGGTCTGACGTCTCGGCTTCAGTCACTTTCCCACTGCCATAATGTAGCTTCACTGTCTATCTTGTATATCTATAAGTCTACCATTCATCCATGCTATGATTATTGCTGCCATATATGGTCCGGTGCTCCTAATACAGCAATATTAATGGTTCTGACCTGGCATCTCAGCTTCAGTCACTTTCTCACCATTGTAAAGTTGAGACTTTTCTATAAATACTTTCATGGTAATTGTTTGGATGAACACTTCAATATGGTAAGTAGACTTTATGAATTTAAGCGCAGTACTAGATTGGCGGCAAAGTCTCACCAATAAACAGTTGAATTGGTAAGATGGAACCATAAGTTCTATGCTAAATGTTTCCGTTTTTACATTTCTTGTTTGTTGAACTCTGACTTCATGCATGCCAGCCAATTTTGATCTTCAAAAATTTAAATCCAATGTCAATTGATATCTACTCTCTTGATTAGTTTTCTATTCTTCTCACTCCCTAGTGTCTTCCTTTTTTGTTCTTATTGTTCCACACTCAGTAACCTCTTGTGTTACTTAGTGGCTTTATTGCCTTGCATGGGGTGATATGATTAAAAAAAAGAAAAAAAAAAAGATGTTTCTTTGCTATTTACCTCTTGGTCAATAACACCACCTTTGTTAATGAAGGTTGTCTTTTTCTGTTCAAACAAAGTAAACGTTTTGACAGCTTCCTGTCGATGATTTTGATTATACAAGAAAACGGCATAATTCAGATACACAGTTGGATCGTTTCTGTAGCAGGAAAGAAAAGAAAAGAGCAGAAAATTAAAAATTTTATTATAAAAGATCGACAAAAAGGCAGTCTACTTGATTTTTCAATTGTCCATACAAAAGAAAGGCAATATCACAATGTCTATTTTGTTTACAGTTGCGTGTTGGTGTATGGTAGGAGTGGGGTGCATGTTCACATGTAAACAATAAGATGCATACAAAAACTAGTATTTCTTTCTACTGTGGACTATTTATTCTTTCTTTTTTATATAAACTGTAGCGAAACAAACCTCTCAATGTCTCTTGGGCATGTCTGTTTTCTTTCTCGGTTCCAGAAGTTTTGGTAAATAAGTACAAGCATTGTTGTAATGGTCGAGTTCAAGTCAGTCTTGTGCAGAGTTGGAGCGACCAAAGAAAAGTTTGTACTTATTTCATAGTTGGAGGGTTGGCATGAATGGTTGAGCTGAAGTCAGCCTTGTACAGAGTTGGAACAACCAAAGAACAGGATGATTTACTTCATCGGTGGATGTTTTGGAAGACATATCTAAATGGTATGCATTAGATAAGTGGAGAGATAGTCCAGTATTAAATGGAACAGGCAAACGAATGTGCTCCAGTGGAGACATCCTTGTCTATGCGCAACTACATCTTGGGGCAAGGGGGAAGAAGGAGAAAGAGGAAGGAGATTTTTGTCTTTTTATAAAACTTATACAGCGCCACTTAATGAACGTTTGATGAAGCCAAGTGGGGTAATAAGATTTCTCGTTCAGTTATTATAAGCATCATGGGAAAATGTATTTTTTCTTCCTTTTATTTTTGGAATTATTTTATTTATTGGTTTTATTTCATTTGGTCAAAGCACTCTCATTTCAATCACATGAAACAAAAACCAAAAATTAAAACTCTTCTATTGAAGCAGTTAGTGGACATGTAAATTCATTTCACTGCAAGCCAATCACAGCACAATCAAACATAGCATTTTTATGAATAGATTGCTTTAAAAAACATGCAAATCAATTTCACTCCTGGCCAATCTAGTAGACTGCTTTAAAAATTACTGATTTTTCTGCTACTTTAGTAGTAAAGTGAGTTTGGGTCACTGTAAAGGAGTGAAGCAAACTTCATAAATCTTTGATTATCACATAGATGGGTGAGATTTTTCTTTTTTTTTTTTTTTTTTTTTTCTTAAACAAGGTTCATCCAGTTATCACTATACAATCAAAATCAATCTTTTTCGGCAAAGTTAGTTAAAACTAAATTTTAACCCCCTTTTCTTCTTTTTCTTCTGTTTCCTCTCTCCCTCTTTTCAGTGAAGACGACCAAGGTGGGGACATCTGCATTTCTAATTCCCTTTCTTGCTGGTCCTCTGGCTCTGGTTGGGGACCCTCATTTTGCTGCTGAAGGGAAGTGGCGGTACTTTTGGTTCCCTTCTTGATGACTTCCATCCACTCTCCAGTTTTCTGGATTGTCTGTGCTGTTGCCTGTGAAATTGCCTGTGATGTTGCTGCTTCGTTTTTCTTTTGGGTTGGATTTTGTCCTGGGCAAGCCTTCGAGAAATGCCCAGCAGTCCCACAAGCCCAACAAAGTGGCCGGCGAACTTCCACAATGACGTAGATAAGTCTACCCACACGTGTTGGGTATTTCCTTAAATTTCTTTTGATTTAATGTAATTGAGATTTCAATATCTCCTGTGGCAATTCCGGTCTTACTTTTAATAGGGAAGACGTCGGAGACGTCCCCATATTTAGAAAAGAAACACCCAATATGGTCTTCAGATATGTAGAGTGGTACCCTATGTAGAGTCACCTTTGCCTTTCTTGTTCCCATATATTCAGTCTGAAGCCTGATTTTAGTACTGGGTTATAAAAAAAAACAAACCAAAAACCAAAAAAGAATAACTTTAAAATTGAATGAGTTAAAAGGTCATAAAACCTATTAATCAAAAAAGATATGAATTGATGGTATGAATCAACAAAGATATAGTTGCAATGAGTTTTTTTTTTTTTTTTAAGAGTCCATAAAAAATAGGGAGCAGATAGAAAAGAAAAAAGAAAATTGGTCACATAAATCACTTACTGATCAAGTAAAAGAGACTGTTCATAAGCTTTTCTTGCATTATCAGGATCATCGAGGTACGTCAAACAGACTAGGGAGGAAAAAAAATGAAAAAATACATTAAACAATTTGTTAAATTTATAAATTTGTGCCTACTTTCATTTCTTTTTTTTTTTTTTTTTCAAAAATGTATTCTATATATAATGACATATAATACAACATTTTAGTCTCATGCATACAGATTCTTGCCCAGAGCTGTTGGTTTGTGGAACAGACTCACAGGAGGATGCTTTCCTGACAGCTACAATCTTGGTTACTTGAAATTCAAGGTCAACTGATATCTATCCTACTCATAATATACATTGATTACTTCCTTTCCTCTACTTTACAACAATCTCACTTAGTAACTCTTTATGTTGAGTGATTCTTAGACCTCATATTGGAAGCAAACATTTTGTTAGAAACAAAGTACTGAACTGTTATGTAATATCAGTTCTCCTATATTGAAGGGAATACTGGACAATCTCCTCATGGGTGAAGAAGAGACTTGAAGCAATAGAATCAAAGAAAAGAGTACTGAACTGTTATGTAATATCAGTCCTCCTATATGGCAGTGAATGTTGGACAATCTCCTCGCAGATGAAGAAGAGACTTAAACCAACAGAAACAAAGAGTATTGAACTGTTATGTAATATCAGTCCTCTTATATGGCAGTGAATACTGGACAATCTCCTTTTTGAAGAGACTTGAAGCAACAGAAATGTGGTTCTACAGAAGGATGCTGAGAATACCATGGACAATGTGGGCAACACCAAAATTTGAGAGAAAATGGAACCAAAAAGGACACTTATACAGAAGAGATCAGGAAGAGATAGTTGAATTTTCTAGGGCTCATAATGAGAAAAAGGAGCTTGGAAAATCAGATACTCATAGGACAAATTGAAAGCAAGATGGACAGAGGAAAACAAGGTATAACCATTCTGGTGAACTTGAGTGAATGGAATGCAAAGAAGGGTTTGGGAATGATAGCCAAATGATTAAAGAACTACAAAGGACAGGAAATTGTGGAGAACCATGATCACCAATGTCCTGAAGGAACATGGCACATAGAATAGTAAAATACATATATACTGGACTCCCCTGTCATTTTTGAGCATCTGAGTTTTTAGGACCAATAGCCAGACTACCCGCACATTTCATTTTTGATTATAATGGTGAAGGCTTTGTGCTGAACCGACCACACTTTTTGGAAGAGCTGAATACAGAGAACTGGTGCACAGTATGCAACAAAGTGCCCAAACGACCCTGCACAGGTTTTGAATTCAGAATTGTCTATCTCTTAGACTGTTTGCCACCCAAGGCTATCGGTCTGTTCTGCTATTTAGCCATAGCTTGGTGGGGAGAAGAGATTGACTCATACCTTTCCCAAGTCTCGAACATCACAAATACTGGTTTTAATGTTACCATCATCATTATTATTATCTTTTATTTCTACTATTTTTATTATATAACCATTATTACAGTTATTATTTTTATTCCTATTTTATTCTTGGTCTTACAATTATTGATCTTTATTATTATTATTATTATTATTTTATGTCTTTATACTATTATTAATTTTACTTTTATTTTCATTTTACCACTACAAATTTTCACTAATTTTATCACTTTGAAGGAAAAAAAAAAAAGAGTTACCCCCCTTGATTCTTAAATGTATTTTCATAACAGTCCATTTTTAATGAAAATTAAAGTTAGAATTTCAGATTCTTATTTCAATCTTAAATCTAATTTTGAGCCTAAATTGAAATTCAAGATTAGATTATAGGGCAATTAAATATTTAACAACAGCAATAATTCATCCAAACAACAACATATCCCAGAGATATTAACCAGTGTTAACCAAACAGTGTAAACTTAAATTAGTACCTGATGATTGCATTAAGCCTGAAACTTTGAGTTGTACTGTTGGCATGGGGCATTATATATATGTATATATGTGTGTGTGTGTGTGTGTGTGTGTGTGTGTATATGACTTTCTAAAAAACAAACATTTCTAAAATAATTTCATTCATTTGTGAATAAGCTCTGAAAGTTTCATTAAATCTGACAATTATTTGATTTTTGCAAGAATTTCCAGAGTAATGTGTTTTTTTAACTGAAAAAAGACAGTAAACAAAACTAATGGTTAATATTACATGACTCAGTTAGTTATGTGCCATACGTGATACATGCTAAGGTGATCATGTATCTTTTGATACATGACTGGCAAGGTAGATTCTTTCCTGCAGTAGATTGCCATTTCTTTCTGTGGTAGACAGTTGCCACCCAAGGTTACAGAACCTGCTCTGTCCTGCTATTTACCCATAGCTGGGGGGAGAAGAAGAGGATTCATACCTTTCCCAAGGATATTAGCACGTAAGTGAATGTAATGGATTTGACTGGAATTTGAACTCGTCTCTCAGATTCCTCAATCCGAGCCGCTATCCATTACTCCACAAAAAAATAAGATTTTTAACCAAAATTTCAAACATGCTACAAAGGATTAAAATTTTTAAAAAAACACTTTGGTCTTTCCTCTTAATAATAACAAACATTTTGACAACAAAACTTTGCTTTTATTAAGTTTGGGGCCTTTTTTTTTATCATGCTGTGATGTTTTTTTGGCAAATTATTAACAACACCTACTATAGCTCCTCACAGACAAAACATTGTAAACCTATTGCCACTGTATTGCTATTTCCATGGGAATTATTCAGATGAGTTACATTCCTTAGTTCCACAGCTAGAACCTACATTGCGACATCCACAGAGTTGACTCATCCCCATTTCCCTTCATATTCTATTGGTAAGTAGGAAGTTCTACAAAAAACAGCTTCTTCCCCAAGAACAGCTACATTTTGGAATGGACTCCCGAGAGGCTATTTCTCCAGTCACTACAATCTTATGATCTTCAAGTTTAGGTTCAACTGTTATCTATCCTATATATCATCATAATATATTTTTCTTACTCCCTTTTCTTATATCTTTACAACATTTTCATTCAGTATCCATCTACCTTGAGTGGCTCTTCAATTGGGCAAAAAATAGTATTTAATAAAAAAATACAGTTTGACAGGGTAATGTTTTTACTGTGAAGACAATAAAGAGAAGATTTACTTACTTGCCAGCATCATAAACACCTGAGGATCTTTTGGCTTGTAGCTTAACATGGAGCTGAGAAAATGAAATGCAGATGCATACTGCTGCATATGTAAGTGAACCAGTCCCAGGTTGTATAGCACTTTAGTGTCAAATGGAGACAGGTAGTTTGCTCGTTTTAAACAACAAATGGCCTACAAGATATGAAAATTGTGATTAGTGGTCAGGTGAGCTTCATGTACAAGTGTCACATTTTAGTTACCTGCAGTTACCTCTTTGAAGCTGATCATCTGTGAGTGAGAGAGACGTATTTTTTGTTATTGGATGTGCATAAAAGAAATTTAATATGAAGGAAATTTAAAAAAAAAAAAAATCTCTGGAGAGGAAATTTATCATTAATATACACCAATCTAATTACACTAGTTCTATATGGTGCATCCCTTCAGGACATAGGCGATCATGGCTCTCTACAACTTCCTACTTTGTGTGGCTCTTAGCAGCTTCTCTCCCTTTGGTAAGACCCTCAACCCCATTTTGCCATCCGTTCCCAAAAGCTTGTCAGGTAAGTGGCTTGCTGTCTTCCCCTATCGCTCTTACCCTCAATATGCCCTGTGAGGGTTAAGTTTTCGAAGCGCTCTGTCCTCATTATGCATCCAATGAAATTAAGCTGTCTTTTCCTGAGTAGAAGTGTTCTTTCTGTTGCAATCTTCTTTAAGACTTCCTTGTTGGTTACTCGTTCCATCGATGGAATTCTCAGTATCCTTCTGTAGAACCACATTACTGCTGCCTCTAGTTTTTGCCTCATCTGTTTGGACATTGTTCAATATTTACAGCCATATAAGAGGATGGATATCACATAGCAAGCCAGCACTCTTTTCTTTGTTTCTAACAAAGCGTGAAATCCTATAGGCTAGTCTAGTGGCCTCTCCCACTTTAAACTTGGCCTTGTGCCATTCAAGTGGATATGTGGTGATGACTCTACTCTAGTTCAGTTAACCTATCATGACTCCTATAAAATCTGGAAAAAAAAATTGACATTAATTATGTTTTAAAATAAAAAAAAAAAACTGTAGTAATTCTTTATGTATATACTGTGAACCTTCAGGTCATTGGCGATCATGGCTTTCCACAACTTTCCAGCTTTCATAGTTCTTAGTAGTGTTTGTCTTCCACACCCTGTTCTGCCACCATTTACTCATTAAGTAGGTTATTTTCTGTTTCCCCTCTCTTTTGTCTTCAATGTCCTGTAAGTGTTCAATTTTCCAAGCCTTCTTTCCTTAATGTGTGTTCCAGAAATTCTAACAGTCTCTTTCTGATTCTAAGTATGTATATTTTGTTTCCATTTTCCTTAAAACTGCCTCATTGCTTACATGCTCTGTCAATGATATTCTCAGTATCCTTCTGTAGAACCAGATTTCTGTTGGCCCTAAATTTGTGAGGATATTGTCCCACAGTCATTGCCATATGGTAATGGTAGTCATAACTGTTTCCTTATAAGGAAACATTCAGCATTCCTTGATTGAGTAGGCAGTATTACTTTCAGATGGTGGTAGCACCTGTTAGGGTCCCAGCTATGAGCAAATAGTTAATCAAACTGGGGTCAAAACACTATGAAAGTGTAAAAATAAGTTCTTATAGTAAAGATACCAGCAATAAATTTTTGAAAAAAAAAAAAATACTGGCAATACATTTGATTCTTGAGAAAAACCCTCTTTACAAATATATGTCAATGAAACCTGATGTACAAACTGATTTCTTACAAAGAATACATATTTTATTCATACAAACCTATGCTAAAAATCTTGTCAGCATTAAATAAGCCATTGAGGTTGATCTCTATCTATAAAAGGCAGGATATGTGTGTGTGTGTGTGTGTGTGTGTAATGAATACTGCAATTTTCGACGGATTTGCACCAAAATTTACATGCACATGCTCCGCGAAAAGGCCAAGACCAACTTTACATTTCCCAACTCCCATTGATAGTGGAAATAATCGATTTTTTCATGCTTCTATGGCAGTTTTCATGTAGTTTGTGGCCATTTTCTACTAGCCAGAGTGAGAGCCTATAGCTGGCTGCCACGAATAGGCAGGAAGATTCTATTGGCCAGTGTGAGAAGCAACAGCTGACTGATACGAATGTTAGCTAGCATGCTAGCATGCAAAAAAAAAAAAAAAAAAAAAAAAAAAAAAAAATCGATAGCTGCATTCATCACAAGTGGGGAAAAATTTAAATCTGCATGGCACTTTACTCCAATTGGCTCATTCGCTTGCTTAAACTCAATGTTGATTCTGATTCAGCAGAACTGGGTTGGATGTGAAAAAGTATTTGTTGTTAACATTCTTTTTCATAACAGATTTAATGTTTAGTATAGAGCTTAGAAAAAATTTGCAGTGTGAGATAGGCAAGAAGTAAGGCATGTAGCAACATCAGCACGGCAAAGGGCACTCCTTTAAAGGCAAGGAAGGGCAAAAATATTTTAAGTGATAGCAATTGCTGTACGAGTCGTACGATTTTTGAATCAAGCCCGGGCAACGCTGGGCCATGCTGCTAGTATGCCATAAAAACAAAAAACCAAACCTATACTTAAATTAATATTTAACCATTATTTGTAAACAAATTTCAATCAGGTTCCAACCAAATTAAACTTTTATTGAATTTGTCTGTTCTTTAAGCAAAGAATTCTTTAAGAAAAATTGTGGCCAAATTAGAAAAAAGAAAATGAACAGAGCTGAAGGTGAAATATTTTGACTGAATTCTTTTTTTTTTTTTTTTTTTTTATTATCTATTAGGTTGAGTCACAAATGATTTTTGTTTTTGGAAAACAACTGTAATAACAAATGCATCATGCTAAAAAATAATCATGGCTTAGCTTTTGCCCTTAACCCTGGAAGGAATTGTTGGGGCACTGATTTGCTGAGCTTTCCACCAGTCTCCACCACTTCTCATGGTCATGTGCTAGAGCCTGGGTCTCCATGAATAGTGTTGTAACCCAGGGAAGGTTACTGTACAGAATAATCAAACAAAGGTTGGTAATGAATGATAATACTTAGGACAAGAACAACATATAAAAGATTTGCCAGTGGTGTGTAGAAGTAGTAGTCAACTGCTAGAAGTGAGTCAAGTGAATTCAACAATGAATCTCCAACTGCAGGATATCTACCAACCGCCCCACACGGTCAGATGTGGCACAAGGCCGAATTTAATGTCGGGTACCTGTGCCTGTAGGCTTGGCCAAAAATACCCCATAGACCCTGTATAAAACAGGGTCGGGTAGCTGTTTCCCAAGACGAGACTTTTCTCTTTGACATTGCCTCTGGACAAAGAGGATTCCCAGACAAGGCTGAGAGTTTGACCAGCACAGCTGGAGACGAATCTCCAACTGCAGACCAACATACAGTATTTACTACTGTATTTATGTGAACAAGAACATACCCTTTATCATCCATAGGTATCCTACTAAAAATGTTTTTTTTTGTGTGTTCGTTATGTGGCATGTTTTGGGTGTTTCAACCTGGTGAATCCCATCTCTCCTCGACTTAGACTACAGCTGATATCCTCCAGCTAGGTTGCTTGCCTTGGTCATGAACGCTGTTGTAGCTCATCTTAGGAACCCTTTCATCCTGGCCAGTGGCACGCATTGAGGAGGTCCTTACCTAGTGGTGCCATGTTAACACTACCCCCTCTCCTGAGATTAGCCCGCCAGCTGAAGTGGTTTACTGGGACATGGAAACTTGGAGCCATCACATGAGAGATCTTGGCGATAGTCGAGGACCAGTGATACCCATTCACCCAAAAGTGCAGTGTGCCAAACATCAAGGGTACTACCAGAGCCCCCTATGCCCACACATACATATTTTACACTGGATGTTGGAGTGAACAGTTATTTGTCAAACATACCACTAATCATATGTGAGAATTAAAAATAAGTTTGAGTACCCTAACATACCTCAGTTTTGAACGGCAGTAGCAGCGTACACAAGGAATGAAATAATGCATGTTCTTCTCCATGACAATGCAAGAATAACACAGCAAAAATTTTGGAATTCGATTGGTCTGTTCTACCCTGACCCCTAATCCCCTTCTTTACTTCTAATTCCCCTTCGGTCAAGGTGGAGGCTACTTAGAAGACCAAACTTTGAAAGGAACCATCTGTTGGTCCATCAAACAGAAATTCTTGAGTTCAAGATAAAACCACCTCTTCCCTTTCTACATGGGTCTCCATAGTATCGTTTGCGTGTTAAGGGGACAAGCATAGAGACCCATAGTCAGGTGGTATACCAAGTAAGGTAACAGGTCTGTGGTCACTGGGTTGTGTCGATTTGGTTTTGAAATTGAGATTGTTTTTCACTTTGTTTTACTATTATGATAGATAAAAGAATAATATTTTCCAGCAATTATCGATGAGTTCAGGTCATAAATAATTTCTATTTTTGGGAACCAATTGTAATAACAAAAGTATCATCCTAACTACTAATCATACAAGGCAGTTAAGAATAAATTTGGAGTACTCTAGCATACATTAGTTTTTGCATGACAATGGCAGTGTACACAGTGGATAAAAGGAAAAAAAAACAAAAAAAACATGTTTTTCTCAATGATAACACAAGACTACATACAACAAGAACAACATAGGAAAAAATTGGGATCTTGGTTGGTCGGTTCTACCCCGCCTGCAGTATTCATCAAACTTTGCAAAAACCAATTATTACTGCTTTTGATCGCTGCCAAATGCTTTGTTAGGGGAAAGCTTTCTTTAAAAAATAGATTGAAATGTTCAGCAAAACGTTTTCAAATTAAAACCTGTGGAATTTTACTGAAAACATATCGAAAAGAGCTACCGGATAAGTGGCAACAGGTCATTGCAAATAATGGCAAATATAGAAATGAATAAAATGCAATTATTTCTTGAAAAATAAAGTTGATAAACAGACATTTATGACTCAACCTAATAGGTGCAGTTTTTCACCTTATTTTCTTTTAATCAATAATTTTGTCTTTAATAAATCAATAAAAAAAAAAACAATGTCAACACACACATACACACCTCTTTAAATAGTAGAGTCGATTAAAGTTTCTTTCATTAATATGTATCTGAATTTCTGGGGTGAGGAGTTATCATTATTTACATTTGAACTATTGTCCTCATCTTTGTTGTTACTATCACCTGATTGACATCTGTCTGAATTTCTGGGACGAGAAGTTATCATTATTTACATTTGGACTATTGTCCTCATCTTTGTTGTTCTTATCGCAGCATTTCGACCATTATCCATTATTATGGCTAAGTGGATTAAAGCATTGTTTTGTGAATTTGGTGACAAAGTGGATGTGAGTTCAATACCTGGGTCAGGCAGAATGTACTTGGACTCAGTGGGTGAACAATAACTGAGCGGTACTATAAATAATTACTAGATGTTATCTCTAAACATGGGTAGTTGAACAAGAACAGTTTAACACTGAAGATTAAATAAATGGCTCAGTTCAGAATTCCCTGTAGGTTACCCAGATCAACATACATTTGAGGAAGGCCAGGAGGCATAATGGCCAAAATGTTGTGATAACAGAAACAAAATTGAGGTCAATAGTCCAAATGTAAATGGTGTAAATAATTTTGTTTTAGTATTTTTCAAAGAAAAAAAATTATCTTGAAAATATTCATACTTACAGCAATGTATTTATTCTTGCCGAAAAAACACATTGCAATATTATTCCATAAAGTGGCACTCTCAGGCATACTGTTGGCTGCGATTCGATACTTGGTTAGGGCAACATCATAATCTCCATGTCTTTGCATCATGCTACCAGCAGCAACGATTGCCTTTACATGGGTGGGGTCAAAGGTCATAGCATTCCCTAAACTCTCACAAGCTTTCTGAAAGTGACCCATCTAAAATTAAACAATGATATTGATTATTGTGACACAACTGAAACTAGCAGGTCTGCTGGTAAAATATAGGGAAGACTTATTTTTTTAACAATTTTTGTTGATTAGCATTTATTAGACCAGAGATTGACGACCTTTTTGAAGTCATCGCTCTGTTTTCACATGGAAAAAATTTTTCCATCACCCACCTATATAGTAAATATTCAAAAGCATACCAAAATTGTTTGGTAAAAGTTTGTTACTAGTTTGCAGCATGGAGGAACAAAGGGGAGTGATTTGAATCTGCAGTGAACACCATCGATGATAACTTGCCGGTTTGCCATTACCATCTCTCAAGCTTGCTGAATCTTCTCATCAGTCGGTGGATGTTGATGGGCATCCTGTCCCTTCTTTGTGTGTCATGTCTGGCTGCTTTTAAACTTCTCGGTCCACTCATACACACTTATATGCAGTAGTACACTGTTGCCATATTATGAATATCAACACCTGATAAATCTCTCGACCAGAGAAATTGAATCACAGCTCTTTGTTCCTCCTTGGTGCACACTGATAGCATAGCGGCCATGTTTACACTGTAACAGCAGCAAGAAAACTGGTGTGAACAAACTCAAACTTTAATCATCTGACCACAACAGTACCAACTATAAGCATGTATGATCAGAAGATAGTGTGAGAAACCTAATGATATATTATAGTGAAACTGTGGATAATTTTTTATCCTCATAATTTCCCTTGCCATTATATATAAATAATATATTTGTAAACAGTGACTATTACTGCTAATATTGCAAGACTCTTCAGTAAAGTGAATAGAGTTCTCTCAGTTACTGTGTATTTATCTAAAACTAAATATGCTAAAATTCACCTTCATCCCTGCTGTGCACCAATGGCTTAGGGGTAGAATCTCTGATATGCCAATTCAGCCAGGTTTCGATTCTAGCTAGAGACACCCGGATGTCTAGCTACACTGATGAACTGTGATACAGCGAAACAGTCTGTCTGTGGATGACTATATATATGCTTCTGAAAAATTTATTTCAGTTGAGCTCTCTGGAGGGGAATTGTCACTTTGTAAACAGTGACTATTACTTCTAAAAATGCAAGACTCTTTGGTAAAGCAAATCGAGTTCTCTCAGTCACTGTGTGTTTATCTAAAAATAAATATACTTAAATTCACCTTCACCCTGCTGTGCACCAACAGCTTAGGGGTAGAATTTCTAACTGTTGCCATTTCAGCTGGGTTTTGATCCTAGCTAGAGGCAACCAGATGTCTAGCCACACCGATGATGACTATATATATCATATTCATAAAGAAATACATCAATTAAAATAAGAAAATTAAATTATTTATTACAAAAAAAATTTAAACCTCATCATCCAAAATAATAATTCACCTGCAGGATCTAAATTATAGAGAACCAATGTTATTTATGAATTTACATGTCCTTTAAGGAACTGTGTTCCTGTCCAATCCAAATTTGTAAATAATTATATTGGATGTACTACAACATGTTTAACAAGAAGACTTGCATTACATTTCACTGACCATAGCTCAATTAGGTCTCATTTGAATACATATGGAGACTTTCCAAACTATCTGTAACATATTTGTTGATAATACAAATATAATAGCATCATCCACATTATTAATAAAAAAGAAAAAGCCAACACTCAATAATATTAACTATGAACATGGCCACAATGTGCTGACTGTGTTTTGAAAATATAATGTTCCAATAATTCTATATACATACATAAAACGATGCATATATTCAGTTAAAAGTAAAATAAAATTCATCCTTGATAATGGCTAAAAGTATGAATGAAAGAGCTCTGAAAACATTTGGACAATTTTTATATAATGTATGTACTGAAAAGAAAAATATTGCATAAACGCGAGAAATTATATAAATTATATAAACAACTCAACTACCACACCTTGTCAGTTGTTATCAATGAAACTTGCATATATATATATATATATATATATATATATATATATATGAAGAAATATAGTTTTAACGTGTGCTATATTTATGGGATAAAGTGCACATTATTAGAGATAGAGCGTATTTAAATAGAAAAGTGAGCATTGAAGTTAACACTAAGAAGTGACAGGCTATTTCATGCTAGATGCAATCGTCAGGCCACTAGATTGCATCTAGCATGAAACAGCCTGTTGCCTCTGAGTGTCGACTTCAATGTTCACTTTATATATATATATATATATATATATATATATATATATATTCCTATGCATCTTTTAAGCCATCAAATATAGTAAAGGAAATTTTAATACAGCAAATAGTGGTCAGAATTTAAAACCATACAACAGATTAATATTACAGGTTGAGAATACTTTATCCAAGATTCTTGGGACCAGAAGTGCTTTGGTTTTTAGATTTTGGAATACAAGATATATAATATGTATATAGCATCTATAAAATGAGGCAGTTTGGAATGAACATGATATCCCTTTACATTTCATAACGCAGTTTATATATATACCTTGAAGGTAGTTTTATATAAAATTTAATAAAGAGTTTCTCATTCAAAAACGAAAAAAAAAAAAAAAAAAAAAAAAAGAAAAAAGTTTCTCATTCAAATCTTACCAGATGTTTATCCTCTTCTATATTTCCAATCTATACTGCTTATTTAACCATAACAAATAGCAGTAGAAATCAGATGAAATTGACACAAGACTATTATGTCTATGACTAGTACAGATTGAGAATCATTTATCTGAAATCTTGGAGCTGAAAGTGCTTTGGTTTTCAGATTTTTTTTGGATTTTGGAATACAGGCTTTTTAATTTGTATATAACATGTATAAAATGGGGCTGCATGGGAATGGAACCCAAACATAAACACGATGTTCCTTTACATTTCATAACATAGCTTATACATCTATCTTGAAGATAGTTTTATATTGGCCAATGTTTTATCACCAGACACATTTAAATATTTAATGCCATTCGTTTTCTTAAATTTCTGTAGCCAACCTTCTGGATATTTACAGTTATTTTCAATATTCAATTTGCCATGAGAGATTTTTGCCTGTTTCATGAACAGCATTCTGATAAGTGGCATATGTTCACTCCGAGGCTGACAAATCCACTTTATCAATACACGATCATTATTATTAGATCATTATTTTTTCTTTCTCTCTGCACTGATTTTCTATTTTTCATGTTCATCACTTTCAACAGAAAACTTTAATAATTTCTCCTTGTTATGCCAACAAATACTCGTCACTTTTGTAATTCTCATTGTAGTAGAGACATTGTAATCGCAGATACAACTATAATATACCATTGAACAATACTGGTGTCAGACGCCTTCGAATAGCATTCACACTAATAGTACTTGCTTGATAATACTCACTTGGCAGGTAACAACCATATAGTGATCCAAATAGAGAAATAGTATAGTGAATAGAGTAGAGAATAGCGGTCCATATAGTATAGAGGATAGAATAGGAATGCGATGGGATTGGATGTCATGCCACTTCTTACTTATGTGTTTCCACTATGGTCATGTGGTCTACTTAATTCAATAATGGGATCGCCTGTGTTTGCTCACTGACGATCTATGTTCAAACTCAAGTGACAGCAGCGATACTTTATTCCTATATAACACAATTTTCGTTTCCTTCAGTCGTATATGGCAGTTGTTCCAACACCAAACCCCTCAGGTGCTTCACACTTACACCCCAGTCTAGTTTTTCCCACAGTTTGACTTTCTGTGATATTGATAAACATAAATGCTTTCTTTTTTAATTTTCACTATCCATATGGACTTTTTGACATTTTGAATAATATCTTTACTGAGCATGAAAGACATTGGTATGTAATACACGAATGAAAGTGTTGCTATGAAGATTGCAAATAAAAAACTGTAGGCTATGTAGCTGGGCTGGGGAGCTCCCACCCAGTGCAGATGAGATCAACGGCTGTACCTTCCAAGTGCTTTCCGAGATTTTCCATTTCTGACAAGTCATGTCAACATCTGAAAAACTTTTTTACATTTTGGAGGTTTTTTGAATATGGGAATTTCAGATAAAGGATACTCAACCTTTGGGAAGGCATCTTTCACTATCCCAATGAGCCTTCAGATTTCAGTGTCATATTTTCTGCCCTCTGTTAAAAGACTTTGCAGATATTTAAATTTTTTTACTTGTTTAATTTTGGAATTTTTAATTTGCATTTTGGGTCATCTCTTTTGCTAACAGCCATGTGCAAACTGGGAATATGCTCTTTTACAAAACACCCCCATTACTAGTTTTTTGACAACTTACCTCCATATAGAGTAGTCCGAGGGAAGTTAAGAGATCTGGATTCTCTGGGAAAATTCTTAAAAGAGAAATGATTATAAAATGTAAATAAAGGTTCTCATAAAAATGTAATAATCTTTTTAAAAATGTAATAATATATAAAACATAAATAAAGGTCTTTTTTCCTAATCAAATTTGAATAAAAAAAAAAAAAAAAAGAAAAAAAAGAGATGTTATTTTCATATAAAATCTTTTTTTTTTTTTTTCACAAATTTAATGAAAAATATCTAAATAACAGTAAAACTTTCTTCAATATATATATATATATATATCGCCTTCTCAGTCTCATGTTTTCTCCTGATATGAAGTGGAACAATTATATCAAATCAATTGCTAGGTTGGTCAGTGCTAGAAAATTTTTCTCACCAGAATGAATGCTGCAAATTTATAAATCTATCATTCATCGATGCATTGAATATTGCTGCCACATCTGGTCTGGTGCTTCTGAAGAAAAGTCTGTCATGTTATCGTTCCTGACTTGGCTTCTCAATCACTTTCTCATCACTGTGATGTGCCTTTGTCTTTCTTATAAATATTTTCATGACAATTGTCTTAATGAGCTTGTAGTGATTTATAAATAAGAAGCAGGAGTTGTGTCCCCTACCTTGTTAGGTTATAGTAAAGGAAGGTAAGGAGAATTCCCATAATGCACCAGAAAGACAGTTTTGGTGCAAAAATACAAAATCTCTCATTCTCTCTCTGGCCACCAACTGTTGGACCAGAAATAATATTTTTTTTAAATGAGCTCACAAGAAAGATAACTCTTTGTACAGATGAGCCTAAAACCATTTCTTTTTTGCATTAATACATACAAATGTATATACATATGTATATATCTATATATATATGAATAAAGACAAAAGGAAAACTTATTTTAGATGACATGTTTCGCCCTCTAACAAGGGAAAGATAGTTATAATGTATTGTTCATTTACAGATATACTCCATCTGAAGTTTCTACAAACACACACACATGTATATATTATATACTAGCAGTAGAGCCCAGCGTTGCCCGGGGATGTAACAGTAAGAGATAGATCAAGTATCAACCATCATAAAGACTGAAAAATAAAATTGACAAAGATTATTGTTTAAGGTTGACGGACAGGCATGTCTTAATTAGTGTTTTTTTGGTTTTGTTTTTTTTTTTACGAATTGGTCAAACCCAAACTCAAACAAAAACATTGTTTTCAATCGTTATGAGTCTACCGATTGAATAGAATTTTATTATAAACAATTGTCTTGTAAATAGAATTTTTAAAGCATTCTGAATGTAAAAATAAAGAAAAAAGTGTGCAAAACAATAAGAAACACTACCTGCCAAAAAAAACAAAAAAAAAAAAACAGTGAAGTTTTGTTGAAATCGGTTGAAAAATGTAGGAAATCCGATCCCATATATAAACGAACAGACACACAACCTGGGTTTTATAATAAGTATAACTTGATATGAGTTGTCCTCCTTTCATTCCTGCAATGCCTCTTTGTGTTTTCAAATTGATTTTGTACAAAAACTATTGTGTTTTTCCAATTTTTGGCGCTGTCAGAACCACCGCAAGGTAATTTTACATAGTCCTGTGAAGTTTTGTTTAAATCGGTTGAAAAATGTAGGAAATCCGATCCAATATATAAACGTTCAGACACACACACACACACACACAACCTAGGTTTTATAATAAGTATGATGTATTTATGTTCTGTGAATAATATGAATCAGTTATGTAAGCAATTGTTTGTTTAATCAAAAATCAATCATTTGATAAATGTTATATCTTGTTGCATATACACAAAAAACTGTTCATATTTTATTTCATTTTTTCATGTGATATTGTGCAGAGATATTAATTTAACATGTGGACAGATTATATAATCCCAGGTAAAAATAGCAAGTCTAAGAACATGTCTTCATATCATTTGTACCCCAAAACAAAATTTATTCCTTGGTACCTCAGAAATTTAGACATAGTACTAGACTGGCAATTAGTTCTCATTGTTTTACTGTTGAAATAGCTAGATGCAACCACAAGTAATAGTTTCTAATAGTTTCTTTTCTTGCACTTCTTGATTGTGGAACTTTCTTCTGACAAATTGCTTTCCTGACTCCTATGATCTTCAAAAGTTTAAATGCAACATCTATTGTGATCTTCTGTCTTCTTAAATAATGTTCTTTCATTTTCTTTTCTCTTCACTAACGTTTTCTCATTTTTTTTTTTACTCTCAGTAACCTCTTGCAGCAT
Source organism: Acanthosepion lycidas (assembly GCA_963932145.1). Classification (NCBI taxonomy): domain Eukaryota; kingdom Metazoa; phylum Mollusca; class Cephalopoda; order Sepiida; family Sepiidae; genus Acanthosepion; species Acanthosepion lycidas. The sequence continues at coordinate 48,040,121 of OZ010615.1, forward strand.
TATTGGAGAGAAATGAAAATGAAAAAAAAAATTTTGTAAAAAAATGAAATTATATTGAATAAATTTTTCAGAAAAATAGGAACCAGTGGAAATTGAATATTTAAAAACCAGCTTTATAATAAGAATAATTGAATAATGTAGATGCTTTAGCTATGATTTAAATTATTTCAGAAGATAACAGACATCCAATGAAGGTTGGGACAGTTGAGAACATGGCTGAAAAGTTATGAAAGAAAAAAAAAAAACACAACTGAGAAAATTAGTACAAACCAACAAGATAAAATAATGTCAACCATTATAATAAATTTTTGACTATTATTTACTTTCAACTTCATTTTTTATTAGATGAAGCATTGTCAGTCATTATTATTAATTTTTCACTAGTATTTACTTTCAACTTCATTTTTTATTAGATGAAGCATTGTCAGCCATTATTATTAATTTTTCACTAGTATTTACTTTCAACTTCATTTTTTATTAGATGAAGCATTGTCAGCCATTATTATTAATTTTTCACTAGTATTTACTTTCAATTTCATTTTTTATTAGATGAAGCATTGTCAGCCATTATTATTAATTTTTCACTAGTATTTACTTTCAACTTCATTTTTTATTAGATGAAGCATTGTCAGCCATTATTATTAATTTTTCACTAGTATTTACTTTCATCTTCATTTTTTACTAGATGAAGCATTGTCAGCCATTATTATTAATTTTTCACTAGTATTTACTTTCAACTTCATTTTTTACTAGATGAAGCATTGTCAGCCATTATTATTAATTTTTCACTAGTATTTACTTTCAACTTCATTTTTTACTAGATGAAGCATTGTCAGCCATTATTATTAATTTTTCACTAGTATTTACTTTCAACTTCATTTTTTATTAGATGAAGCATTGTCAGCCATTATTATTAATTTTTCACTAGTATTTACTTTCATCTTCATTTTTTATTAGATGAAGCATTGTCAGCCATTATTATTAATTTTTCACTAGTATTTACTTTCAACTTCATTTTTTATTAGATGAAGCATTGTCAGCCATTATTATTAATTTTTCACTGGTATTTACTTTCAACTTCATTTTTTATTAGATGAAGCATTGTCAGCCATTATTATTAATTTTTCACTAGTATTTACTTTCAACTTCATTTTTTATTAGATGAAGCATTGTCAGCCATTATTATTAATTTTTCACTAGTATTTACTTTCATCGTCATTTTGTATTAGATGAAGCATTGTCAGCCATGATTATTTATCTATGACTAGTGTAACACTATTTGTGTTGCTGGAATTAATAATATTAAAGACTTGGAATATCAACAAAAATGAGATATTGATGAATAAACTACCATGGAAAGAGCTAAATGAATATAAAATGATAACAATTGATTCCCAGAGAATCAAGGTTTGTAAAATGAACCAGGTGACTGGCTGAGAGCAATTCTTGGTTTGTACAATGGGCCAAGTGTTGACAGTATTTGACAAACAACGCCTGTGAAATCGACATGAGAGGTATTGGGTTAAATGCCAGTTACAAATAAAATCTTTTTGCTGAGATGTCAGTATTGAAAACAATAAGCTGAACACTTGCAGATGTGTTGACCTTCAGCTGAATGAATTGTCCCCTAATGTGAGTTGCAAAATTTTCCTGGGAAAGTGTCTCTTTGGTCAAAGGTGAGAAAGTCAATTGTTGTGTCAATTCACTAATGAAATGATAGCATTTGGAACAATAATTTTTTTTTAATTAGTCTTCAACCAAATGGTGGAGGTGACAGGTGCAGAAGAGTGATCAAGGAAGGATGAGGGGCTGCCTGCACCCACTGAATGTTAGCAGGCATAGACAGGACATTAAGGAAATTGAAGGAGCTCCCCATGCCTACTGGAGAGCACTGGTGGGAGAATAAGAGAAAGTAGAAGTAACCAGGCAGAGTGATGCCTGCACACATCTCCCATGAGAGAAGGGGAATTCCCAAAATGATGAAGTAATTTAATTTCTCAGAATCCAAAAAAACAATAGAAATGACAAGTGGATGAAATACCATCCACCATAACTACATCTTGCCCCTACACCAGTTTTATTTTGGGAGACAACAATAGACTCTTGTTGGAAATCTGGGGATTCACCGAAACCCAACCTACATCTTTACCCGCACCAGTTTCTAGTTGGAGTCCATAAATACGAATGCATGAAAGTGAATTCAGACAGTTGACAGCTGAGAAGAGACAGAAGCGAAGTGGCTGAGGTCGCTAAGAGAGTCCACAATTCTTGCCAAACACAAGAAACTCTGACTTCAGTCTTGAGCCAAACTTACCAAATCAGTAAAACAAATTTCGCTGATTCTGCAAGCCAAAACTTACCAGCTTACCCAAGTGTTGCATCTGATTTAGGAATGGGTTAGGTCGACAAACTCCTGTATGCTAAACACCTAGACCCCAACAACTACTAACAAACCATTATACGCAGTATTCGATATAGAAATAGTAAATATTTTTTTATATATTTCGAGTGCTGTTTTTTTTTCCTATTTTACTGTATGACTTTGCTCAACATGGACCAGCCCAACATGAAGATACCTGCGACAAAATTGATCCTTATAATCAATTAATCACAATGTGGGATAGGGTAGGTCAGGATTGAAGAGATCACTCCATTAATCAAACCAGGATTCACCGTGAGCTGACCACGATGAAGGTGTTACACTAGTATTTACTTTCATTTTCATTTTTTATTAGTTGAAATATTTTCAGCCATTATTATTAATTTTTGACTTGTATTTTCATTTAAATTCATTTTTTATTAGATTAATCATTGTCAGCAATTATTAATTTTGGACTAGTATTAACTTACATCTTCATTTTTATTGGAGGAAACATTGTCAGCCATAATTATTAATTTTTGATTAGTACTAACTTTCATCTCAATAAGATGATCAATCAAGATTGTATTATACTAGAAAATATATTCAATATAAATACTGAAGTGTCATAAAAATGAATTTAAAGACCCACACTTACTTTCTGTGACCCAGAGATTAAATTAAACACGGATGTTCATTTGGAATGTCATACAGTGTGTGTGTGTGTGTGTGCATGTATATATTAATTCAACAACACATTTAAAAATATTTCTATAAAAAAAAATCCTTTAAAAGAATTTTATTTATTACTGAATAATTTTCAGAAACTCCAATAAACGCCCATAATTATTGGATTTTTACAACTTCAAAAATTAATGGATTTTTCACAGAGTACTTAGTTGTCCTATTTTTTTTTTCTTGTTTCACTTGTACCATTTTTACCTGAATTCACTTTTTGTAGCTATTAGTGTTTTGAGTATTATTATTACTAGAGGTAGTAGTAATATCATTATACGTACTTCCAAAGAAAAGTGATACCCAAGGTTTAAAATTAATTTTTAAAAATGAAAATCTTTCTTGAAGTTTTTATTTTAGTTTTAATTTCAACCTAATAGATTAAATTTAATATTTCCAATAAGCAAAAAAATTTTCAGTATTTCAAAAAATGAATTTAAATTTAGTGGAAAGAATTTGATGTTGAAATCATTAAAAATTTAGCCGTATTTTCAATTCTCCCAGCACAACATTATTCCCTTTATTAAAAATAAATCTTTTAAAAATAAAGTATCAGTCAATTATGTGCCATGCGTGATACATGTATATTTTGATAAATGACTGACGAGGCAGATTTTTTCCTACAGTAGGTTGCCACTTCTTTCTGTGGTAAACCAGTTGCCATCCAAGGCTGTAGAACTTGGTCTGTTGTGCTATTTACCCATATCTGGGGGAGAAGGAGAGGATTTATATCTTTCCCAAGGGTATTAGCATGTAAGTGAATATAATGGATTTCGAACTCGGCTCTATAATTCCTCAATTAGAGTCACTATCCATCACTTATAAATATACAGCCCATCTAAATTCATATTTAAAATCAATTCAAGTTATTGTAACATCTTTGGCAGTACCTATATTATTATTAATTATAAATTTAACTTAAATTCACTTGTCTTAAGTAATAAATTGGACATTTACTTTGTAGGCATCTCTATGCTGTCAGATTCTAGGTATGAAAAGATATAAATAGACTGATATTGATACACACTAGGTATAGGAGTTGACTTCAATCAAGATCATTGAGTCAATGCAAACAATACTTTCCTTTAACTGCATAGTATCTGTTTTGTATGTTATGAATTCAGAGTTTCCCTTCTCCCCGATCAGTTGTCACCCAAGGCTATAGAACTCTATCCTACTATTTACCCATAGCTGGGGGGAGACGAGTTGAAGATATTTGCATGTAAGTGAATGTAATGAACTTGACTGGAATTTGAACTTGGTTCTTCGATTCCTCAATCTAAGTATTTGAGGCCCTAATCAATGTGTAATTGGTTAAGGATTTTACTTTGCACAACCTCCTTTTGGACAAACAATATGGCTTCCGTTTCGCCTAGGTTTACTGCTGACATGTTAACAGCTGTCACTGAATTTGGCTTATCTAGTCTTAGATAAGACAAGTGAAGCTTGAATTGTGGCTCTAGATATTTTGAAGCATTCGACAGGGTTTGGCATGCTGACTTTTTATGCAAGCTGAGGGGCAATGGTGTCACAGGTCAAATATTTGGTTTAATCCAATCATTCCTAAAAATCATGGAATGAAGGTTGTGTTGAATGGGCATGCCTCTAGATCATTTCATACTAATGTAGGGGTGCTCTAGGCCTCTATCCTTGGACCTACACTGTTTCTGATCTTCATCAATGATATGCCCGATGTCATCAGTTCTCAACAAGGTATTTATGCAGATGACAACCATTTACTCCTGTCTTAGTAGTAAATCTGATGGACATGACCAAGTAAACCTAGCAACTTCTCTTGAAAATGACCTCCAATCAGTTGTTAAATGGGGCAAGAAATGGCTTGTAAATTTTAACACCTCCAAAACAAAACTACTTTCATTTAATCGCCACAGAGAACGTTTTCTGCCTACTCTAACAGTTTCTTTTTTTTTTTTTTGCAAGGTCTTGCCCATGGAACTCCCTTCCATTTTTTTTGCTTCCCTGATAACTACAATCTTCTGTCACCATCTTCTGTCTTCTCAAACCTTGGTCCTTTTCTGTTCTTTCCTCAATCATCTCCATTAAAGTCTTATTCACTTTCATGACCTGTAACCCCCTATTTTCTAGTGGCATTTTACTTGGGGTGAAATGGATTAAAAAAACAAAAAACAAAAAAAAAAAAAACAATAATTTTCAATATCTGTCTATATTTCTGAAAAGAGGTATTGTAAGTATTTACACTATTTACATTGTTCAAACTGTTGTCCTCATCTTTATTGCCATTTTCATGACATTTCAGTCATTGTAATAAAGGGTTCAGTTCGAAATTCAATTTCAAGCAGGGGTCCCCAAAGTGGTTGATATTGACCCCTAGGGGCCAATAAATGCTTGGTGAGGGGATCAGAATGGTTCAGAAATAAATTATAAATTACAATTAAAAACTCATTATTTTACAACTATATATCAATGTTCTTGCTGCTGGTAATCAAACACAACCTCCCCATTAATGATGTTAGTCAATTCAGTAAAAAGGTGTATTTATTTACAATGTGTTTCTAACTATCTATATTATTTATGATGAATTTCTCATTATTTTTATTCAAACAAACATGTCTGCTATAGGAAGAGAAATAGAAATTGAAAAAGCATTAACAAAACGTAAAGCTAAAATGGAACTCTTTTGTCTACATTTCTGAGATGACGTATTGTAACTATTTACACTATTTACATTGTTCAGACTGTTGTCCTCGTCTTTATTGCCATATTCACAGTCCATATTTCTGAGATGACGTATTGTAACTATTTACACTATTTACATTGTTCAGACTGTTGTCCTCGTCTTTATTGCCATATTCACAGTCCATATTTCTGAGATGACGTATTGTAACTATTTACACTATTTACATTGTTGTCCTCGTCTTTATTGCCATATTCACAGTCCATATTTCTGAGATGACGTATTGTAACTATTTACACTATTTACATTGTTGTCCTCGTCTTTATTGCCATATTCACAGTCCATATTTCTGAGATGACGTATTGTAACTATTTACACTATTTACATTGTTCAGACTGTTGTTCTTATCTTTATTGCCATATTCACAATGTTTCAGCTGTTGTATGCTCTGGCCTTCTTCAGGTGATATATGTTGGTATTTCTCACTGATCCCTTTATTTCATCCACCAGGGTAGATTGTCCTAGTTCCATGTGCTAGGACTTTAGGTTTATAAGTTCCAAAAATTCATACACTGATGTTCCTAAGGACATATGACCCATTGGATAAAAGAATTGGTTGAATTAATCCAGTGACTTGACCCAAAGAATTGTAAGTTTTTGTTCACCTCTACTGTGAACAAAAACTTGTAGAGTTGAGTTACTAAAGGGAAATAACTGAAACTGAAATATCTATTGTACATGGGACTATGAACCCCAGTGAACAAAATAATGTGTTCAGTTTGAAAGCCCAACATATATCACCTGAAGAATGCCGGAGCATACAATGGCCGAAACGTCATGAATATGACAATAAAGATGAGGACAACAGTCCAAACAATATATATAGTGTAAATAATTTTCAATTTGGCATTGAGTGACATGTTTTTAGTAATTGACATAATGTTTATTGATTCCATAAAACAAAACTGATTCTTTTATAAATAAAATACTATTAGCATATCAGATGAAGTGGATTTATCCTCAAACCTGTCTAAGCATACCACTTCAATTCATTCTCTACTTATCTTAAAATTAACAGTTGTTAAGAAGGTAATAAAAACATGGCAGTATGTTTTATAATTTGAAAGAATTCCATCAATCAGCAAGAAAGAATTTAAAGGGAGATAATCTTTAACTTTCGTGCCTGCAAAAAAATGATGTGTCAAAACAACGGTTTTTCTCTTGACACTGCTATTATTTTAACTCCTAGGCAATATTTATTGCTTTAAAAAGTAATGATTAGAATTGGAATAAAACCTAAACGCATGATCAAACTGAGCTTATACATTTTCTTTGTCCTTGAGAATTTAACACAAAAATGATAAGCACTATTTATTAGATTGTTTATTGTAAATGTTGGCAAAACATCAACTAATTGCCAATTGATTCTCATTTTATAATAAGGATTTCCTTATTGTTCGTTCACATATCTTTTTCGTTACCACTTTTGTAATGCCAATAAATACTCGTCTCTTTTGTAAAGCTCATTGTAGTAGAGACTTTGTAATCGCAGATACAAGTATAGTACGCTGTTGAACAAATATTGGTGTCAGGCACCTTTGAATAACACTCACACTAATAGCACTTGTTTGATAATACTTGCTTAACAAGTAACCACTAAATGGTAATCCACGTTGTGATCAGTATAGAGAATAGCGTAGAGAAGAGAATTGAGAACCGTATAGTAAGAGAAAATAGAGTAGAAACAGTGATCTGAATAGTAATAGAGGATAGAATAGAAATTACGATCATTAGTCGTCAACTACTTCCTACATATATGCGTTTCCTCTATGGTCACATGGTCTACTTAATTCAATAATGATATTGCCTGTATTTGCTCACTGGTGATCTATGTTCAAACTCAAGTGATGGCAGTAACACTTTATTCCTCTATAACACATATTTTAATGATTTAGTAAATGTTTATAAAGAGGAAATTGTTTACATATTTATTTCTTTATAAATTGGTAAATGATAAATATTGCATTGCATTAGTTTTAAGAAAATTATATTAGGTTTTAAAATGTGGCAAATATAAAATTGTTCTTGTAAAAATAATTTGTGTTTAATATTTTTGTTGTAAATCCTCAGAAAAAAAAATGTATAAATTCATTTTCGCCATATGTTTAGGTTTTATTACAATTTTAATCCTTACTTTTTAAAACAATAAACATTGCTGAGGAGTGAAGGTAGTTAAAAATAATAGTGGTGTCAAGGAAAAAAACCATCCTTTAGATGCTCCATTTTTTTTGTGGTCACAAAAGTTACAGATTGCCTCTGGAATATTGCTATACATAATGAAGTAGTTTGATTTTGACAGATGTAAGAGACAACTGGATGGATGAATAACAGCGTCCTAGTTACAAAACAGTGACGACTGTTTTATAACCTTTATTTAAAGCATCAATCAATTGATTAACATGTGGCTGATGCTGCTTAGTCATGTACTTTCTAAACGATTTATACGGATTGAAAGATGAAGCCAAAAGGAAAATAAAAAGGGGGAGATAAAAAAAAAAAAAGAGTGCTTCTTGCAGAGAGAATATAAAAATTAATTCCTATTAAAACTTAAATAAAATATGGCAAGTAGCTACAGTAGAGTATGATTCGAGTAGTATTTGATTTACTCAAATTTTTCTGTTCTATGTATGAGTATTTAAGAAACCTCTTTTTATTTGTTTCCTCTACCTAATCTTCTGTTCCTTTGATACTCTCTCTAACATGGCCTTCTTAATTATCAGCCATTTTGAACAAAGACAACATTACAACTATTTCATATTAATATTAGAAATACCTTTGTTTTTATTAAATTATGAACATACAACATTTTAAAATTTTTTTTGGTTATTTTACCCCAAGCAAGGCACTAAAGCCACTAAGATGCATCGGCTTAATGAGTCAGAAAGAATATGAGAAAAATAAAAACCTTATTAAGGTGATAAACTACATCTGGCAGCAAGGCCTTTGATTGGAAGATAAGAGGATTTGAGGAGCACAGAAGCATCTCTTTATCATCATCATCATCCTTTGGCCTCCCTATGTTTGGTCAGAATTCCACTGACAATCCTTTTCCACACTATTCAGTCCTGCATTGCTGTACCCAGACCCCCAATGTCCAACCCGAAGTTGTGAGTGTCTGGGAAAGTCAATTTTCAGAAGGATGCCATAGGAATAAGAATGAGACACTTTCCCTGTCCACTTGGTGGCAAGCATCTCATCCTTACTTTTAAGGCACCTCTTAACTGCTGTTGTTCCCAGGTACACACTGAACTGAGGTTGTAGTACCTGTTAGGGTCCCAGCTATGGGCAAATAGTGAACCTCCAAACAAAAATGAAAAAGCTAATTTTTATGATAAAATGAGCAACATTACATTTTTATAGCAAAATGACAATCAATGCAACATTAAAAAAGTATAAAAATACATTTTTATAGTAAAATTACTAACAATACATTTTATGATCTACAAACTATATATTTAAAAACATACATTTACTCTGAAAGTATAAAATTATGTACAAAATATCTGTAGTTGAAAGCATAAAATTACACACAAGATATTGAGATTTCAGTATTAAATAAACCATAGAGGTGTTGATATACCACCAAACAAAAGCAACCAACTAATTTTATTAAGGAGAGAGAACAATAAAAGAACAGGAATTAAGACGACACAAAATAACGGTTGACATTGCATTTAAATTTTAGAAGAGCAATGTTGATTGGAAACCAAGAAGATGGAACAGATTTCTACAAGCGAGAAGTGTGAGAAAAGTAACTGGAAACTATATGTGGGACTGAACATGAGGCCATCATTGTTGAGGTCCCAATGAGGATTAAACTCAGCAGTAATGGTCTAATAGGTTATCTTGCTAACACCTATTTCATTAGGAGTATTTACTAGCATAGTCTGGCATAAGGCCACCAGTGTTGGGGCCCTGATGAGGATTGAACTCATTATACAGGAGTATGCTAGATTATCTTGTTAACACTTATTTCATTGGAAGTATTTACCAAGCTTTGTCTGGCACGATGACATCACTATTGGAGCCCCAATGAGGACTGAACTTATTATGCAGTAGTAACGGTCTGCTAGATTATCTTAGCTAACACTTATCTCATTGGGTCTATTTATTAAGCTTAGTCTGGCACAAGGTCAAACATCTACTCCTGTTAAAAAAATGGGGGAGGAGTGTGAACTGGATGGGAAGCAAACCTATCTAATTCTATTTGGTGACATAGTAATTATGAGTTCAATCTCAGGGCTGGGTAGTGAGTACTTGGACTCAGTGGAAACAGGAAAGCAATAACTGAGCAGTATTAAAAATAAAAACTAGATGAGATATCCCTAGACATGGGCAGTGAAACGAGAACAGTCTACCCCTGTAGATTAAATAAAGTGTTCAATTCGGAATTTCCTGTAGGCTACCCAGATTGACATACACCTGCTGAAGGCCAGAAGACACAACACCCAAAACCTTATGATAACAACAACAAAGATGAGGACAATAGTCAGATTAAACCTAAATCCTACCTATGATAACACAAACTAAATAAGTAGCTTATTTTATTATTTCTGCCTGAATTTCTCGGATAAGGAATTATTATTTTCATTTGGTCTGTTGTCATCATCTTTGTTGTCTTTATTACAATGCTTCGGCCATTGTGCCCTCTACCCTTAATCAGGTGTATGTTGATTCATGTAACATAGTGAATTTTGAAGGGTTCAATTGAAGAAGAAGAAGAAGAGGACAGTCGCCCGCATGTAAATAATGTTAATATTGTTAGATTATACTTATTAACTTGGTATGAATTTGGTTAAAGCCAACTTACTCTACGGCTTTGGTCAACACCTCAATTGCTTGCTCAGTGTTCTTCTCCAACATGTGCACTTTCCCCAACATGATGAAAGAGATTTCATGGTGTTTGTGAGTAATTGCTTGCTGCAAGAAGTCCTTGGCCTAAAATCACAACAAAATATCATCATAGAATTGAACAAAGATGACAGAGAAATTGGATTGCAGTTTTTTACTAAATTCAGTCTAAAAAAAAACCAAAAAAAAAAAAAACCTCAAAATTATCAACACTGCTAAGTACATTGTAGTTGCTTGGCCCAAGAATTAATTCTGTTTTTAATGACAGATGGCATTAGAAGCATTAAGTTTTAACTTCAATGAAAAAGATTATTTTTAATTGTATAGTGATAGCTGTCTTATCAGCATTCATTTTTATTGGGTTGGTCAAAATATTTGTTCTGTTTTTGTTATTAGATGGCATTAGGAGCATTTAGTTTTAACTAACTTTACTCAAATTATATCACTTTTATGACAGATGTCATATCAGTTTTGATCGATTGATTTGATTCTTACAGCTTATCAACCCTTTTATGGTTTATTTAAAGCTGAAACATATTTTTGGGATTGTAAAAATAAGTCTTTGATCAATGATTCTTTGAGAATAACAAGGATTTGTTCTATATGTATAGAAAATTTATTTTAGGATATTACACTGAAAACATGTCAAAATTACTACACAATTTCAGTTGTGTTTTGATGCATATCAATGCATCTCATCAGGCAATTGTAAAGTACTAGTGAGTGAATGATTTATTTAGATTTAAAAACAAAATACAACCTCTTTATATGAAAAAAAAAAAAGCGGGCATTGATACACATCGAAACATGACTGCAATTGTGTAGTGATTTTAACATGTTTTCGGTGTAACATACTAAAATAAATAATATTGCTCTACTTTGTATCGAGTCCTCTTTTAAATTAAATGTTATGAATGTTGGAATTGTATTCTATTTGTTCTCATCTTACCTATATATATATATATATATATATATATATATTTATGAATAAAAATGACAATAGGAAAACTGGTAATTGCTGACGCGTTTCGTCCAGTGTGGACTTTATCAAAGCAAGATACAAAAATGAAATTAATTGAACAAAGTAACTAATAAAAACAAAAACAGAATGTACCTAATAACTGGAATGTAGAGAAACGCTATTTTCATATTTTTAACTGAAAATAACGTCAGTATTTGTCACGCGTGGAGAATATTGTCATTATATCTATGTTGATGCTAGGTACATTATGTTTTTGTTTTTATTAGTTACTTTGTTCAATTAATTTCATTTTCGTATTTTGCTTTGATAAAGTCCACATCGGACGAAACACGTCAGCAATTACCAGTTTTCCTATTGTCATTTTTATTCATAAATATTGTCTTCTCTACTGGTTAAATTTTCATATATATATATATATATATATATATCACACACGCACACACACACACACACACACACACATTTTTGTGTTTGTGTGGATAGTCCCTATTGAGAGCAACAGATGAGTGTTTGGTAAATTCTAAGTGCTTACTGAACAAACTGTACAAGTGAATTGTTTAAAGTGGTCAACAGCTCGAGTCCTGCAATGCACACTCTCTGCATCATAGCACCTTGTCCTGTACTAGTACAGATGATGCTACAATCGTACGTTTTTGGGGGTAGAAGCTATAGGGACCAGTCTGTGTTACTATGTAACTCATAGCTAGAGGGAAAAGAAGGATTCATACTTCTAACAGGCTTTTAAAAAGATTTTGTTAAAATAGGGCTGGGATGATTTAGTTGATGATTTCAAGATGTGTTAACCGTTGTTAATGTTGATGTCAGTCTTTTCTTATTATATTGGAATTTGTAAGCATTTTACTTATTTAAAGCATGCCAGATCAAATGGTGGTTTCTCCTGCAAAGAGGGATGCAGGTTCAATCCTGATGGAGTGCACATTCTCATGAATAAATTTTCTCTCATGTGCAGTAGATCAAATAAATACAATTTAAATAAAAAGAAAAAAATCTCCCAAAAATAGAGCATCTATTCAAATATAGTTATCCACACTAAAAATAAAATTTTTAAACGCAACTTATACCTGCAACACAGACACATTATATATATATATATATATATATATATATATATATATATATGTGTGTTTAAAATGGAATATAGAATCCCAAATCCCAAACAAAGTTTTTAAGAAATTTGACAAATGGAAAATGTTTTATTGAAACTAGATTTGATTAAGTGTTTCACCTTTCTAGGCTTGATCAGATCCATAAACGATATATATGTATATCTCATGTAGATATAGTTAACAGTGTTTAACAAAAAAATGTAACATAAGATTAGATAACCTGAATAGTAAAAATCATAAAATAGCTGAGTATTGTCCTGTAAGCTAACAAGGGTCTGTGTGCCATCTTGCTTACTAACAAGGGCCCATGTGCCATTCTGCAGGCCAGGGATCCTCAACTAGTGGGGAATTCCCCAACTAGGGTAGGGGAAATTTCAGGATTTCAGGGCTGGAATTGGGGGCAACCAATGGGTAGATACAAAATGTTAACTTTCAAACTCCACAAGGCTGCACAAGCTGCAATGTGCATTGGTCCACACAACTGAGAGGTAATTTTGGGTTTTCTTTCTGCGAGCTCTTCTCTTTTTTGCCACCATCCATTAATCCATGTTAATGTATATATACTAATAGCGAAAAGAATGAAGATTTTCAATAATATATGCATATTATTTGGAATGCAACTTTTGAGCTATACAATTTTGGAAAGGTGGGAAATGACATCCTGACTTATGGTGAAAAGGGTGCATTGGGTAAAATAGGTTGAGAACCACTGCTGTAGGCTAACAAGGGCCCATGCACCATCCTGTAGGCTAACAAGGGCCCATGCACCATCCTGTAGGCTAACAAGGGTCCATGCACCATCCGGTAGGCTAACAAGGGCCTGTGTACCATTTTGTTAACATGGGCCCATGCACCATTCTGTAGGCTAACAAGTGTCCATGCACCATCCTGTAGGCTAACAAGGGTCCATGCACCATCCGGTAGGCTAACAAGGGCCCATGCACCATCCTGTAGGCTAACAAGGGCCCATGCACCATCCTGTAGGCTAACAAGGGCCCATGCACCATCCTGTAGGCTAACAAGGGCCCATGCACCATCCTGTAGGCTAACAAGGGTCCATGCACCATCCGGTAGGCTAACAAGGGCCTGTGTACCATTTTGTTGATTAACATGGGCCCATGCACCATTCTGTAGGCTAACAAGTGTCCATGCACTATCCTGTAGGCTAACAAGGGCCCATGCACCATCCTGTAGGCTAACAAGGGCCCATGCACCATCCTGTAGGCTAACAAGGGCCCATGCACCATCCTGTAGGCTAACAAGGGCCCATGCACCATCCGGTAGGCTAACAAGGGCCCATGCACCATCCGGTAGGCTAACAAGGGCCCATGCACCATCCTGTAGGCTAACAAGGGCCCATGCACCATCCTGTAGGCTAACAAGGGTCCATGCACCATCCGGTAGGCTAACAAGGGCCTGTGTACCATTTTGTTGATTAACATGGGCCCATGCACCATTCTGTAGGCTAACAAGTGTCCATGCACCATCCTGTAGGCTAACAAGGGCCCATGCACCATCCTGTAGGCTAACAAGGGCCCATGCACCATCCTGTAGGCTAACAAGGGTCCATGCACCATCCGGTAGGCTAACAAGGGCCCATGCACCATCCTGTAGGCTAACAAGGGTCCATGCACCATCCGGTAGGCTAACAAGGGCCTGTGTACCATTTTGTTGATTAACATGGGCCCATGCACCATTCTGTAGGCTAACAAGCGCCCATGCACCATCCTGTAGGCTAACAAGTGTCCATGCACCATCCTGTAGGCTAACAAGGGTCCATGCACCATCCTGTAGGCTAACAAGGGCCCATGCACCATCCTGTAGGCTAACAAGGGCCCATGCACCATCCTGTAGGCTAACAAGGGTCCATGCACCATCCGGTAGGCTAACAAGGGCCTGTGTACCATTTTGTTGATTAACATGGGCCCATGCACCATTCTGTAGGCTAACAAGTGTCCATGCACTATCCTGTAGGCTAACAAGGGCCCATGCACCATCCTGTAGGCTAACAAGAGCCTGTTCAGATGTATTTCTGTGGACGAAATATTATTTTTCAGATGTATATCTGTAGATGCAATACATTTGAAAATTATAGACACTAATAATAAAACAATGTAATTGATAAATTCAAAATTTTTCCTTTATTTTAAAGACTGAGGTTGGAACTTATACAAAGCCTGTACGTACCTTTTCATAATCTTTTAAATGCATATAACACACGCCCACATTGTGTGCAATTTCCTGAAAAAAAAAAAAAAAAAAAAAAAAAGAATGAATCAATTTCTTGAAAATTTTCTTCCACAATTTTTATCCATCGCAACAAACATTATTTGTTACAATGCATATCTAATGCCATATCTCTTTAATGTCATTAATAATTAATTTCTTAATTAAATTTCTTAATTATTTATTAATTTATTAATTAATAGACATTTATTAATTATTAATTAATTTATTTGTCAATTAATTGCATTAGCTATTTAAAATTCTTATATTATTCTTCCAGCATACCGTAAATTGATGCATATAAATAAATAAACAGAATGTCTACTCAAATATGGGTATCCATTAAAAATAATGTTTAAGTAATATTATTATTATATAAAATTTTATTTACTATAAATTGCAGCATACAATGTTTTTGAGCTTAAAACATATTTTCAAAATTAGGGGTCAACTTACATGGCATGTATAAAATGCAAACCCTTTACCACAGTGTTGTAAACAAGTGAGACAGCATTCCTAACAATTACTGTACACCATTTACCCTACCTCCAGCAGGCTGCCATAAATATCTGTCTATATTTCTGAGATGAGGTATTGTAATTATTTACTCTCCTGAGACATGGCTCAGTGGATAAAAGTATTGATAATCTAATGACTTGACCTAAAGAGTTATGTGTTATGGCCCCAGCAGAGGTGAACAAAAACTTGGGGGAGTTGAGTTAAAGGGAAATAACTGAAACCAAAATATCTGGAAGAGGCATTGCATGTGGAAGTAGAACAATCTACCCCGGTAGATGAAATAAATGGTTTGGTTCAAAATTACAATCAGAAGAAGGCCAGAGCATACAATGGCTGAAACATTGTGAATAAAACAACAAAGATGAGGACACCAGGTTGAACAATGTCAATACTGTAAATAATTGCCATAAATATATCCCATTAAAACTTGTTTGGTGAATGTATTTGGCATATAAAATAACATATTTTTTATAAAATAACCTAAATATCATATTTGGTATATAAAATAACATATTTTTTTATAAAATAACCTAAATATCATATTTGGTATATAAAATAACATATTTTTTTATAAAATAACCTAAATATCATATTTGGTATATAAAATAACATATTTTTTTATAAAATAACCTAAATATCATATTTGGTATATAAAATAACATATTTCTTTATAAAATAACAAATATCATATTTGGTATATAAAATAACCTAAATATCATATTTGGTATATAAAATAACATATTTTTTTATAAAATAACCTAAATATCATATTTGGTATATAAAATAACATATTTTTTTATAAAATAACCTAAATATCATATTTGGTATATAAAATAACATATTTTTTTATAAAATAACCTAAATATCATATTTGGTATATAAAATAACATATTTGGCATATAAAATAATAAAACAGTAACACAAATTCAGTATTCTACTTACACTACATTGCACATTGCATCTAATAACTGATACACTAAGTGTAAACATCGACTGAAGCACTGTTTAACTAAGTCAGCCATTCAGACAACTAGGTATGGTATGAGTGTCATCTGCGCAATTTCATGACTAATTACAGTTTAATGTAGTTCTGCTGTAGGTTATTGTATATTGTAGTCTAATATCATTTACTGTATGATCTGTAGGGGATCAATCAATATGGTAGGTATAGGTCTAACTCACAATTCTGAGCTTATCAACCTTTTGCAGGTGATTCAAAGTCAGAAAATATTTTCGGAGATAATAATGATTTGCTGATATACGCTCAACTAATTGACCCATAACTGGATTCATACCTTTTCCAAGTGAATATAATTCCCTAAATGAATATAACGAAGATGACTGGAATTGGAACTCGGCTCTGTGATTTCCAATTTTGAGCCATTATCCATTACACCATCTGCACATCTAAGCTTACAGCACCTGATATACCCATCTAAGTATTGACTAGGCTCAACATTGCTTAACTGGTCACTGTATGAGAACCAGTATTTCAATGTGATATGGCTGTAAGCCTTGAGGTCTGGGGTGAAGCATCAGGCCTGGATTATCCGTTAGACTAGTCTAGGTTACAGCCTATGGCCCTACAAGTTTTGATAAAGTGGTGATTTTAATTTTTTAGATGTCATAACTTCTAAATAGTTTCATAAACTGAAATGATATAAATATGACAAACTCATATTTATTTTGAAATCTTTCTTGTTAAAATGTTGAATAATTTAACACATCAACATTTATGGATAAAAAATAGGGAATTTTATATAGGGTTTTTTCAAGACTTAGCATAAGTAAAACAAATTCATGGATTTAGACAAAAAGAACCCCCCACCAAAAAATTGAATGATGTCAAAATCCATGAAAATTTTTCATCCTTTAACAGTCAGTTGTGCTTAGTGCAATTTGTAACATAAATCTAGGTAGAAAAATGTAAATATTGGTAAGATAGCGAGGGTCACAAAGCACTGTCCATGGCCCCTAATCAGCGCCCCCGCCTGGACTTCAGGGGAAAGTACGTGCTGGCCCTGAACTGTACTATCACTAACGATCAAGAATGCTCTTCAGTACATCATTAATAAAACAAGGCTCCACATGCCATTTTGAGGCGTAACAAGGGCCCGTGTACCATCCTGTAAGCTAACAAGAGCCCGTGTGCTATCTTGTCTAACAAGGGCCCATGTGTCATCCTGTAAGCTAACAAGGGCCCATGTGCCATCCTGTAGGCTAACAAGGGCCCATTCGCCATCCTGTAGGCTAAGATACAAAAGAGAAAACTAAATCAACAATACCGGACTACAAAATATTGCCTCTTTAACCCTTTGAGCCCTACATTCCTGAACAATTATAACCCTTCTCCCTGACCTAGTCAAAATTTGCAGATAATTAGTATGTAAAGTTTCATGGTAGGTATAAAAATAGTTAGAAGTGTTTACCCACTGTTCAACCAATGGCTGGTCATTAAGTCATTTTTTTACCACCGTTCAACCAATGGCTGGACATTATGTCATTTTTATCTACCAACAGTAAAGCGGTGGTCAGGGATCAAAAGGTTAAAATAAAAATAAATTTATGTTTAGGAAGATTGGAGCACTTACCCAGTCATTTTGGTTGAATTTGGCTGCTTCTTGGTAAACGTCGATAGCTGCCTTATGACGGGCCAGGAGGAAGCTAAGAAGTCAAAAAAGTACATATTGTCATACACGATAATAGATTAATATATACAATAAACGTTACTTTTAGTGAGTATCCATATTTGAATTGTGTGTGGAAATGAAAATAAAATCAATAACTAAAATAATAATAAAGAAAAAAAAGAAAAAAGAAAAAATACATTTTCCCATGTTGCTAGTAATAAAGTGCTTTTTGGCCATCTGCGTAATTTTATGACCATTACTTTTGAAAAGGACGGAACTTTTTCTCGTTTCCAACACATAGCATTTGGTTGTGTTTTGAAGCTCCACTCATAAAGTAAGTAATTTGGTTGTTCCAACTCTGCACAAAGCTGACTTGAGCTTGACTAGTTTAACCATTATTATCCTTACTTACCCTAACTTACTTCTGGATGAGAAAAAGAAAACAAGAGACACTGAGAACTTTGTTCCCCTACATATATATATATATAAAGAAAAAAAAAGGTGTGCTACTTTGGCTTGTTATCTACAAGGAAAAACTATCTACATCATACAAATTTTATTTTGGATGATATCTACATAGTAAAACAGGTGATGCTTTAGCTTGTTATTTTTTTCTTGTAGATAACAAGCCAAAGTAGTACCATGTTTTTCTATGTAGATATCATTCCAAATTAAAATTTTTATGGTGTAGATATTTTAGTAGATGTACATGCTGTTTATCATTAGAATATAAACAAAAGAAATTTTTTTAATATTTTAATTACATTTTGTTTATTATATATATATATATATATATATATATATATATATATATATATATATATATATATATACACGCACAAACAGTGCTGTTCAATAAAAGTGACTCACCTGATTTTTTTTACTTAAAAATTTTTTCACCTATTGTTTTTGGGGTCAAACTAATTTTTAATCTTACTAATATAAAGTCCCCTTCCCGACCACCTAGTAAAAAAGTTTACTCACCCAAGGTATTCTATTGATAATTATAATTTTGGATATAAATGAGATTTAGGAAAAAAAAAAAAACTCACTTATTTCCTGCAACTAGTAATCAATAGAAACATAACCGAACAGCTTTACATAAAGAATAATAGAGGTATAATTTATTTATAATAGGTAATATAGTTCGAAATATTTAATAATCTATGGGTCCTCCTTTATTTTGAATAACCTTTTCAACCCTTTTTGGCATTGACTTGATTAGGTTCTAGCAAATCTCATCTAAAAGCATTGAATTCCATTCGGATATGAAATTCACAATCAAATCCTCTCTGTTGCTCAATTGCTTTCTTGAGAGCCTGTACTTTATAATACTCCATAAGTTTTCTATGGAGTTGAGGTCAAAAGATTGGGGTGGCCATGTCATAACACTCACCTGCTTCTCATCAAAGTATTTCTTCATTAATTTTGATTTTGACAGGGAGCATTATCCTATATAAAAATGAGCTTGGTGGCGTCGATTTTCATCCTTTCAGCAGAAGGGAGCAGACAAGACTATTAGGTTGGTGCAAAAATAATGATGTAATAATGTTGTTTTTTGACGTTATTATGTCATTATTTTTGCACCAACCTAATAAAATTCTCTTGTACTGCTCACTCCCGAGGGTCTTTTCAATAGGTTTTAAGAAACCAGTTCCATGAAAAGAAAAGCATCCCCAGAACATTATACTTGACAGTAATTACTGCTAAATTTAAAGAGCCTTCAAAGCTTCTTCTTCAGATTTTAGATCGCTTATCCTTTGAATTTAGCTCAACTTTCATTTCATTGGAGAAGAGAACATTTAGTAAAAAAAATCAGATGAGTAACTTTTATCGAACAGCACTATATATATATATATATATGTTATAATATGTTTTACTATGCAGATATCATTCCGAAATAAAATTTGTACAGTGTAGATATTTTTCATTGTAGATAACAAGACAAAGTAGCACTTAAAAAAATGAATAAATAGGACGTAGTAGAAACCCAAATAATTATTAAACAGTGAAATTAGTAACAACTGGCTTAAATTGATAAGTTCTACTAAAGAAAAATTGTGCCACTGACAGGAATCAAACCTGCATCTTTATTTCCATCGGGGAACCCACTTTTTGAGCCAAAGTGCGTCTTTATCAAACATGTGTATCCACTAAAAATAATGTTTATAATAAGAAATTTTTTGTGATGTCAACGAACACTCATTGCCACTTCTGTAATATCAATGAATACTTATTGTCACTTTCATAATACTTGTTGTAGTAGAGACTTTGTAATCGCAGATACAACTATAGTAATAGTTAAACAATACTGGTGTCAGATGCCTTCAAATAACACTCACACTAATAGTTCTTGCTCGATAATACTCACTCGGAAAGTAACCACTGAATAGTGATCTGAATAGTAATCCATATAGTGATTACTTAGATGCCACGCTAATTCCCATATATACATTTCCTTTACCATCACGTGATCTACTTATTCAAAATGGGATTGCCTGTATTTGCTCTCTGGTGATCTGTGTTCAAACTCCAGTGTCAGCAGCGACACTATTTCTATATAACAAAATTAGCACATTCAACATTATGGATAAAAAAATTGTGAATTTTAAATAGTGAAACATTTAAGAAATAATAGATAAAAAAATGGCCGTCGTTTATGATTTGCGTATGAAACTGAAGCTTGCAGATATAGATTTTAGTGAGCCTCAACAAGAAATGTGTTTGCATTAATAGGTATTTCAAACCTTGCCTTGTCAGACTGGCTCTGTAGATGAACTGACACAATTTTTCTCAATTTACGCCAGTAATAGGAATAGGAACTCAAACACATGTACCCACTAAAAATAACATTTATTAGTAATGAGAAATAATGTCAGACTGTTGTCATCATCTTTATTGCCATATTCACAGCGTTTCGGCAGTTATACACTCCGGCCTTCTTCAGGTGATATACATTGGAATTTCAA
This sequence comes from Acanthosepion lycidas, assembly GCA_963932145.1. Classification (NCBI taxonomy): domain Eukaryota; kingdom Metazoa; phylum Mollusca; class Cephalopoda; order Sepiida; family Sepiidae; genus Acanthosepion; species Acanthosepion lycidas. Next base: position 48,061,235 of record OZ010615.1, read on the forward strand.
ACCAAACCCATTATTTAGTCCCCAAGGACATATAGCCCAGTGGATAAAAGCTTTGGTTGATTGACCCAGAAGTGACTTCACCCACCCCCATACACACATATCAGAGAGAACAAAAACTTGGAGAGTTGTGTTATCAAGATGATTTAAGTAAAACTGAGATATTCAAAGGTACGATATGTGGAATTAGAACAATTTTACCCCAGTTGACAAAATAAAGAGATCGGCTCAAAATTCCAAGTATTACCTGAAGTCTGGAGCATAAAATGGTCGAAACATGGTAAATATGGCAATAAAGATGAGGACAACAGTCTGAACAATGTAAATAGTGTAAATAGTTACAATACCTCATCTCAGAAATATAGACAAACAAATTTTTTTTTTCAACATAATCTCCTCCTTCCTTGTCAGTGATGAATATATATACCTTGTGACCCCCACCCCCATCTAAAAGAAAAGGAAAATGCAACTGCTGTCAGAAGAAGCTGCTACTACATAGAAAAGAAAAATCATATGCGGCAAAGGTAAACAAGATGTGTGTTGGGAACAAGAATGCAATTCTACCATTCTTCTTTAGCTCTTGAAAGTCTTCAAGAACTTGTAAAGGTGTGGGTGGGGGACATGTTGCAACTTTTAAATTACCTCAAGTTATGTCCTTAAGAGGCTTTGTAAAAAATTCATTTTTTTTAGGTCAAATATCAGCAAGTTTGCTAAGCAACCAACCCGTGGTCGCACGAAATTGGAATCCAAAAATAAAGGAAAAAAAAAAAAAGATAGTAGATGAAATAATCTGTCTATATTTCTGAGATGAGATATTATGTACACTATTGACATTATTCAGACTACTGTCCTCATCTTTGTCGCCATATATATTACAACGTTTCGGTCATTGTACACTCCGGCCTTCTTCAGGTGGTTGGAATGTCAAACTGAACCCTTTATTTCGCTCACTGGGATAGACTGTTCTAGTTCCACGTGCCATGTTTAATGGATGTCAGTTATCAGTTATCTCCTGTTAATTCCCCTCTCCAAGTTCTCCACTGCCTTAACTGTTGATTGGATCCAGTGACAGGACCCAAAGGGTGTGAGTTCAATACCTGGTTAAGGCAGTAAACTTGGAGAGGGGAATTAACAGGAGATAACTGATAACTGACATCCATTAAACATGGCACGTGGAACTAGAACAGTCTACTCCAGTGAGTGAAATAAAGGGTTCTGTTCGACATTCCAACCACCTGAAGAAGGCCGGAGTGTACAATGGCGGAAACGTTGTAATAAATATGGCGACAAAGATGAGGACAATAGTCCGAATAATGTAAATAGTGTAGATGAAATAATGCTGTGGATAAAATCATGTCTAAGCAAAGTGACCAAAAACAGTGGATACCAAATTTAATTAACTTATAATTCATGGAGAAAGGCAAAAAATTACATATATCAAATTATAAATCTGTAAAGTTTGATGTTTTAAGCAGGCATAGTTATTTGAAAATTTTAAAATTGAGCTGAGCATTTTTCTGTTAAATATTTGCATGTATTTAGTGTCTACTGTGAAATCCATGCATAGGGTATAAATAAAATAACAAAATATCAAGTAGTCACTTTGAGTCCAAACAAACTGCATGATAACACAAGTAGCAGCCAGACGTAACAGTCCGAGCTGAAGTCAATAAGAGACATTAAAGAATTCAATGTAACATACAGTGATCTTGCTACTTGTTTTAAGTTGTCCGCACTCTGAGGATTCAAGTAAACACAGTTCTGGAACAGATCCAGAGATTCCTGGATTTTACCTTCTTGTCGGAGAATCAGGGCTGCAAGAAAATAAATTGGCAGTTTAATGAAAGAACAAGCTTGTTCACCATATTAGTTTAAGTTGCTAATTTACGTGATAACTTTAAGGAAATTTCCATCTGAATTTCTGGGTTGAGGAATTATTAGAATTTACAATATTTACATTGGGACAATTGTGCCTATCTTTGTTGTTGTTCTCATGATGTTTCAGCTATTGTGCCTTCAGGCCTTCATTAGGTCTATATCAACCCCAGCAGCCTACAGGAAATTCTGAAGTGAACCCTTTATTTAATCTATGGGGATAAACTGTTCTTGTTCCACTGCCCATGTCTAGGGATATCTTATCTAGTACTTATTTTTTTGTACTGCTCAGTTATTGCTCACCCGTTTCTATATGGGACAATAGCCTCATGGATTAAAGCGTTGGTTTGTGAATTTGATGAGATAGTGAGCTGAATCTTTGCGCCAGACCATGAATACTTGAACTCTATGGAAATGGACATGTAATATAATATAATATATATATATATATATATATAATATATATATATATATATAATATAATATAATATATAATATAATATAATATATATAATATATATATAATATATATATAATATATATATATAAAAATAATATAATATATATATATATATATAAAAATAATATAATATATATATATATATATAAAAATAATATAATATATATATATATATATATATATATAAATAATATAATATATATATATATATATAAATAATATAATATATATATATATATATATAAAAATAATATAATATATATATATATATATATATATATAAAAATAATATAATATATATATAAAAATAATATAATATATATATATATATAGTGTACTGGGGCAGCAGATAATAATTAAAACATACTAATATAACAAACAATGAATGTCTATTATGTTTGATCATGAGCCATTCTAATGTTCAAATGTTTGTTTTATTTTCTAGTGAAAATAAAGACAAAATTGTCCAACATTTGGATATTTTTTTATTAAGTTGGCCCTAAGCTTTTGGCTCACATGAGCCATCCCCAGCATAGTTATACAGACATGAAATAAAGATCTGTGTCTGCTATTCTGTAACCGTTAATACCACATAGCAATCTTCTATGCCAAAATAACAAAATATCATCTTTGGCAGTGGATATCTTTGTTTCATGTCTGTCTTTGAGGATGGCTCATGTGAGCCGAAGGCTTAGGACCAACTTAATAAAAACAAATATCCAAATGTTGGACAATTTCAATCTAAATTGTATTCTGCCCTTAATATTGCATATTATTTATGCTTTATATTTTGTATTGTGATATATTAGGTTGGTGCAAAAATAATGACGTAATAATGTTGTTTTTTGACGTATTTTTTTAACGTCAAAAAACAACATTATTACGTCATTATTTTTGCACCAACCTAATATAATCCCTCAATTCCAGCTCTGTTGAGTGAGGGTGAAACCGGTCGGTTGTGTTCGTTTTATAATTTTTTATCATGAAAAGTAAAATTGGTTTTACCTTTTTTTTTTTTTATTTCCATAATAAAATCTTATACCCCACAGAAAATTATGAAATATATATATATATATAATTATTTAATTAAAAATATGATTCCATCGCTACATAAGAGTTCTCATGTTTCAAAACAAGAGCTGAAAACTTCAATATGATTATTTGAATTAAATTGAATTAAAATACCAAGCTCTGTTCCATCTTCAAGTGAAATTTTTTTTGGAATAACTAATTCTTGAAATTTACGTGTTTTTATAAGCATATTCATTATTAAAATTACTATAGTAACGACTAGAGCAATTATTTAAAAAAAGGAGCATAAGGTTTAATAATTTGTATCAATATCTCAGTTACATTCAAAGAGGTCAAGTCAGGGTAAGGTTGGGGTGCTTAAATTTAAGGCGGAAGATGACATCATCTAGTCTGGTTAAGTGTCTAGGGAGATTATTTATTTTTTTTTTCTGAAAAGGTTTTGTGCATATAAAAAACTGTCATAATTCACTAGCATTTGTTTTTTTGACGACTTCATAAAGGTTTTTTATTATTGTTATTATTATTATTGGGTAGGGCATTTAAACTTTTTATTTAGACTATGGAGTTTAATATTTGTATTTATTATTTAATTGTACACACACACACGTTCATAAAAGAAATCTCTTGTACAAATGCAAGAAAAATATAATTAAAAACTTAATTGAAGTGCTCATCACAAATAATAAAGGGGAAAAAACATTAATGAGAAAAAAAGAAAGAAAACAGGATTAAAACAAATAATGGTACTATTAGGTTGGTGCAAAAATAATGACGTAATAATGTCGTTTTTTGACGTAACGTCTAAAAATGACATTATTACGTCATTATTTTTGCACCAACCTAATATTAGCCATTTCCACAAATGAAAACATTTGGCATTCATTCACCAAACAGTGAAACTATTGGTTGAAATTTATAAAATCTTTCTAATAATAAAAATAATAGTACAACTGAGAAGATACTTGAAAATTATGAGAGTTTTACACGTTTTGTTTTTTTAGGTTAGTAGAAGTTCTGCCCAAAAGTGCCCAATAGATAACTAGAGCTATAATATTCAATAAACAAAGAAATGTTCAAGTGACTTATCTCGCTGACCAACTCAAGTTTTGTGTCAAAACACTCATTAGGGCCAGATGTTTGATAACATTGAAATAATTATCATATTCTCATACTTATAATCTTTCTGTGTGAACAAAAGCTAATTCTAGTTTCTATTCTAGCAATGTTTAGCCTATTACTATCCCTCTCAGTACCTGTTCTGTCATCCATTTACACAAGCTTGTTAAGTAGGTTGATCATGGCTCTCCACAACTTCCTAAACTTTATTGTTCTAACCAATGTTTGGTCCCTTACTATCCCTCCCAGTACCTGTTCTGCCAGTCATTTGCATAAGCTTGTTAAGTAGGTTGATCGTGGCTCTCCACAACCTCCTAACCTTTATTGTTCTAACCAATGTTTGGCCCCTTACTATCCCTCCCAGTGCCTGTTCTGCCATTCATTTGCATAAGCTTAAGTAGGTTGATCATGGCTCTCCACAACTTCCTAAAATTTATTGTTCTAACCAATGTTTGGCCCCTTACTATCCCTCCCAGTACCTGTTCTGCCAGTCATTTGCATAAGCTTGTTAAGTAGGTTGATCATGGCTCTCCACAACCTCCTAACCTTTATTGTTCTAACCAATGTTTGGCCCCTTATTAGCCAAACTTGGAGTTAAAATTGTCTTGTTACATCCAGCCTTGGTGCGGAGGCTGAGTAAATATCTACAATGTAACCTTCTCCCAAGCTTTTAGTGTACAGCAAAAGCCGGGAAAGGGCCAGCTGCTGCTCACAAGATAAGAAAGAAAGACAAATGCCACATTGAGGAATAAGAATGTGAATTCTGTTTCACATATAATAAAACAGATGTTTTATTCAGGGCTTTGCTGGCTCCTCTGGATGTGTAGGTAGGTAGGTAGGTAATACTTGGGAAAAATTCTGCTATGTTGGTCTAACAGCTCAACTCTTCTCTCTACTTCCCATCAACTTCCTGCCCATCTACTCATCCCAACGTGGTGGCTGACAATACAAATGGATGGCGCAGGAACCACATGACAGACAAGTCCGTGTCCCGCCAAGGGTGAACCAGAACTCTCTCCAACCCCAAACATGACTGTTGCTATAGATCAGCATCTGGATATACCCTATTTTAGGTTTTGTTGCCACTTGATCTCCAAAAACCTGCCATCCTCTCCTTTACTTCCCCTTCTTCAATCAAAGTGGATGCTGCTTAAAGATTGAATTTCAAAAGGAACATCTGCTGGTCCATCAAAGAGAAATGCTTGAGATCAAGATAAAACCGCCTCTTCCCTTTCTATATGGGTGTCCATAGTATAACAGATTTACTTATGACAGTTTGCAGAAAGATAGCTATGTTTATTGCCTTTGTAAGATTCTATTTATTTGCAAATCCTATTTAAACATTATCAATATTTTGACAGGGTCAGATGGCATCAATGTTCTTTAATAAAGGTATGTATTTATTCATTAATTCTAAAACATTGTATCATGTATAGTTTATTCTTTCTTTAACTGACCACTTGAAACTGCAATGTTAACAATATATCTCATCAGCTGCTCCAAGACAATCAGAGTTTTCACTACCATTGTCACTATCTTTGAATTATCTTGAATCACTGTCTGATTTACTCTCAGAGTAAAACAAAGGACAAAGACTTTTTTTAATGAGCTATCCCATCAGCTTCATCAAAATGGTTTTCTTTAGAATATTTTATTCACTTTGTCTCTTTTATTCGCATTATAAATAACTAGAAATACTCATGAAAATATCAGTTTTCCTATTTGAATTTTCTAAAGAATCTTAATTCTTAAGTAAATGATTGAATAAGCTTATGCCAAGTTCTACAACAATAAGATATCCATAGAAATTTCCCTATCACATTGCATTGTTAAATATTTGAGTTTAACAAATTTAACAAAATATTGCAATTACAATAATAAATATGAATGCTGGTCATTATTTTAAGAAGTAAGTGGGTACAAATGAAAAGATTTGAAATTGACAACTTTTTCCATTTCACTGAAATAGCTGTTAAACCCTTCTATCTTCCTCTCTTTTCTCACTGAAGTCAAACAGTGTATCGGATATGTCTTTTCCACCTTTCCACACAATCAAAATAGAATAGTCCATTATATTTGAGGTATTGGCAGGGCATACGTATGAAAAGATTTGAAATTGACTGATGTGTTGATGGCTATTTCTGATCCCAAGCATGACTATTACTATAGACCAGCACCTGGATATACCCTATTTCAGGTTTTGTTGCCATTTGATCTTCAGAAACCTACCATCCTCTTTACTTCCCATTCTCCTTCAGTCAAGGTGGATGCTACTTAAAAGATTGAATTTCAAATTGCTGGTCCATCAAAGAGAAATGCTTGAGATCAAGATAAAACTGCTTCTTCCCTTACTATGTGGTGACCATAGCAACACAGTAAGCATTCATTGTGTTTAGTGGCACATCAACATCTCTATGGCTTACTTCATGCCAAAATCTAAATATTTCGAATACAATTTTATGGCTTCAACTAAATTTATTTTGAACGCAATTGTATGCCATTAAATACAGATAAAATATATTGTTGGTCATTTTGCTACAAAATGTATTGTTGGTAATTCTACTATTAAAATTTATTGGTTATTTTTTTTTTTAAAATGTGTTGTTGGCAATTTTACTATAAATACATATCAGTAATTTTTCATAGTAAAAATACCAGCAATACATTTTTGTAGTAAAAAAAAAAAAAAAAAATTACCAGCAATACAGTTTTGTAAAAGAAAATACTAATGCTCCCAAGAAAATTAAACTTTGGCATTAAATGACCCATAAGGACTTGATATGCCATTAAACAAACAAAAGGAGTGAAAACTGAACTTTTGTTTATCACAAACATTTTTTTTTTTTTTTTGCATGACCTTTTGGTATCAACAACTCACCATCCACATAAAGAGCAAATTCACACAAGCCTCCAGTATCTGTCAGCTGCTCTTTGATTAAGAGCTTACATGTTTCAAAATCTTTCCTTACATAATGCAGATGGATCAACCAATTGCGCCGTTCAAAGGCTGGCAATTCTGGAGCTGGAAGTAAGAAAGAAAAAAAGGGAGAGAGTATTATAAGAAAATACTTTAATTATCAAAAAGCATAACAAGGGAAATATTATCCCAAAACAATTAGAACTAAAAAAAAAAAAAAAGGATTTCTTGATTTTTATGTTAGAATGAAATCAAGACGGCTAGGGAACTAAATAAAAAAGGGTTGTAATAAATGGTGTGCTTTGAGAATGAAAGAAAAAAAATCAGAAAATATAATAAACAAGGTGATAGAGGGGGAGGGGTTTGGGAAAATGACAATGGTGTGGGTGTCTGTGTATGCACTGAAAAAAATTAGTAAATATAATAAATGGAAAAAATGACAAAATTTAATAAATAAGTGGGAAGGGATGAGCAAAAAATCTAATAAACAGTGTGTGGGGGGGTGTTTAAAATGTTGGATGGAAAAAGAATTGGTAAATGTAATAAATGGGAGGAGTAGAAAAATTATAAAATCTGATAAGCAGGGGGGTCGGACAGATGACAAAATCTGATAAGCAGGGGGGTCGGACAGACGACAAAATCTGATAAGCAGGGGGGTCGGACAGATGACAAAATCTGATAAGCAGGGGGGTCGGACAGACGACAAAATCTGATAAGCAGGGGGTCGGACAGATGACAAAATCTGATAAGCAGGGGGTTGGACAGATGACAAAATCTGATAAGCAGGGGGGTCGGACAGATGACAAAATCTGATAAGCAGGGGGTCGGACAGATGACAAAATCTGATAAACAGTGGCTTAGACAGATAACAAAATATGAAAAAAAGAGAGGTGGACAGATGACAAAATTTAATAAATGGGAGTGGGGTGGACAGATGAAAAATCTAATAAACAGTGCAGTAAAAACAATAAATGTAATAAATGGGAGGGGTTGTAAAAATGATAAAATCTAATAAGTTGCGGGTTAGCAAGATGGCAAAATCTAATAAATGGGGGAAGGGGTTGTTTTCTCCTTTGTGCCTTGACTGCATGAATTTAAATGTGCTACTAGATTGGCAACTAGGTCTCACCATTTTACTGAACTAGTTAGATCTAACTGCCAGTTCTAGTTTAATAGTTTCTTTTCTTTCACTTTTCACCTGTAGAACTTTTGATTTCTTGCTTCTCTGCCACCTACAATTTTAAAAAATTTAAATGCTACACCAATTGCCATCTTCTGTTTTCCATGTGCCTGTTCTTTTATTGTCCTTTCTCCTCGTTAAAGTCTCGTAATTCTCTTTCACTCCCAGTAACACCTTGTGATCTAGTGGCATTATCATTTTGTTTGTAGAGAAATGATTTAAAAAAAAAAAAAATGCAACTATGTTCTATTCTAATAGTTTCTTCCCCCCCTTTCTCACCTGTAGAACTCTCTTGTGATGCCTTGCTTCCCTGCCATCAACAATTTGTAAAAATTTAAATGCAGTATGTCGTGACTCTTAGATTTTTTTAGACAAATTGGATGTTGACCACATGATGACCCAAAGCAGTGTAAATACATTTTCTGCACATAGGCTCCATGCTTTAACCAAAATAAAACAAATAATTTATTGACCAGTCAGAGCCAATCTCGCTCCAAGAACCAAAACTTTAATTTTGAGCCAAACAATGGCTATATATGCTCTATTACGTTGGTGCAAAAATAATGTCGTTTTTTGGCGTATTTTTTTATTTTTGCACCAACCTAATAATTAAAACAAACTCTTGGACGTCAACAATGGCAAGCTGAGAGCCACGACACAAACCAGCCTTCACGTCAACACCAACACGATGAGAGAGAAATAATAACAACCTTCAGCAATGTCTAATTTCACCATTCTATCTCCCCGTTGCTTTAGTAGCAGCAACAGATAAAACTTATTAGTTTTGTAAGCATAAACTACAAGAAGACAGAATTCATGGTCATCAGTAAGAGGATGAGCCCGAAATGTGATTTGCAGGTCGGGAACACTAGAATCAAGCAGACGCAGAAGTTTAAATATCTCGGGAGCATCTTGACAGAGGACAGTAAGTGTGACACTGAGATCCATAGACGTATTGGAATGGTCAAGGACACATTCCAAAAGCTGAGCAGAGTATTATCAGACAGGAGGATTTCTTTGGTAACAAAGAAAAGAATACTGAGCTGTTACATGACATCTGTACTTCTTTATGGCAGCGAATGTTGGACAATTTCCTCAAAGATGAAGAGACTTGAGGTGACGGAGATGTGGTTCTACAGAAGGATGCTAAGGATATCATGGACCGAGCATGTGAGCAACAATGAGGTTTTAAAGAGGTTACAAACAAGGAGAAGGCTTATACTTAACATCAGAAAGAGGCAGCTGAAGTTTCTGGGACACATAATGAGGAAGGAGGGCCTGGAGAATCTGATACTCACAAGTCAAATAGAAGGAAAGTGAGACAAGGGAAAGCAGAGCATGACATACTTGGCGAAAATGAGCAGGTGGATGACAGAATGTGGTCTGGGGGAGGAAGCAGAGGGAAGGAGCTTGCTGAGAGCTGCAAGGGATAGGGGGAAGTGAAGAGCCATGATTGTCTATGTCCTGAAAGGACATGGCACATAAAAAGAAAAGAAAGATGTATGTAAATAAATTATACATTTATTTGCCCATACTCAAGTGTATTCTTTTTTCCTTTAATTTACATTTGCCGAGACGGAGAAGGAATTAATCTCCAGAACAGTAACAACAACAAAAAGGTTCTGAATACCAGGTTAACCATTTTTGTCTCCGCAACAAATGCCAATTGCTATATTCTGTCTTTCTGAAACCTGTTCTTTTATTGGCCTTTCTCCTCATTAAAGTATTCTCATTCATTCCCAGTAAGCCCCTGCATTCTAGTGACATTATCGCTTTGCTTGTGGTGAAATGATTTAAAAAAAAAAAAAAAAAAAAAAAAAGAGACAAAGAAAAATATTATCAAGTCTGTACTACCAAGTTTTTCCACAGTGACTTTTCCCTGGTGTTTAACATGAAGCAAGCTATTTTCTTCAGTTAGCAAGAATCATTTACCTTACCCTTTTTAAAGTTTCCTCATAAACATTCTTTCACATGCCAGTGTTAAACTGGTTACATTGGACACATCTCAGAGAGTTTAAGAGTGTATAATTAATCAGCATATTTCATTTTGATTAGCAATGGCCAATTGCATCATACCAAGACATTGGCACCTATCCAGAATATTTCAGGTTCAGCAATTGGCCAATTGTCATTAATAAAGCTGTTTGTGCTAACATTTTTTCAAATTGAATGTTTCAAAATTCTAAGAATTGCATGGTCGTCATTTCATGTAGAAATCCTTGAATCTCTTTTGATCTGTAGACAACAACTGTCTCCTTATTGGCAAAAAGAGTTTCTTTATTTGTTAAAACAACCTGATATTACTTGAGTTAGCTATTATGCTTTTTTTTTTTTTTTGAAATGACAGATAAAAATTACTTTTAAATTTTATTTTGTTTTTTTTTGTGGGGGGTAATTTTGTTTTATCATTTGATATTTTAAATTATCTCAAATGGTCTTCTTTTACAATGGTTGATTGAAAAGATGGCATGCACCACCATTTTATTTTTGGGGGCACTACTTAAATAGACTGGTCCTCTCGTAAAAAATATGGAAAAATTTTTTTTCCATGGAATTAGCATAAACCAAAAAAATCAATCCCTGACATTTTACAGAATTATTGGACTTAACCGTTATTTACAAATGTCAAGTTCAAAACTGCTTGCATCATGCATATCTGCATATATTTTTATTTTTTATTCATTTTTAATTTTTTGTATTTTTAAAACATTTTTTTAACTTGCTTTTTTTAAAAATTTTTTGTGGGGAGGATTCTGAAACACATGCCCAATCATTGGAAGATAATAATTATTTATCTAAAATGAAAAATATATGCTTTTATTAATTTATGTAAATAAGTGTTCATTAATTAAAAAAAGGATATTTATTCATTATTTAAAAAAATCTTGTTTTTTGGATTATTTTGAACTATTTTTCTCATATTAGTTGATATAAATGTTGTTATACAACATAAAAAAGAAAAAGAGAACAGAAAGAAAAAAGAAGAAAGAAAGAAAGAGAAGAGAAAAAGAAGAAAAAGAAAGAGAAAAAGAAAAAGAGGAGAAAAAGAAAAGAAAAAGAAGAGAAAAAGGAGAGAAAAAGAAAAGGAGAGAAAAAGAAAAGAAGAGAAAAAGAGAAAAAGAGAAAAAGAAGAGAAAAAGAAAAAAAGAAGAGAAAAAGAAGAGAAAAGGAGGGGAAAAGAAAAAGAGGGGAAAAGAAGAGAAAAAGAGGAGAAAAAGAAGAGAAAAGGAAAAAGAAGAGAAAAAGAGGAGAAAAAGAAGAGAAAAAGAAAAAAAGGGAAAAAAGAAGAGAAAAGAAAAAGAGGGGAAAAAGAAGAGAAAAAAGAGGCGAAAAAGAAGAGAAAAGGTGTAAAAGAAGAGAAAAAGAGGAGAAAAAGAAGAGAAAAAGAAAAAGAGGGGAAAAAGAAGAGAAAAAGAAAAAGAGGAGAAAAGAAAAAGAGGAGAAAAAGTAGAGAAATAGAGCAAGAGTAAGAAAAAAGAAAATGATAAAAGAAAAAGAGGTAAAAAAAGAAAAAGAGGAGAAAAAAGAAAAAGAAAAAAGATGAGAAAGAAAAAAGAAAGACAAAGAGAAAAGAAAAAGAAAAAAGAAAGACAAAGAGAAAAGAAAAAGAAAAAAGAAAGACAAAGAGAAAAGAAAAAGAAAAAAGAAAGACAAAGAGAAAAGAAAAAGAAAAAAGAAAGACAAAGAGAAAAGAAAAAGAAAAAAGAAAGACAAAGAGAAAAGAAAAAGAAAAAAGAAAGACAAAGAGAAAAGAAAAAGAAAAAAGAAAGACAAAGAGAAAAGAAAAAGAAAAAAGAAAGACAAAGAGAAAAGAAAAAGAAAAAAGGAAGACAAAGAGAAAAGAAAAAGAAAAAAGGAAGACAAAGAGAAAAGGAAAAGAAAAAAGGAAGACAAAGAGAAAAGGAAAAGAAAAAAGGAAGACAAAGAGAAAAGGAAAAGAAAAAAGGAAGACTAAGAAAGGAAAAGAAAAAAGAAAGAAAAAGTAAAAGTGAAAGAAAAGAAAGAAGTTTGTTTTTATACACAGAACAATTAAGTTCAGGTAACTCTGTAAAAAGTCAGGAATCAATTTTACACTGTATTGATATTACAAACAGTATCTACCTTCTAAAATGATAAAAAAATCTTGAGGAATCCTAATCTACAAATATTATTTCCCAAAATTATTTCCCTTTTTTTTTTTTTTTTTTTTAACGAGTGGACCAGACTATTTAAGTAGTACCATTTTTTTCTGATAGTAATTTCCAATATGCTTCTACTTCATCATGCTATATTTAATTTTTGAACGACCAAGAAATTGTTGAACAAAAACAAAAATGGACCAAGAGGAACCATACCAATTTCTTCTTTTGTGACAAGAGAGGATTTATTCAGTGACTTATGACTTTTTATAAAAGTCAGAGGGAAACCATCTTTGTTTTTCTTATGTAGGATTTTATTACTCCGAGTAAAATTTGCAGAAGGCTAGAATTTCAGTTTGTGGAACAGCAGATCTAATGGAATAATTATATTACTGACCTTTTCGCAATTTAGCAGGGGCAGATGGCCGGAGCAGTGCAGCAGGTGTTGGATTCTGAAGAGAAGAAGAACTGGAGCTTGGGCTCACAGCTGACGTTACTGCCCCATTTTCCTTTTAAAAAAAGAAAAGAAAAAGAAAACAGAAATGAGAAAATATTGGAAAGTGTATCTTTAAATGACATGAAATGGCAAAGAAAGTTACAAATAAATAAAAAAAAATAATGCTAGTCTGATGTTTTCTAGATTTCAAATATATACAACAATTTTGAATGATGATAAAAGGGGTGCTGGAAAGAAACAAAAAATATTGTAATCTTCTCTACTCTCCAAGGTCCACTATAGGCATTAGTGCATTCATGCTATACTAACATCTAATTTGATAGAAGGAAGGACTAGAATAAACCAAAGAAATTAATTCCAAAAATGAAAACATTTTATATACAAAACTGAAGTACGCATATAAGTCACAGTAAGTTGTTATATAAGGAAAAATATACGGAAAAAACAAACAAAAATCCTTATATGCAATTATGCTGTTTTAATGTTAATATAATGTCAACGTCGGACGTTTCGGTCTAATAAACCATCTTCAGGACATATTCATAAAATATTATGAATTAAGTCACAGTAAGTTGTTATATAAGGAAAAATATACGGAAAAAACAAACAAAAATCCTTATATGCAATTATGCTGTTTTAATGTTAATATAATGTCAACGTCGGACGTTTCGGTCTAATAAACCATCTTCAGGACATATTCATAAAATATTAGACTGAAACGTCCGACGTTGACATTATATTAACATTAAAACGGTATAATTGCAAATAAGGATTTTTGTTTGTTTTTTCCGTATATTTTTCTTCATACTGTCGGATCTATATCCATATATTTGCTTACATGGAGATATATATATATATATATATATATATATATATATATATATATATATATATTTTAAGTAGTCCATCCCAAGCAAGGTGGGAGTGCCACTAGCACACAAGAGGGTCACAGAGGATTGAGAACAAGAGTAAAGAGGAATGTTTGAGGAAAGGATACAGGGAAGGACGGGGAACAAGGTCAAGGTATCAGAAGATGTCAATTGACATTACACTTGCAAGTGGGAGGGAGTCCCACAGATGGGAAGTGTGAGAGATGCTGTTTGAGTAAAAGAGATGGTTACATTTAACTGCTTTGACAGTGAAAGAGTGAGACTGAGATGCCAACCTAGTAGCTTGCTTAAATTCATGCAGTCTGGGAACCAGTAAAAGTGGCTCGTTGGAACAGTTGCCATGAAAATACTTGTAGAAGAGGCAGCGGGAAGCCACAATACGTCTGTGAGAGAGTGACTGTAGAGGAGATGCCAGATCAGGGTCTATCGCATTGCATATATGTTGTTGGATTTTGTTGAGGATCTAAGGAGCAACAGACTATATATGACAGCAATATTCCATACAAGGACAGATGGTTGATTTATAGATTTGAAGGATGGACTCAGATGAGAAAAACTTTCAAGTATGACACACACAACTAAATTTCCTTGCAGTAGATGAAGCTAATTATTCAATGTATTCATTCCACCTCATGTCAGTGGACAGTGTGAGAAAGGATACAGAACAAGTAGGAAACAGATGCTGATCTAACATGTTTCACTTTATTAAAGCTTCGTCAGAGATCAAGATAGAAATGATAAAAATATGATAAAAAGCAAAGAGATGCAGATTAATGACATGTTGTGTTTGCTTATTGGTTAGATACGTGCCATGTGTAACAGATAATCTTGTTTTGATTTTTCATTAAAGTATATCTTGTGTGTATTTTGCATATATATAGCATGAGATCTGCTTTAATGAACAAATCGAACCAAAACAAATTTTTTCAAAATATCCTGCTGCGTCTCACTAACTTTTGCACACTTTAGTGTTCAGACTGTTTCTCACACATATTTAAATATCTGTTCCATCATTACACATGACACATATCTAACCAATAAGAAATAACCAAACACAGATTAAGATGTTTCCTATTTGTTCTTTATTCTATCATTTTGTCAGATTCCTATCCGTACTTGATCTGTATTTGGTCTTCTATTCATATATAAAAGTGTATGTGTGTGTGTGTGGGGGGGGAGGGGGGGGGGAGAGAGAAATGTTTTCATGTGATGCGTTTTGTCCCTTAGGACTTCACTGGATAAGGTTTCTTTACAGTGATGTGATTACACATGTGCATGAATGAGAGATGCTGGGATTTTTAAATATTGAAAATTATTTTGAAAAATGTTTATTTTTTTAATGTTTTTTTTTTTTTTTTTTTTTTTAATAATAATGTGTTTTGGGTTTTGTTTTTTTTAATAATAATAATAATAATAATAATAATAATGTGTTCAGGGTCTTTTTTTTTAATAATAATAATGTGTTCTGGGTTTTGTTTTTTTTTTAATAATAATAATAATGTGTTTTGGATATATAATCAAGCCAGTTTCATTTAGATTCTAAATTAGATTCGAATCTAAATGAAATTGGCTAGATTATATATCAAAAACATATTATTAAAAAAATAAAATTTTTTTTTCAAAATTAAAAATTCCTAGCATCTTACTTATTATAAAACACAGAGTGCGTGCGTGTGTGTCTGTACGTTTATATATTGGATCAGATTTCCTACATTTTTCAACCGATTTTAACAAAACTTCACATGACTATGTAAAATTACCTTGCAGTGGTTCTAACAGCACCAAAAATTGGAAAAACACAATTGTTTTTGCACAAAATCAATTTGAAAACACGATTAAGAGGCATTAATGAAAGGGGGACAACTCATATCGAGTTATACTTATTAATATCGAGTTATCGAGTTATACTTATTATAAAACCCAGGTTGGTTGTTTGTGTGTGTGTGTGTGTTCGTTTATATATGTGATCAAATTTCCTACATTTTTCAATCGATTTCAACAAAACTTCACTTTTTTTTGGCAAGTAGTGTTTCTTATTGTCTTGCACACTTTTTTCTTTATTTTTACATTCAGAATGCATTAAAAATTCCATTTACAAGACAATTGTTTTTAATAAAATTCTATTCAATCGGTAGACTCGTAATGATTGAAAGCAATGTTTTTGTTTGGGTTTGACCAATTCGTAAAAAAAAACAAAACAAAAAAATAAAACTAATTAAGACGTGTGTCCGTCAACCTTAAACAATAATCTTTGTCAATTTTATTTTTCAGTCTTTATGATGGTCGATACTTGATCTATCTTTTACTGTTACATCCCCGGGCAATGCTGGGCTCTACTGCTAGTCTCTCATATATACAAGTCAGGCAAGTTCATAGACAATTCAATTTCTAATAAATGAAAGTCAGTAGAAGGTATTATATATATATATATATATATATATATATATAAAATTAGTATTTAAAATATTTTACGTCCATAAACTTGCCTGACTTTTTTCCATAAGGAGTAGAGATGCTACTAGACAAACAAATCAAGTCAAAAATGCCTGAGGCTTATTTGTCTACACACATATATCTAATATTTCTACTGGTTGAAGAACTTTTCTCAAATGTAAGTCTCTCATAATCTTTTATAAGATCTTCATACACATTCATATATATGGAAAAAAGGTAATCTTTAAATACATGCTTTCATTCACTCCTTTTCTATTCTTGCCATTTAGTTTGCTAAGGCAATAAAATATGCTGTTCTTAGTTGTACATACGAAATTGAAGGAATATGAAAATTCTTTGCCATATAAATGATACAAAGTCTGTAACCAGAAAACAATGTTTTCAGTATGGAAAAATATATAAAGAAAAAATTAATCCAGGGTGAATTGAAAACTTCATTTATAAATTCAAATGCATCATTTATTTAGTCACTTAGTGAGGGGATGTGCAATTTGGTTTTCGAGACGACTTTACAGACAAGAACTCCTTTTATACTGAAGGGTAAATACTGTTTATTTTAATTCCTGTTTATCAATAGATGCATAATTTTAAAAATCTTGTGAGATTTTTTGGGGCCTCAGAAAATTTACTTCTCTGAAACTTAATTCAAATATGAATCCTCAGAAGGTTCACCTGTCCTCTGGATCACACTTCTCTGCAGTCTTTTGAACTGGACTAGAGGTTTATCCCTTCTTTTTTGTTTAGGATTAGATTTCTGATTCCTTTGAAAGTCTCCACCTAAACTAAAATTTTATTTATTATTTATTTTCATTCAGAGCAGACTCTTGCATCTTAATAGCATTATCACTTTGCTTGGGGCGAATTGATTAAAAAGGAAAAAATTTTTTTTTAAATAGGAATAGATAGGTTTGCCTACTATCTGACTCACACTCTCCCCCAGTCTTTTGAACAGGAGTAAAGGTTTATCCTTTGTTTCCTGTTTAGGATTGGGTTTCTGGTTCCTTCTAAAGTCTACTCTTTCACATCCAGTTGCCCCTTGCATCTTAGTGGCATTATCACCTTGCTTAGGATTGATTGATTCAAAAAGAACAAAATTATTATTTATTTCTTTTTTTCTTCAACAGGAGTAGATATGTTCGTTTTTGTCCAGTTCACACTCCTCCCTCATCTTTTGAACAACAGTAGATGTTAATTCCTTGTTTCCTGCTTAGGAATGTGTATCAGATTCCTTCTCATTCTCTTTCACTCCTAGTATCTAGATCCCCACAAAGCATGTGGACCCTGATGATATCCCTGTAATGGCCCTTAAGAAATGTGCTCTTAAATTGGCTCTGGTTCTCTCTAAACTTTATAATAAATGCCCCACTGCCTTTTGCTTTCCTGCATTTGTTGTTCCAATTTTTAAGAACTCAACTACTAGACACCCTAATCAATGCTGGATTGGTTAAGCATCTCACATTGCAGGGCCTTCTCTCAGACAAGCAATATGGCTTTGGTTTCTCTAGATCAACTGCTAATGTACTGATGATAATTGTGGAAAGAATCTATTATACTGTAGATAAAATCAGTGAAGCTTGGGCCATAGCTTTGGACATCTTGAAAGCTTTCGACAGGTCTTCTTCACAAGTTGAAAAGTTACAGCATCTCCAGCCAAATTTTCAAACTGATCTGGTCTTTTTTATCCAATCGTGAAATGAAAGTTATCCTGAACAGGTACACTTCTATATCCTTTTGCACTAATGCAGTTGTTCCCCAGTGCTCTATCCTTGGTCCGAATTTGTTTTTAATTTTCATTAATGACCTTCCTAATGGCATCACTACTTAGTATCTATGCTGATGACACAACCATTTACTCCTGTCTGTACTAACTCTGATAAGGTCAAATTGGAAGCTGATGTCAAAAATGACCTTCAGTCTGTTGTTAACTGGGGCAAAGGATGGCTTGTTAATTTTAATGCCTGCAAAACTAAACTGCTCTCTATTAATCATCTGAGAGACTCCTTTCTGCTTTCCATCAGCATGGCTGATGCTAACCTCCAGGAGAGTGACTTGTCGCACCTTCTTGGGCTAATGTTCTCAGCTGACATGAAGTGGAAAGCCTATATAAAATCCATTGCTAGGTCAGCTGCTGAGAAAGTTGGTTCACTGCATCATTATGCGAGACAATGTTTCTCTCCTGGATCTATCTTACATATCTATGTCTACCATCCATCCAGGCTTAGAATATTGCTGCTATATATGGTCTGGTGCTCCTGCTATAGAAATCCTTGATAAAATCCAAAGAAGAATCAGCAACAATATTGGTCCTTATCTGGCATCTTGGCTTCAGTCACTCTCACCACCATAAAGTTGACTCCCCATTCCTTTTCTATAAATATTTCATGACAAATGTTCAGATGAGCTCTTCATCATGGTACCTAGACTTTATGAACAGTTTCTTTTCTCACGCTTCTTGCTTGTGGAACTCACTTCCGGCTCCATGCTTTCTAGCCAACTTTAATCTTCAGATATTTAAATGCAATGTCAATTGTAATCTGTCCTCCTGTTTACTTTTTCTTTTGTTCCCACTTCTTAGAAATGTTTCTGTTTTCTAATTCTTTCACACCCAGTAACCCATTGTGTCTTAGTGGCTTTACTGCCTTGCTTGGGATGAAAAAAAAAAAAAAAAAAAAAAAGTAGCTTCCATCTTAGTGGCATTATTGTCTTGCTTGTGGTGAACTGATTTAAAAAACAAAAACAAAAAAGAAATTACTGGTATATTTATTCTTACTCTCTCGTTCAAGGAAACTCCTATGGGCCCCTTATACTATCGGCAAACTATACTTCAACAAGTGTAATTTTAAATTAAATTAATAAATAAATTGCATTCTTTTTGTGTAGGTCTTGTTACCAGTAGCTGTTACACATGATGTCATGCTAGACAATTCCAAATGTCCAGCTTACCAAAGAATACCAGAATGCAGACAAAGGAAGTCTTACTACCACACAGACACCATATTGGTTCTTGATAATGACTGCAAAAGTTGAAAGTACTTGAACAAAAATAACAAAATATGAACTTCAGACAGTTTATCCACAACTTCGATAACTTTATTTGATTTTGGCCAGATGGGTGCTTTCTCTGATACAGGTGAGTTTGGGTTAGTGTATGCAGGTGTGCACACACCGGCTATATGCTTTTTTTGGTTTTCATTTTAGTCTTGCCTGGAGGAATAAAGGTTTCCATTTTTGTACTAGAGCTGCCGACTTGCTTGACGATTGAGTAAAAGCATGAAACTTATGGTAGTGGTCAGATACTGTAGACCATAAATTTAGTTCTTAAATTTAGAAAAGCTTTGCCATTTTATATGGTGTTGAGCACTTTTTATTTCCGGTGTACATTCACAGAAGACTGTTTTTCAGATCTGCTTATTTCTCTCTCTCATATATATATATATATATATATATATATATATTTTTTTTTTTTTTTTCATATAGACAAAAACAGTTTATATGAAAAAATTATAAATAATTATGGCTCTACTATTAGTAACGAGCCCTCTGCTGTGAATGTTAGAATTTATATATTATTTTCATTCTCATTGGGTTTGTTTGTTTTGTTTAACGGCATTCCAACCTTAGTACTCACTTTATGCTGAAAACGTCAGATATATATATATATATATATATATAAATTCTCAAAATGTGTGTGTGATCAGATGTTGTTTATGCATTTCCAAAGTTTGCATCAGATTTTGATTAAATTTTTTGAGTCCAAATTGGCTGGAAAAAATTACAACCGTGAAGGTGAAAAAACGAAAAATAAAAAAAACCCCTGATTTTTTACACTTTGTGCAAAAATCAAGGGTAAAATTTAATATCTGTAAAAAACAACATACAATCAATTTAGAGAGTTGAAATCTAATGTAAAAGATTAGAATTATATAAAAAAAATAATATAAATAAAAATTATCATATATTATTATTATTATGATGGACCACGGAAGAGGTTCTGTCCTTGCAAAATTGAGAATGCAAAAATGGCCCTTTTCATGGCCACCCCCATTCAAATTGTTAACCCCCTATTTAGGGATGTGCCTCAGTTGCACCCAATTGTTGTTACTAATATTGATTTTTAGGTGGGCTGACTTTAAACTGCTCCAATTGAACAGCAAATATTCCCAGTAATAAGACATCTGGTTGAAAACAGGTTATACTGCTAGTACATACATATATGAGGAAACTGTAAGACAACATGGAACTCTTTTGGGATGTGTTTCATATGTTACGACTTCATTGGATTAGGTTTGTTGACTGCAAATGTGGATGAACAAGAGACGCACAGCACAAATTTTGGGCATTTGTCACAAAAGTTTCTCAATGATAATTAGTTTCATTCTTTTTTCAATGACTCTATGATGCCAGTCTTCACTTTCCAGTCTTGATAGAATCCAAAAAACATCTTTGCACCCTTGTAGGTGACAAATCATCTTCCGTCCTACAACCCATTTCTCACAGACAACATTGTAAGGCTTTTGCTGCTCTGTAGCTATTTTCCTGGAAAGTATTCAGATGAACTACATTCTTTATTTCCACCCGTCCCAAACTTCATGGTGAAGACCAGACATATCACACACATTGTAGTGAATGATTCTCAATCTTTTCGTATCCCATTGGTGCAATGAAAGTTTCACTTGAGCAGTTTCTTTCCATGAACCACTGCTTTGTGGAATCGACTCCCAAGAGGATGCTTTTCCAATCATGACAATTTTAATCTTTTCAAGTCAAGGGTTAATAGTTATCTTCACCACATATCTATATAAACTTTGCTTCTTAATCTGTAACCCTCTACCTTGAATGGTTCTTGGGCCTTTTACAGAGTGAACATCTTTGTATAAAAAAAAAATCCATTTAAAATTTTTTTTTTTTTTTATTAATGTCATGTGTGAATTAGTAATAATATAAATAATGCAAGTCTGCAATGACTTGGCAATAAGCCTAATAACCACTGATGTCTGTGTTTAAGTACATTATTTATAGAAGGAAAAAAGTGTGGAGTAATCCAGGCTTCACCTTTTATTATCCTAATTATTTTCATCCGTGCATCTTGTTGGCAATTTCTGCTCAACACCACGGAGTGTCTGCATCTGTGAGAAAGCTAACTTTGATCTTATAATCAATCAGTATGTTTTCTTGCCTGTCAGTGGGTCGCAAATACGAAAACAGTTTTGGGTCAAGAGGAGATTAGCTTTATTGACACCAGCTGAGTTAAATAAAAAAAGACAATAAACAGTGACAAGGTTTTTTAGAGGTCATCTAAGTAAGATGTGTGGGTAATGTAGCCAGGAAATAGCAGTCAGAGAATAGGGACTGAATTCCACACAAAATATGTTGCAATTGCTTTCATATAAATAACCTTTGGGGAAAGGTATGAATCCATCTCCTCCCACAGCCTTGTGGGAAATAACAGGGCAGACTGGGTTCTTCAGCCTTGGTTGGCAACCAGTCAGGGAGAAGAACACTGAATTCAAAACCAGTTTGTGTGCTAATGGCTAGACAGAAACTCTCTTGCTTGACAACCTTTCAGGAGATGGTGACATAATAAAACAAAAATACACACAATCCACCCAGTCTGGGCCATTCTTGGGGATCAGTTGGCTCATAAAAGTTCACAATGATAGTGTGATGCAAGCAGAAACAACATCGACTTTGTTAGGGGTAAGAGCCTTAGAGGAAACATATTATATATACATTATATATATATATATATATATATATATATATATATATATATATATATATATTGTTATGGTCCAGGTTAGGACCAAGGAAGAACACAAACACAAGAGTAGAAATAACAAAGGTATATTACACGGAATAATAATACAAGATGTGGAAGGTGTTAGTATGACTGTCAGTCTGGTTTGGAGTGAACTACTATCGGCTCGACTTCATTCATCTCTCTCTCTTGAGAGGCGTAGTATACATAGTGTTAGGAAGAGTTCATTCTGTAGTTATAGGTAAGGACCCATGACACATATACATATATCAATAGCTGGCAACTCGTATTCAAGGTATCTGTCTACTAGGGTGGTTAGCCAATCCCTGTTGCAGAGGCTCACTCAGGCATATTTGTGTTTGCACAACACCCACAGAACCAACCTGTGGTTTATACTGCAACTCTGGGAGAGAGCATGTTATCTAGCATGATCAACAATTTGAACAAGGCCAGCATGCTTAATGCAAAACATAACTTATGTTATGAGGTTTATGCAGAGTGCTCAATAGTTTTCTAGTGATATTGGCTTCACACAAAAAATTGCAAAAAAAAAAAAAAAAAAAAACTGAAAAAATTGCAGTTTTCGTATTACTTAAAATGAAAATTTGAATAACTTCTGCATTTTTATCTGATTTTCTTCAAACATGTTGCAAAATATTTATCATCATGAAAGAAATAAGATAGTGTGATTTTAGTCCTGTTCACTTCCCAGCATATAATGAAAAACCACAAAATGGAGTCATACTGTATTTGCTGATATCAGTTTAAAAACAAGTCTTTAGAATATATAAAATGAAAATATTTCAATTTGAAAAATAAACTAGAAATAATTTATAACAAGCATAAAATATTTTATTTATTGCTTTATGACTCAGATCATCTTGTTCATTTTGGTTTTTATAGACACAACATTTTAGACGTATTTGTAAATTTCTCAGAATTTTGAACTGAACCCTTGGCTTACAGCCACATCATGTTGAAACATTGGTTCCTATATGATCACTGAAGTTAAGCAACATCAAACCTGGTCAGTACCTAGATGGGTGACTGCTTGGGAATACCAGGTGCTGTAAGTTTGGATGTGCAAGTAGTGTAATGAATAATGGCTTAGAATTGTTAATCAGAGAGCAAAGTTCCAAATCAAGTTGGTGCAAATAGGCTTAGGAAAAGTATGAATCCACCTCTTCTCTCTCCAGCTATGGGTTAATTAGTAAGACTTGTATTACTACACTAAACCATTATTATCTAAAAAAAAAAAAAAAAAAAAATTCTTACACTCTAAAAATATTTCCAGGCTTTAAATAATCTGCAAAGAGTAGACAAGTCATAGAAAATTAATAGTAATTAGCTACACAGGCATGTCTTTTAGATTTATTTACATTCTCTGGAATTTGAAACTAGCATGGCTACAAAGTGAGGAATCAGTTTATATATTGATTTTAATGTAGAATTGATCTCCCACTTTATATCCACATTATAATTTCTCGTTTGTTGATCAAATTCTGCTTAGGTATGAATCCACCTCATTTATTCCCAGATATGGGTTAAATAATAAGATCTGTATCATTAAATCATTATTATCTCAAAAGAAAAAATTCTTATGATGTAAAAATATTTTCTGGTTTTAAATAACCTGCAAAGGGTTGATAACCTGTAAAAAATGAATGACTCAATCACTCAAATACTGATTTGCTATGAAGGCATGTCTTTTAGATTTATTTACATTCTCAGGAATATAAATATATAGAAACTACCATGGCCACAAAGTAAGGGATTAGTTTATATATAGATATTAATATAGAATTGATCCTCCACTTTATATCCACATTATAATTTCTGGCCTGTAAAAGTGTTGATAAGCTGTAGAAAATGAATCAATCAATAAAAAAATAGTTTGCATGTTGGGCTGTTCTGTTTGCTGACAATCATACATTCTGTTTTCTTGCAGTTGATGTTTACTGGGTAGCAATAATTGACCAATTTTTACAATCTAAAAATATTTCCTGGATTTAAATAACCTGTATAGGATTGATAAGTTGTACAAAATGAATAAATAAATAAATAAATAAATAAAAACAAAAAAAGAAAAACAAAAAAAGAAAAACAGGTGAAGAACAGATGTGAAGCAACAGAAATTTGTTTCTACAGAAAGATGCCGAAGACATCACGGACTGAACATGTGAGTAATGAAGTATTAGGAAAAATGGAAGCAAAAAGGACACTTATATTTAGAATCAGAAAGTTTAAATTTCTAGTACATATAAGGAGAAAGGTGGGCTTGGAGAATTTGACACTCACAGGACAGGCATGAAAAACAAGAGGGAAAAGCGATTAACTGACCTAATGGACAGCAGAACAGGGTAGTGGAAAGGATAGTAACACGCAAATATTGCTAAGAGCTACAAAGTATAGGAAGTTGAGGAGAGCCATGATCGAAAGGAGAAACCATACAAAAGATGACGATAAGGTATATTCAGCTCTCTAGCCTTTGTTATCAGTCAGTCTAGGACAGTAATTCTTAACTAGGAGTGCTAGCATTCCCTAGGGGATGCAAGGATACTGAATCATTAGGGTTGTCTTATTAAGGAAACTCTAGTTTAGTGTTGATGGTAACAGCAACATCAAGCAAGATCTCATCGATCTGAGAAACAATTGTGGAATCCAAATGGAGTTCCTCGATGGTTGCCCAGAGCAATTGTGGGCTTCTCAGTTGGAAATATATCCTGTACTGGCATAAAATGTCCTTGTAGTGCCGGTGCCTTTCGCCACTGCATATCTGCGTGAAACTAGATTTTCCTGTCCGCTTCACATCGAAATGTAGAGTGCAGAAATCGAATGGATCCTCAACATGACATGCAAAGTACCACTGAGAACCAAGAGACCAAAATTTGATGTCATCATAAACAGAAAACAATAACAAGGTCACCGAGTTTGACTGGGTCCTCAACATGACTTACGAGTAGCATTCAGCACCAAGAAATCAAGATTTGATGTCATCATAAACAGAAAATAACAGCAAAAAGGTCACCGAGTCTGTTGCAAAACCAGAATCATACAAAATGCACCATGCATACAGGCACCATGTTACCGTCATTTTATTTTTTTGCTAATATGAAAGTAATTTGGGTTTTTGTAATGCCTTATTTTGTTGTCAGTTATGTGAATAAAGATTAAAGAAACAATGGTTTTGTTATTTACACACATGAGATCAATATAGTTTTTCATCAATTTTGTAAGTGGGTGTGAGAACTAGTTGGTGGTTTGAAAGGGGTGCAAACAAAGAAAAAAAGTTAAGAATCACTGGTCTAGGAGAAGGGCAATTCTACATTCCAAAACTCTGGAGAAGGCAACATAAAATCACAACTATTTTCCCTTCAAGAAGTTATAGTGAGCTTAAACATAGTAGTAGTAGCAGCCTTAAATAAACCTTGCATCAGCAGCAGTTCTTGAATATAAAACCATGTGAACCCTAAAGTAACTCTCTCTTTTGGGTTTTTCTCTTTAAAACTGGTGAAATGAATTTTCCATACTGAAGCTAAAAGAGCTGTGAATGCTTCACACTATAACACACCAATAAGTTCAACTATAATATATTCATGAACATTTTGTTGTGTATGCCATTTACCAAAAGAATCTCTTGTTTAAAACTTTCCATTTCTTTTGTTTGAACAAATGTTATTTTGTATTCCAAATCAATTGGTCTGTTATTTTGTGTATGTGCTCTTTTTTACCACCATTATCCCCTGCTCTACAAAATATTCCCATAAGAAACCTTACACATTTAATTATTGAAGTAGCTAAAATGTCATTGCAAGTTACAGAGAATAAAAAAATGGAACATGTAAAGAGCCATGATCATCTATATTCTGCCTGAAGGAATATGACATTAAACACGTACACTCAGGTTGAGGCATTTAAGACTGTCTGACTCAGGTTGATCTGAAAAAGGCTAGAGAGTACAACAATGTGTTTTGAGTATAAAAAGTAAAAAAAAAAAAAAAAGATACTTCCTGAATATTAATGGTAATAGTAATATGAGCTATTTCCTTATAAGGAAACATTCAGCAATCATTGATAGAGTAGCCAGTTGGTTGAAATTTATAAAAACTTTCTCTTGAAACAATTTTTCAGGAAAACATGTTTCTCAAGTTCAGTATCTGTTATCGCCCTTTCCAGTATTGATGGGGGTTTTCTTTCTAAACTTTAAGTAGAGTGGAATGTCACCATTTTGATTATGTCCTTATTTTCACTTTGAGTTACAGGTGATATCTATTTTAGCTGTTGCTATTGTTGAAAGTACTCAAGTGATGGGGTACAGTTATTTCTTTGGTGATTGTGCAGTGCCAATTCACAAAGTTTGAAGAAGGATGTTCCTCACCAAGACCTACAGGCTTCACTCACTCAAAGCCATTTTTAACCATTGATCTGAGAAAGCGTTTATATACAGCAAACAGTTTATACATGTCAGAACTGGTTTGGTGCTATGCATGGCATCAGAGTCACAGTGCAAAGGTCTTGTGCTCCCCAATCTATGATATGTGGGACCTCCCCACTCTGCTACATCTAAATTTTCATAAGGTTGTATTCATGTAAAATACAAATTTTATTGTAACCTAATTTATGTACAATAATGGATCCTATGCAATACAGATGACAATTCAACTACAAAATTAAAAATAAATCCAATGTATCTAAATACAAATTAGACACATGTCATAATAGATTATACCATTTTAAATAAACAATGTTTTGTAGCAATTTTTAAGGTCAACTTGAGATTTTTCTTGTTAAAGTGTTGAATAATTTAACCCATTCAACATTATGGATAAAAATTAGTGAATTTTATTATAGTGTTTTTTTTTTTTTTTTTCGAGACTTAGCATGAGGAAAACAAATTAACAGATTTAGATGAAGAAAAAAAAAAACAAAAAACAGAGAATGACATCAAAATCTGTGAAAATTTATCATCCTTTAATGCTAATAGTCAATTGTGCTTAATTTCATTTGTAACATATATAAATGTAGGTAAAAAAAGGCAAATGTTGATAAAATAGCAAGGGTCACAAAGCACTGCCCGGGGTTTCCAATCAGGGCCACACCCCAGTCCAGGGGTAGTACACCTTGGCTCTGCATGGCATCCATATGAAAGGCTTGATCTGACATGGTGAAATTACATAACTTGAGTTTTCAGAAGTGTTGTCAGGATCTGGGTAATCAGGATCTTTGGAGAAGGATAGTGCTTGCCAAGACCCGCAGGCTTCACTCACTTAAAGTCATTTTTAAACCATTTGTCTGAGGAAGCAGTTGTACACAGCTGACAGTTTTTAGATATTTCTGTACAAGTTTGGCGTAATCCAGGACATCCATCTATTTCCGTTTTTTTTTAAATTTTATTTACAGATTTGTCAACTGAGAAGTCTTTTTAAAGCTTTTATAAAAACTATGCCACTTGTTGGCTATTGTGGCATGTGAAGGCTTCCTTACTTTGCTCGATTCTGCAGCAGCAGTGGAAATAATCAGCAGGGTACAACTGGAAGTCCCAGAGATCATAAAAACCTTGCCCTACCCCTATTTGGCCTCTTTTTCACTTTTCATTTTCAGCGGCCTCTACATTCAAGGCCCACTCTCTTTTCAGTGGTCTCTACCTTCAAGCCCAGCTCAAACTCAGAAGACAAGGGTTGCCCTAGCAGTTTCACACTCAGATTTCTCATTCCTCCTGTGGGAACTAGTGGAGAAATCTCTCAACAAAAGCAACTACTATACTCCAAAACTTTGTTAACTGGAATGCAAAATACTATTTTGCATAATCTTCCAACCAGAAATAAAAGCTGTTGAACAGTTATTTTCAAGCTTTGGGTTTTTGTTCATTCCACTTACACTGCTGAGCACAAACATGCACACAACAGGGAAAATTCAAAACACAGATTTCATTTAAAAAAAACTTCAGAAAAACAAGATTTTACCAAAAACAGAGAGAAACAGGATTTCAAGAACAACCCCAAAATATTGTTAACTCTAAAAAACACAATCCTTTGAATTCACAACAATGATTTCCAAAGGAAGAGTGATTTTGGACCAACATGTCATTTCAGGCAAATTTTTGAGTTGTAAACAAATCCGCCTTTGGTAAAAATCTGATGTTGAAAAATGTTATGTTCATAACAATTTAAAAATGAACCATTGACTGAAACAAATGTTCAAGACAGAATGAATAGGTGGTATTCTCACTTGGCAACAAATAAAATTCTGTTGGTAAATAAATTGTTGGACTTAGGGCTGGTGCGTTTTATTACTGAAAACCCTGACCGATAGATGGGGGTGTGTCATTTTTTTGGGCCCTGTCATATTGAAGTGTTAAATTCAGTCGCACTTATATTTTTTATTTAAATTGTAATTTTCTTTCTGAACAGTTCTTTTAAATCAATTAAGAGGGGGGAATATATTTTGATAAAATCATTTTTTATTCCGAGATAATCCACTAAGGAGGATCTCTAATTTTTTTTTTTTTTACTAATTGTAATACAGTGTAACCCAGATATAAGAGAGTCGTCGGGACCGGAGAAGAAGTCTCTTATATCCGGGTTTCTCTTATATCGGGGTTTGGTCTAATTTATATACATTAACACAGGCTCTAATTTGGGACCAGATAAAATCTCTTATATCCGGGTTTCTCTTATATCTGGGTCTCTTATTACTCTACTAACCAGAAGTCCATGGCTAGTAATTAAAATAAATGATTTATAGTCCCTATTTTTGACATTTCTAGAAAGATAAAACCGAGAAAGCGATCACTTAAAAAGTAAAAATGTTTAAAGATGAAAAATTTTCTCAAAACTTGAAATACAGTGTAACCCGGATATAAGAGAAACCCGGATATAAGATAAATTTTCTCTGGTCCCAAATTAGAGCCTGTGTTAATGTATATAAATTAGCCCAAACCCGGATATAAGAGACCTCTCCGGTCCCGACAACTATCTTATATCCGGGTTACACTGTACTATTTTTAAAACAATCCTGTTTGCGTTGTGTTGGAATCTTTGTGAAACTTTTTGTTTTTCAGCAGAGATGTGTTGACAATTAAAATATGCATAAAAATTTGTGACTTAAATATTTCTTTAAGTAAAATTTAGTCATGAAAATATTGGTGGTTATTATTAGAAAAAGAATGACATTTTCTCTGATACAGTGTAACTCGGATAAGAGAGTTGTCGGGACCGGAGAAGAAGTCTCTTATATCCGGGTTTGATCTATTAACACAGGCTCTAATTTGAGACCAGAGAAAATCTCTTATATCCGGGTTACACTGTATATTTAAAATAAAAAAAACAAGTATTCATTATAAAAGTAAATAATTAATGAATATCTACTGAAAGTTTCATTTAAATTGGATAATTCACTGATTTTTGGTAATTTAAAAAAGCACTGCCCTTTTCCTTTAATTTTCCTTTGGGGGTTTGTAGCCCCCAGATTGGGAAACTTTAAGATCGACATGTAGTAGAGAGGGGGTTCTCATATCAGAGGTTTTTTGGGGAGGCGAAACCCTGGTTGGGCTTTCTCAAGAAAAAAGTGAACATTAGCTACGAAAGGGTTTCAGGTCAAAATTAGGTGACTCCCGTCACTGCTAGGAGGAGAGTTAACAACAGGTTTGAATTAAAAAAATAAGAATTAAATATTTTGATTAGTTATGCTCATGATAAAAGAAGGGTTAGGTGCGTGTGGTGCTAGTTTTTTGTCACAAAACTATATTAAAAAATGTTGTTTTTTTTACAGATAAAGTCTTCGTAAATCTGTCATCACCTCGTCAAACATCAGTTAAACTTAAAAAAAAAACAAAAAAACACGCAGCTTAAAAATTCATTTCTGCGATATTTCAAACTTAAATAATATTTATTTCAAATCAGATTTCTTTGAAATTTAAATCAGCTAATATTCCTAAAGTTTCAGAAAAGTATATTTTATTTTTGTAAGATTTTTAAAACCTACAACTAACTTGTGTTTGTTACAAACACAAGTTAGTTCTAGAAAGGAGATATAGCTATTTTATATTTTTAATTAATATAGAATTTAAAATTCTAATTGCCAACCTAATTTTATTTAAAATAACCTCAGAATATGCACCATTTTACGTTTGTTAAAAAAAAGGATCAAACTTAAATTTTAATTTTAAATTCAGTTTTAAAACAAATTTAATAATTTAGCCCGGGAAAGTACAAGAAAAATAAATCCAATGATAATCACCTACTTAACTGAAAAGTGTGGAAGGAAACGTGTTTTATGACGTACGTAATTATTTAATAATCGTAAGCCGGTGTGAAGACAAGCATGGAAAATTGATCCTTTCATTCTTACAATTTTTTTAGGTGGTGGTGGGTGGGGGGCACTTAATTTATCCGAGCTTTTTATTGCTATTATTATTATTATTTTATGATGACATCTTGGCACTCAAAAAAATGTTATATAAATTAATTAAATAATTAATTAATTTGGGTTTGTTTTTTGTTTTGTCAACTATTTTAATTGCGATACCCAATATAAACAAAAACAAAAATTTAAATGATTAATGTTTGTTTGGATGTAATGTTTGTACGTATGTATATTACGTATGTATGTATATGTGTACGTATGTATGTATATGTATATAATATAATTGTACGTATGTATGTATATGTATATTTGTATATATAATTGTACGTGTATTATGTATATTTGTATATAATTGTACGTATTTGTATATAATTGTACGTATATTTGTATATAATTGTACGTATGTATGTATATATGTATATTTGTATATAATTGTACGTATGTATGTATATATGTATATTTGTATATAATTGTACGTATGTATGTATATATGTATATTTGTATATAATTGTACGTATGTATGTATATATGTATATTTGTATATAATTGTACGTATGTATGTATATATGTATATTTGTATATAATTGTACGTATGTATGTATATGTATATTTGTATATAATTGTACGTATGTATGTATGTATATTTGTATATAATTGTACGTATGTATGTATATATGTATATTTGTATATAATTGTACGTATGTATGTATATTTGTATATAATTGTACGTATGTATGTATATGTATATATTTGTATATAATTGTACGTATGTATGTATATGTATATATTTGTATATAATTGTACGTATGTATGTATATGTATATTTGTATATAATTGTACGTATGTATATTTGTATATAATTGTACGTATGTATGTATATGTAATTTGTATTAATTGTACGTATGTATGTATATGTATATTTGTATTAATTGTACGTA
Source organism: Acanthosepion lycidas (assembly GCA_963932145.1). Lineage (NCBI taxonomy): Eukaryota > Metazoa > Mollusca > Cephalopoda > Sepiida > Sepiidae > Acanthosepion > Acanthosepion lycidas. The sequence goes on from OZ010615.1 coordinate 48,092,791, forward strand.
TGTATGTATATGTATATTTGTATTACTAATTGTACGTATGTATGTATATGTATATTTGTATATAATTGTACGTATTTGTACGTATGTATGTAAATAATTATTATATACGTATATTTGTACGTATGTATGTATATATGTATATTTGTACGTATGTATGTATGTATATGCATATTTGTACGTATGTATGTATGTATATGCATATTTGTACGTATGTATGCATATTTGTACGTACGTATGTATGTATATGCATATTTGTACGTATGTACGTATGCATATATGTATTTGTACGTATGTATGCATATATATATGTATTTTTTGTACGTATGTATGCATATATGTGTATTTGTACATATATATTTTTGTACGTATGTAGGCATATATGTATATTTGTACGTATGTATTTAAAGTGTATATATGTATATTTGTAGTGAGTAACGTATGTATTTATTTTTGTGTATTTGTATGTTTTATGTATATATTTGTATGTATTTATGTGTGTTTGTATGTATGTATAAAATAAATAAATACAATAAATTAAAAAAATTGGAAAACAGAAGAAGCAAAGGAGAAACACAAATAAAAAAATCACCCCATAAATAAATGCAGGAAAAAAAAATATTAAAAAAAATAAAAATCAAGTCAATGCAGATTCTAATTAAAAGCAAAAAAAAAAAAAAAAATTAATTCTAGTGAGGATAAATTTTAAAAAATAAAATTAATTTATATAACATAAGTTAAAAAAAATAATTAACTTTAAAATTAATTTCATGTACGTCGTTGTTACCAAGGAAAATGACAACAAAGATACGAACATGAAGCTTTCATATCGAGTGAATTCCTAGCACGATTTCCCCCGAAATTTTGTGAACAGTTTAAAGATATATTTGCATCCAATCTAATCATATACTTCTGCAATACTTTCTAACTAAACTTACCTGTTGTTTTTTTCTGCTGCTAGATTTGGAAGCGTCACCATTGACATCCGCCATGTCTAAACACTTGTTGCCATAATAAGTTGTGAAACTAATTCTCATTGGTTAATTTTGACACTCATACTTTTTAAAGGAAATATAAAAAAATTAATTTAGATTAATTTAATTAATCTAATCCTTAGAAATAATAATAATAATAATAATAATAATAATAATAATAATAATAATAATAATAATAAAAACAAAAAATTGTCAGATAATTTTCAAAATTAGATGAATTTTAAATTATTTTTTAAATTTCAGACTACAACAAAAAACTCATATAGTTTAAACCTTGGTGTTTTCAGAAAAATAATATATTATTACATACATATTTCACTTATTCTTTAAATGTCTTTATTACACGATTCTACTTAAAATTATTAAATTTTTGAAGTTTACTAAGGGAAGAAACACTTTTTATTGTTCAAATCAAATTACTTCCCTTGTTCCACTTTGTTTAATCAGATTTGACAGAAAGAAACAATATGGTTTACTAAAAAGGATTAACTGGTGTTGACCGGAGACCAAAGCAATTAGTATGGAGGAGGAGGAAGAAGAGGAGGAGGAAGAAGAGAAGGAGGAGGAGGAGGAAAATCTTTATCTATGTAAAGAGTGATCTTACGTTTTGAAAACAGAAGAAGCGTCATAATACTATTTCTGATCATAGGTTTTTTTTGACCCGGAAGGAAATGAGTATACAATCGAAATCAAAGAAAAAAAAATAAAAAATAAAAAATAACCGAATTGATAGATGTATAGCGTTTAACCTGTATGCACCAATTTCCAGTATCTAATTATCATACTATTTTGATTTAGTGAATTTCATTATTCGAGTAGATTTACTGTGTATTTACTCTTGCTGATAACAAATTTTGTACATCCTAAACATGAAGTAGATCTATATTTGTTTTTGTAAATGCTATTGCCAATTGGTAAATATATATGAAAAATGGCAACAATGCCTATGCAGTAGTGTTTAAAATGAGTTGACTGCCAAAATCTCTAAACATGTTTGTGAGCCTATCACGTGACTAGAAAACAAATAAATTCAATGCATGAGCAAACCTAGTCAATGAGCATTTTTGCATGACTAGCAATTGCCAAACTAGTCCATGATGCTTGTATCATTGAAGTGCAAAGTTAGAATTTCAATTTCTTCAACACGAAAACAACTTCATTGTAATTCAAGTTAAAATATTCAACTCGATCACTCACTCACTTGCCAAATTCTTCTGGATTCATTTATTACTTACTGGAAACTTGTCAGTCACAATTTTGATTTTTGACTGAATCTACAGAAAATTCTTACACTGGAATTTATTGTTCATCAAGTTTATTTCTCGACTGAAGAACAAACTACTTTCCAGAATTCTTTGTAAGATATTTTTCATGCAATCTTTGACACACAAAAACATACAGTCAAAGGCAGACAAACGGATTTCAGAAACTATTTTACAAACTGTTTAATATTCATTTTAAACAAGTTTATCTAATAACAGATTCTATTGAAATTTCACATATTATATAATATATACTGTGAGGATTTCAACATGTTCAATTCAGTGAACTCAACCTCACATGACACTGAACATTATAAGAGTTTAAAAAGCAAATTTAAAATCCACCAACCAAATTTCTCATTCACTAAAATTCAACCATCACATATTTATTGTGTATTTCATGTTATATAAAATATTCTTATTGTTGTTGTTATCTGAGAATTGTTGTCTTATTCATGTGTTGTAGCATACCTATGGATGATAATGGGTATGTCCCCATTCATATAAATTCAGTAGTAAATACTGTATGTTGGTCTGCAGTTAGAGATTCGTCTCCAGCTGTGCTGGTCAAACTCTCTGCCTCTGGGCAGAGAGGATCTCCAGACAAGGCTATGTTGAAGAATAGAGTCCCGTCTTGAGAAACAGCGACCTGACCCCATTTTATATGGTAAATTTTTAGCTGAGTCTATGAGCTCAGATACCCCACATTAAATCCAGCCTTGTGCCACATCTGACTGTATGGGGTGGGTGGTAGATATCCTGCAGTTGGAGATTTGTCTCCAGATGTGCTGGTCAAACTCTTTGCCCCCGGGCAAAGAGGATCTCCAGATGAGGCTATGTTGAAGGACAGAGTTTCGTCTCGGGAAGCAGCTACTCGACCCCATTTTATACAGGGCCTACGTGGAATTTTTGGCCGAGCTTATGGGCTTGGATACCCCACATTAAATTTGGCCTTGTGCTACCATGGCCCCCTAGCCCCTGATCACGTGCGGTGTTTGGTAGATATTCTGCAGTTGAAGATTCATTGTGAAATTCACTTGACTAAACTTCTAGCAGTTGACTATTTCTTCTTCATGCCACTGGCGAATCTTATATGTGTTGTTCTTGTCCTAAGTATTATTGTTCATTACCAATCTTTGTTTGAGTATTCTATTCAGTAACTTTCCCTAGGTTACAACATTATGTTTTATCAATGTTTTCGAACGAAGAAGTTTAAAATGTGTGGGGAAATAGCTAATTCACTTATGTGACCTTCACCTTCACTTTTTTTAACATTTATGACCCGAAAAAATAGTTAATTAGCATGTCTACACCACAGATGAATGAATATAAATTCCAAATAATTGATGTGGACATACCTACTAACTAGAATATGACAGCAAAGCAAATAGAAAAGGTGAGACGATTCTTTGAAATGATGGTTGAGACTGATAGGTTGTAGAAGATGCCGGATAAAATATCAAAAAGTCATATCAGTAGTGACTGGGACATTGAAATTTAAAGAATAAATAATCCAACTTGATTAATAAAATACACTTTTGCAAACACTATAAAAACCTGCCATATAGGGTACAGCAAACATACTTCGAAAAGCACCTACATAAAAACAACATCAAGATACATTTAAAATCATCTGACAAACTACATCTGGTAGCAAGGCCTCTGATCATTTTGAGGAGTGTGAAATCACCTCTTAATTGCTGTTTAAAGGTCCACACTGACCTGGGGTGGTAGCACCTGTTAAGGTCCCAGCTATGGGCAAATAGTAAACCCTCAAACAAAAATCAAAAGTATATTTTTATAAAATGAGTAACAATAGATTTTATGATCTAAAAATATATATATCTGTCTATATATAGAATTCTGTAATTTATGTTAGTTTGTCTGTCCGTCACACTCTCTAAAATATACATTGACTGACACTAAATTTTTGGGAAAAGTGCAAATGGGTAAGTGCAAGTAGGGGTTTTGTCAAAGTATTTTCCTAAATGAATTTCATTGATTGGTTTACAAAATTGAATGAAATGTAAAGTTTGTAAATCTTGACTAAAAATGTTAGCAACACTATATTAAATACTGTGAAGATTTCAACATATCAGTGTGTTGCAAAAAATTCTAGTATTTAAAAAACAAAGTATAAAATATCTGTAGTTTGTAGTGGACCCCTTGGAGGGGATGCAATATAAATTGGCCTGAGCACCCAAACTAAGTAAAACTCACCAGAGGCCCATTGAAATCTGACAGTTGAAACAAAAATGATAAACAGAATAAGGATATTTAAAATTAATACAAATTTATTTAGAATACCAACCAGAATCCTTGTAGGTTAATTTAAAATGTAAGTCCACAGTTTGAAATTTAAGTTAACATGTCTGGTGAAAGTGTGAAAAGTTGCTGCTCACAACCAAAGGTGAACCTTCTGTAGTATTTTAAATGAAGTGTATGGAATAAGTTATTTGAAGTCTGGATGATATAGCCAAAGAGAAGAAAGTTCCATTTAAATGTTCCAGTGCTGGTCAAATCCAATAATGAACATTCCATAATATTTTAACTGAAGTGGACAGAGTAGGTTGTTTGAGTCTGGGTGATATGCAGCAATTTCCTAAATCAGGTGAGTTAGATTGACAGGAAAGCTGGAAGCAGGGACCTAGTGTAGCTGGAAGTTCAGGGTTGTTGTGGCAGGTTCATTAATGCCAATCAACCAAGTGATTTAGGTCGAGAGAGAAATGCCAGAAGTAGGGGCCATGGTCTAACCAGATGTTCAGGGATGTTGTAGCAGGTCCATTAATGCCAATCAACCAGGTGAGTTAGGCTGATGTAAGAGTAATGAAAGCCAAGTAAACTGGAAGATAAGGGTCTGTGGTAGCTGGAAGTAGTAAAGGCCAAGAATGGTGGAGGTCAGACTCTGTGATAGCTGGAAGCATGCACAGATTGGAAACAGATGAATTAAAGAAATAGATGCTGGAAGCTAGGGGGCCGTGGTAGCCCAAAATTAAAAAGGGCTAAGGTAGAGTGCTGGAAGTAAGAGTGGATAGTAAGATATGAAAGCCCAACAAGCATCCAGTTTCCAGGCAAAAATAAATGGGCACATAATTCAATACATAACCATCCAAGCACCCTGACAAAAATGACCAGGCATCTGCATTTCTCCTTCTTGTCCTTCTCAGTGTGAAGTTGCAGACTTATATGGAAGAGGAGAGTAAACATTAAGCGGTCCTGCAAAGAGTTAAAAATCTCAAGAGAAATAAACTGAGATGTCCTACGAAATATAAAAGTGTAAAAATGTTCACAAAAGGTATTTCAACTTGGTTCATAACACTAAAAGAACTAAAAATTCATTACACCTATCCTGAAACTAAATGAAATTCAATTGCAGGGTGTGTGGCAATACAAAGAAGAAAAGTTCAAGGTCATGAAGACATAATGTCTGCCCTTGGTCATGTGGACAGAGTAGCGAAGGGCTAGGATAAGTTGAAAGAATAAAATTATTAACAAAATATTTAGATTTCGGCATTAAATAACCGATAGAGATTGATATGCTGCTAAACAAAAGCAACCTACCAAAAGTGCATATTTATTATTTATAGTAAAATTACCAACAGCGCATATTTAAAGCAAGAATGACCAACAATACAGTTGAAAGCATACAATTGCATTAAAAATATGTAAAATTTGGCATTTGATGTTGAGATGCTGCTAACCAAATGCATTCAAATAAAGAATAATAATAACGAGCCAGTATTGTAAAAATTCTATGGTTGACAGATATAGTCTTTGCAATTTTAAGGAGATTAAATTGCAAGCATACTTTAAATACCGATGCAGCCATAAGCTGCATAACAGGTTACAATAGAGTTTTTAAGACTTCAATTTTCTTTAATCAAGTAGAATAATGAGATTTTGTATTCAGAGTCTGTCTTCTCCTAGACTGGTTGCAAATGAATGCGGAAGAGCCCAGTCTGCCCGACTATTTATCCATAGCTGGTGATTTTGTATTCAGAGTCTGTCTTCTCCTAGACTGGTTGCAAATGAATGCTGAAGAGCCCAGTCTGCCCTACAATTGATCCATAGCTGCAGATTTTGAATTCAGAGTCTGTCTTCTCCTAGACTGGTTCCAAATGAATGCTGAAGAGCCCAGTCTTCCCTACTATTTATCCATAGCTGGAGATTTTGAATTCAGAGTCTGTCTTCTGCTAGACTGGTTGCAAATGAATGCTGAAGAGCCCATTCTTACCTACTATTTATCCATAGCGGGAGATTTTGAATTCAGAGTCTGTCTCCACCTAGACTGGTTGCAAATGAATGCTGAAGTGCCAAGTCTTCCCTACTATTTATCCATAGCTGGAGATTTTGAATTCAGAGTCTGTCTTCTCCTAGACTGGTTGCAAATATTTGCTGAAGAGCACAGTCTGTCCTAGTATTTATCCATAGTTGGAGATTTTGAATTCAGAGTCTGTATTCTCATAGACTGGTTGCAAATATTTGCTGAAGAGCACAGTCTTCCCTACTATTTATCCATAGCTGGAGATTTTGAATTCAGAGTCTGTCTTCTCCTAGACTGGTTGCAAATGAATGCTGAAGAGACCAGTCTTCCCTACTATTTATCCATAGCTGGAGATTTTGAATTCAGAGTCTGTCTTCTCCTAGACTGGTTGCAAATGAATGCTGAAGAGCCCAGTCTGCCCTACTATTTATCCATAGCTGGAGATTTTGAATTAAGAGTCTATCTTCTCCTAGACTGGTTGCAAATGAATGCTGAAGAGCACAGTCTGCCCTACTATTTATCCACAGGTGGAGATTTTGAATTCAGAGTCTGTCTTCTCCTCGACTGGTTGCAAATGAATGCTGAAGAGCCGAGACTGCCCTACTATTTATCCATAGCTGGAGATTTTGAATTCAGAGTCTGTCTTCTCCTAGACTGGTTGCAAATGAATGCTGAAGAGCCCAGTCTGCCCTACTATTTATCCATAGCTGGAGATTTTGAATTCAGAGTCTGTCTTCTCCTAGACTGGTTGCAAATGAATGCTGAAGAGCCCAGTCTGCCCTACTATTTATCCATAGCTGGAGATTTTGAATTCAGACTCTGTCTTCTCCTAGACTGGTTGCAAATGAATGCTGAAGAGCCCAGTCTGCCCTACTATTTATCCATAGCTGGAGATTTTGAATTCAGAGTCTGTCTTCTCCTAGACTGGTTGCAAATGAATGCTGAAGAGAACAGTCTGCCCTACTATTTATCCACAGGTGGAGATTTTGAATTCAGAGTCTGTCTTCTCCTAGACTGGTTGCAAATTAATGCTGAACAGAGCAGTCTTCCCTACTATTTATCCATAGATGGAGATTTTGAATTCAGAGTCTGTCTTTTCCTAGACTGGTTGCAAATGAATGCTGAAGAGCCCAGTCTGCCGTACTATTTATCCATAGCTGGAGATTTTGAATTCAGAGTCTGTCTTCTCCTAGACTGGTTGCAAATTAATGCTGAACAGAGCAGTCTTCCCTACTATTTATCCATAGATGGAGATTTTGAATTCAGAGTCTGTCTTTTCCTAGACTGGTTGCAAATGAATGCTGAAGAGCCCAGTCTGCCGTACTATTTATCCATAGCTGGAGATTTTGAATTCAGAGTCTGTCTTCTCCTAGACTGGTTGCAAATGAATGCTGAAGAGCCCAGACTGCCCTACTATTTATCCATAGCTGGAGATTTTGAATTCAGAGTCTGTCTTCTCCTAGACTGGTTGCAAATGAATGCTGAAGAGCCCAGTCTTCCCTACTATTTATCCATAGCTGGAGATTTTGAATTCAGAGTGTGTCTTCTCCTAGACTGGTTGCAAATGAATGCTGAAGAGCCCAGTCTGCCCTACTACTTATCCATAGCTGTAGATTTTGAATTCAGAGTCTGCCTTCTCCTAGACTGGTTGCAAATGAATGCTGAAGAGAACAGTCTGCCCTACTATTTATCCATAGCTGGAGATTTTGAATTCAGAGTCTATCTTCTCCTAGACTGGTTTCAAATGAATGCTGAAGAGCCCAGACTGCCCTACTATTTATCCATAGCTGGAGATTTTGAATTCAGAGTCTGTCTTCTCCTCGACTGGTTGCAAATGAATGCTGAAGAGCCCAGACTGCCCTACTATTTATACATAGCTTGAGATTTTGAATTCAGAGTCTGTCTTCTCCTAGACTGGTTGCAAATGAATGCTGAAGAGCCCAGTCTGCCCTACTATTTATCCATAGCTGGAGATTTTGAATTCAGAGTCTGTCTTCTCCTAGACTGGTTGCAAATGAATGCTGAAGAGCCCAGTCTGCCCTACTATTTATCCATAGCTGGAGATTTTGAATTCAGAGTCTGTCTTCTCCTAGACTGGTTGCAAATGAATGCTGAAGAGCCCAGACTGCCCAACTATTTATCCATAGCTGGAGATTTTGAATTCAGAGTCTGTCTTCTCCTAGACTGGTTGCAAATGAATGCTGAAGAGCCCAGTCTACACTACTATTTATCCATAGCTAGAGATTTTGAATTCAGAGTCTGTCTTCTCCTAGACTGGTTGCAAATGAATGCTGAAGAGCCCAGTCTCCCCTACTATTTATCCATAGCTGGAGATTTTGAATTCAGAGTCTGTCTTCTCCTAGACTGGTTGCAAATGAATGCTGAAGAGCCCAGTCTGCCCTACTATTTATCCATAGGTGGAGATTTTGAATTCAGAGTCTGTCTTCTCCTAGACTGGTTGCAAATGAATGCTGAAGAGCCCAGTCTTCCCTACTATTTATCCATAGCTGGAGATTTTGAATTCAGAGTCTGCTTTCTCCTAGACTGGTTGCAAATGAATGCTGAACAGCCCAGTCTGCCCTACTATTTATCCATAGTTGATTTTGAATTCAGAGTCTGTCTTCTCCTAGACTGGTTGCAAATGAATGCTGAAGAGCCCAGACTGCCCTACTATTTATCCATTGTGGAGATTTTGAATTCAGAGTCTGTCTTCTCCTAGACTGGTTGCAAATGAATGCTGAAGAGCCCAGTCTGCCCTACTATTTATTCATAGCTGGAGCTTTTGAATTCAGAGTCTGCTTTCTCCTAGACTGGTTGCAAATGAATGCTGAAGAGCCCAGTCTGCCCTACTATTTATCCATAGCTGGAGATTTTGAATTCAGAGTCTGTCTTCTCCTAGACTGGTTGCAAATGAATGCTGAAGAGACCAGTCTTCCCTACTATTTATCCATAGCTGGAGATTTTGAATTCAGAGTCTGTCTTCTCCTAGACTGGTTGCAAATGAATGCTGAAAAGCCCAGTCTGCCCGACTATTTATCCATAGCTGGAGATTTTGAATTCAGAGTCTGTCTTCTCCTAGACTGGTTGCAAATGAATGCTGAAGAGCCCAGTCTGCCCTACTATTTATCCATAGCTGGAGATTTTGAATTCAGAGTCTGTCTTCTCCTAGACTGGTTGCAAATGAATGCTGAAGAGCCCAGTCTGCCCTACTATTTATCCATAGCTGGAGATTTTGAATTCAGAGTCTGTCTTCTCCTAGACTGGTTGCAAATGAATGCTGAAGAGCCCAGTCTTCCCTACTATTTATCCATAGCTGGAGATTTTGAATTCAGAGTCTGTCTTCTCCTAGACTGGTTGCAAATGAATGCTGAAGAGCCCAGTCTGCCCTACTATTTATCCATAGTTGATTTTGAATTCAGAGTCTGTCTTCTCCTAGACTGGTTGCAAATGAATGCTGAAGAGCCCAGGCTGCCCTACTATTTATCCATAGCTGGAGATTTTGAATTCAGAGTCTGTCTTCTCCTAGACTGGTTGCAAATGAATGCTGAAGAGCCCAGTCTACCCTACTATTTATCCATAGCTGGAGATTTTGAATTCAGAGTCTGTCTTTTCCTAGACTGGTTGCAAATGAATGCTGAAGAGCCCAGTCTGCCCTACTATTTATCCATATCTGGAGATTTTGAATTCAGAGTCTGTCTTCTCCTAGACTGGTTGCAAATGAATGCTGAAGAGCCCAGTCTGCCCTACTATTTATCCATAGCTGGAGATTTTGAATTCAGAGTCTGTCTTCTCCCAGACTGGTTGCAAATGAATGCTGAAGAGCACAGTCTGCCCTACTATTTATCCATAGTTGGAGATTTTGAATTCAGAGTCTGTCTTCTCCTAGACTGGTTGCAAATGAATGCTGAAGAGCACAGTCTGTTATACTATTTATCCATAGCTGGAGATTTTGAATTCAGAGTCTGTCTTCTCCCAGACTGGTTGCAAATGAATGCTGAAGAGACCAGTCTTCCCTACTATTTATCCATAGCTGGAGATTTTGAATTCAGAGTCTGTCTTCTCCTAGACTGGTTGCAAATGAATGCTGAAGAGACCAGTCTTCCCTACTATTTATCCATATCTGGAGATTTTGAATTCAGAGTCTGTCTTCTTCTAGACTGGTTGGAAATGAATGCTGAAGAGCCCAGTCTGCCCTACTATTTATCCATAGCTGGAGATTTTGAATTCAGAGTCTGTCTTCTCCTAGACTGGTTGCAAATGAATGCTGAAGAGCCCAGTCTTCCCTACTATTTATCCATAGCTGGAGATTTTGAAATCAGAGTCTGTCTTCTCCTAGACTGGTTGCAAATGAATGCTGAAGAGCCCAGTCTGCCCTACTATTTATCCATAGCTGGAGATTTTGAATTCAGAGTCTGTCTTCTCCTAGACTGGTTGCAAATGAATGCTGAAGAGCCCAGTCTGCCCTACTATTTATCCATAGCTGGAGATTTTGAATTCAGAGTGTGTCTTCTCCTAGACTGGTTGCAAATGAATGCTGAAGAGCCCAGTCTGCCCTACTATTTATCCATAGCTGGAGATTTTGAATTCAGAGTCTGTCTTCTCCTAGACTGGTTGCAAATGAATGCTGAAGATCCCAGTCTGCCCTACTATTTATTCATAGCTGGAGATTTTGAATTCAGAGTCTGTCTTCTCCTAGACTGGTTGCAAATGAATGCTGAAGAGCCCAGTCTGCCCTACTATTTATCCATAGCTGGAGATTTTGAATTCAGAGTCTGTCTTCTCCTAGACTGGTTGCAAATGAATGCTGAAGAGCCCAGTCTGCCCTACTATTTATCCATAGCTGGAGATTTTGAATTCAGAGTCTGTCTTCTTCTAGACTGGTTGCAAATGAATGCTGAAGAGCCCAGACTGCCCTACTATTTATTCATAGCTGGAGATTTTTAATTCAGAGTCTGTCTTCTCCTAGACTGGTTGCAAATGAATGCTGAAGAGACCAGTCTGCCCTACTATTTATCCATAGTTGGAGATTTTGAATTCAGAGTCTGTCTTCTCCTAGACTGGTTGCAAATGAATGCTGAAGAGACCAGTCTTCCCTACTATTTATCCATAGCTGGAGATTTTGAATTCAGAGTCTGTCTTCTCCTAGACTGGTTGCAAATGAATGCTGAAGAGACCAGTCTACCCTGCTATTTATCCATAGCTGGAGATTTTGAATTCAGAGTCTGTCTTCTCCTAGACTGGTTGCAAATGAATGCTGACGAGCCCAGTCTACCCTGCTATTTATCCATAGCTGGAGATTTTGAATTCAGAGTCTGTCTTCTCCTAGACTGGTTGCAAATGAATGCTGAAGAGCCCAGTCTTCCCTGCTATTTATCCATAGCTGGAGATTTTGAATTCAGAGTCTGTCTTCTCCTAGACTGGTTGCAAATGAATGCTGAAGAGCCCAGTCTGCCCTACTATTTATCCATAGCTGGAGATTTTGAATTCAGAGTCTGTCTTCTCCTAGACTGGTTGCAAATGAATGCTGAAGAGCCCAGTCTACCCTGCTATTTATCCATAGCTGGAGATTTTGAATTCAGAGTCTGTCTTCTCGTAGACTGGTTGCAAATGAATGCTGAAGAGCCCAGTCTACCCTGCTATTTATCCATAGCTGGAGATTTTGAATTCAGAGTCTGTCTTCTCCTAGACTGTTTGCAAATGAATGCTGAAGAGCCCAGTCTACCCTGCTATTTATCCATAGCAGGAGATTTTGAATTCAGAGTCTGTCTTCTCCTAGACTGGTTGCAAATGAATGCTGAAGAGCCCAGTCTGCCCTACTATTTATCCATAGCTGGAGATTTTGAATTCAGAGTCTGTCTTCTCCTAGACTGGTTGCAAATGAATGCTGAAGAGCCCAGTCTACCCTGCTATTTATCCATAGCTGGAGATTTTGAATTCAGAGTCTGTCTTCTCCTAGACTGGTTGCAAATGAATGCTGAAGAGACCAGCCTGCCCTAATATTTATCCATAGATGGAGATTTTGAATTCAGAGTCTGTCTTCTCCTAGACTGGTTGCAAATGAATGCTGAAGAGACCAGCCTGCCCTAATATTTATCCATAGATGGAGATTTTGAATTCAGTGTCTGTCTTCTCCTAGACTGTTTGTAAATGAATGCTGAAGAGCCCAGTCTGCCCTACTATTTATCCATTGTGGAGATTTTGAATTCAGAGTCTGTCTTCTCCTAGACTGGTTGCAAATGAATGCTGAAGAGCCCAGTCTGCCCTACTATTTATCCATAGCTGGAGATTTTGAATTCAGAGTCTGTCTTCTCCTAGACTGGTTGCAAATGAATGCTGAACAGCCCAGACTGCCCTACTATTTATCCATTGTGGAGATTTTGAATTCAGAGTCTGTCTTCTCCTAGACTGGTTGCAAATGAATGCTGAAGAGCCCAGTCTGCCCTACTATTTATTCATAGCTGGAGATTTTGAATTCAGAGTCTGCTTTCTCCTAGACTGGTTGCAAATGAATGCTGAAGAGCCCAGTCTACCCTACTATTTATCCATAGCTGGAGATTTTGAATTCAGAGTCTGTCTTTTCCTAGACTGGTTGCAAATGAATGCTGAAGAGCCCAGTCTGCCCTCCTATTTATCCATATCTGGAGATTTTGAATTCAGAGTCTGTCTTCTCCTAGACTGGTTGCAAATGAATGCTGAAGAGCCCAGTCTGCCCTACTATTTATCCATAGCTGGAGATTTTGAATTCAGAGTCTGTCTTCTCCCAGACTGGTTGCAAATGAATGCTGAAGAGCCCAGTCTGCCCTACTATTTATCCATAGTTGGAGATTTTGAATTCAGAGTCTGTCTTCTCCTAGACTGGTTGCAAATGAATGCTGAAGAGCACAGTCTGTCCTACTATTTATCCATAGCTGGAGATTTTGAATTCAGAGTCTGTCTTCTCCCAGACTGGTTGCAAATGAATGCTGAAGAGACCAGTCTTCCCTACTATTTATCCATGGCTGGAGATTTTGAATTCAGAGTCTGTCTTCTCCTAGACTGGTTGCAAATGAATGCTGAAGAGCCCAGTCTGCCCTACTATTTATCCATAGCTGGAGATTTTGAATTCAGAGTCTGTCTTCTCCTAGACTGGTTGCAAATGAATGCTGAAGAGCCCAGTCTGCCCTACTATTTATCCATAGCTGGAGATTTTGAATTCAGAGTCTGTCTTCTTCTAGACTGGTTGCAAATGAATGCTGAAGAGCCCAGACTGCCCTACTATTTATCCATAGCTGGATATTTTTAATTCAGAGTCTGTCTTCTCCTAGACTGGTTGCAAATGAATGCTGAAGAGACCAGTCTGCCCTACTATTTATCCATAGTTGGAGATTTTGAATTCAGAGTCTGTCTTCTCCTAGACTGGTTGCAAATGAATGCTGAAGAGACCAGTCTTCCCTACTATTTATCCATAGCTGGAGATTTTGAATTCAGAGTCTGTCTTCTCCTAGACTGGTTGCAAATGAATGCTGAAGAGCCCAGTCTACCCTGCTATTTATCCATAGCTGGAGATTTTGAATTCAGAGTCTGTCTTCTCGTAGACTGGTTGCAAATGAATGCTGAAGAGCCCAGTCTACCCTGCTATTTATCCATAGCTGGAGATTTTGAATTCAGATTCTGTCTTCTCCTAGACTGTCTGCAAATGAATGCTGAAGAGCCCAGTCTACCCTGCTATTTATCCATAGCTGGAGATTTTGAATTCAGAGTCTGTCTTCTCCTAGACTGGTTGTAAATGAATGCTGAAGAGCCCAGTCTGCCCTACTATTTATCCATAGCTGGAGATTTTGAATTCAGAGTCTGTCTTCTCCTAGACTGGTTGCAAATGAATGCTGAAGAGCCCAGTCTACCCTGCTATTTATCCATAGCTGGAGATTTTGAATTCAGAGTCTGTCTTCTCGTAGACTGGTTGCAAATGAATGCTGAAGAGACCAGCCTGCCCTAATATTTATCCATAGATGGAGATTTTGTATTCAGAGTCTGTCTTCTCCTAGACTGGTTGCAAATGAATGCTGAAGAGACCAGCCTGCCCTAATATTTATCCATAGATGGAGATTTTGAATTCAGTGTCTGTCTTCTCCTAGACTGTTTGTAAATGAATGCTGAAGAGCCCAGTCTGCCCTACTATTTATCCATTGTGGAGATTTTGAATTCAGAGTCTGTCTTCACCTAGACTGGTTGCAAATGAATGCTGAAGAGCCCAGTCTGCCCTACTATTTATCCATAGCGGGAGATTTTGAATTCAGAGTCTGTCTTCTCCTAGACTGGTTGCAAATGAATGCTGAACAGCCCAGACTGCCCTACTATTTATCCATTGTGGAGATTTTGAATTCAGAGTCTGTCTTCTCCTAGACTGGTTGCAAATGAATGCTGAAGAGCCCTGTCTGCCCTACTATTTATTCATAGCTGGAGATTTTGAATTCAGAGTCTGCTTTCTCCTAGACTGGTTGCAAATGAATGCTGAAGAGCCCAGTCTGCCCTACTATTTATCCATAGCTGGAGATTTTGAATTCAGAGTCTGTCTTCTCCTAGACTGGTTGCAAATGAATGCTGAAGAGACCAGTCTTCCCTACTATTTATCCATAGCTGGAGATTTTGAATTCAGAGTCTGTCTTCTTCTAGACTGGTTGCAAATGAATGCTGAAAAGCCCAGTCTGCCCTACTATTTATCCATAGCTGGAGATTTTGAATTCAGAGTCTGTCTTCTCCTAGACTGGTTGCAAATGAATGCTGAAGAGCCCAGTCTGCCCTACTATTTATCCATAGCTGGAGATTTTGAATTCAGAGTCTGTCTTCTCCTAGACTGGTTGCAAATGAATGCTGAAGAGCCCAGTCTGCCCTACTATTTATCCATAGGTGGAGATTTTGAATTCAGAGTCTGTCTTCTCCTAGACTGGTTGCAAATGAATGCTGAAGCACCCAGTCTTCCCTACTATTTATTCATAGCTGGAGATTTTGAATTCAGAGTCTGTCTTCTCCTAGACTGGTTGCAAATGAATGCTGAAGAGCCCAGTCTGCCCTACTATTTATCCATAGTTGATTTTGAATTCAGAGTCTGTCTTCTCCTAGACTGGTTGCAAATGAATGCTGAAGAGCCCAGTCTGCCCTACTATTTATCCATAGCTGGAGATTTTGAATTCAGAGTCTGTCTTCTCCTAGACTGGTTGCAAATGAATGCTGAAGAGCCCAGTCTACCCTGCTATTTATCCATAGCTGGAGATTTTGAATTCAGAGTCTGTCTTCTCCTAGACTGGTTGCAAATGAATGCTGAAGAGCCCAGTCTACCCTGCTATTTATCCATAGCTGGAGATTTTGAATTCAGAGTCTGTCTTCTCCTAGACTGTCTGCAAATGAATGCTGAAGAGCCCAGTCTACCCTGCTATTTATCCATAGCTGGAGATTTTGAATTCAGAGTCTGTCTTCTCCTAGACTGGTTGCAAATGAATGCTGAAGAGCCCAGTCTGCCCTACTATTTATCCATAGCTGGAGATTTTGAATTCAGAGTCTGTCTTCTCCTAGACTGGTTGCAAATGAATGCTGAAGAGCCCAGTCTACCCTGCTATTTATCCATAGCTGGAGATTTTGAATTCAGAGTCTGTCTTCTCGTAGACTGGTTGCAAATGAATTCTGAAGAGACCAGTCTGCCCTAATATTTATCCATAGATGGAGATTTTGAATTCAGAGTCTGTCTTCTCCTAGACTGGTTGCAAATGAATGCTGAAGAGCCCAGTCTACCCTGCTATTTATCCATAGCTGGAGATTTTGAATTCAGAGTCTGTCTTCTCCTAGACTGTCTGCAAATGAATGCTGAAGAGCCCAGTCTACCCTGCTATTTATCCATAGCTGGAGATTTTGAATTCAGAGTCTGTCTTCTCCTAGACTGGTTGCAAATGAATGCTGAAGAGCCCAGTCTGCCCTACTATTTATCCATAGCTGGAGATTTTGAATTCAGAGTCTGTCTTCTCCTAGACTGGTTGCAAATGAATGCTGAAGAGCCCAGTCTACCCTGCTATTTATCCATAGCTGGAGATTTTGAATTCAGTGTCTGTCTTCTCCTAGACTGTTTGTAAATGAATGCTGAAGAGCCCAGTCTGCCCTACTATTTATCCATTGTGGAGATTTTGAATTCAGAGTCTGTCTTCTCCTAGACTGGTTGCAAATGAATGCTGAAGAGCCCAGTCTGCCCTACTATTTATCCATAGCTGGAGATTTTGAATTCAGAGTCTGTCTTCTCCTAGACTGGTTGCAAATGAATGCTGAACAGCCCAGACTGCCCTACTATTTATCCATTGTGGAGATTTTGAATTCAGAGTCTGTCTTCTCCTAGACTGGTTGCAAATGAATGCTGAAGAGCCCAGTCTGCCCTACTATTTATTCATAGCTGGAGATTTTGAATTCAGAGTCTGCTTTCTCCTAGACTGGTTGCAAATGAATGCTGAAGAGCCCAGTCTACCCTACTATTTATCCATAGCTGGAGATTTTGAATTCAGAGTCTGTCTTTTCCTAGACTGGTTGCAAATGAATGCTGAAGAGCCCAGTCTGCCCTCCTATTTATCCATATCTGGAGATTTTGAATTCAGAGTCTGTCTTCTCCTAGACTGGTTGCAAATGAATGCTGAAGAGCCCAGTCTGCCCTACTATTTATCCATAGCTGGAGATTTTGAATTCAGAGTCTGTCTTCTCCCAGACTGGTTGCAAATGAATGCTGAAGAGCCCAGTCTGCCCTACTATTTATCCATAGTTGGAGATTTTGAATTCAGAGTCTGTCTTCTCCTAGACTGGTTGCAAATGAATGCTGAAGAGCACAGTCTGTCCTACTATTTATCCATAGCTGGAGATTTTGAATTCAGAGTCTGTCTTCTCCCAGACTGGTTGCAAATGAATGCTGAAGAGACCAGTCTTCCCTACTATTTATCCATGGCTGGAGATTTTGAATTCAGAGTCTGTCTTCTCCTAGACTGGTTGCAAATGAATGCTGAAGAGCCCAGTCTGCCCTACTATTTATCCATAGCTGGAGATTTTGAATTCAGAGTCTGTCTTCTCCTAGACTGGTTGCAAATGAATGCTGAAGAGCCCAGTCTGCCCTACTATTTATCCATAGCTGGAGATTTTGAATTCAGAGTCTGTCTTCTTCTAGACTGGTTGCAAATGAATGCTGAAGAGCCCAGACTGCCCTACTATTTATCCATAGCTGGATATTTTTAATTCAGAGTCTGTCTTCTCCTAGACTGGTTGCAAATGAATGCTGAAGAGACCAGTCTGCCCTACTATTTATCCATAGTTGGAGATTTTGAATTCAGAGTCTGTCTTCTCCTAGACTGGTTGCAAATGAATGCTGAAGAGACCAGTCTTCCCTACTATTTATCCATAGCTGGAGATTTTGAATTCAGAGTCTGTCTTCTCCTAGACTGGTTGCAAATGAATGCTGAAGAGCCCAGTCTACCCTGCTATTTATCCATAGCTGGAGATTTTGAATTCAGAGTCTGTCTTCTCGTAGACTGGTTGCAAATGAATGCTGAAGAGCCCAGTCTACCCTGCTATTTATCCATAGCTGGAGATTTTGAATTCAGAGTCTGTCTTCTCCTAGACTGTCTGCAAATGAATGCTGAAGAGCCCAGTCTACCCTGCTATTTATCCATAGCTGGAGATTTTGAATTCAGAGTCTGTCTTCTCCTAGACTGGTTGCAAATGAATGCTGAAGAGCCCAGTCTGCCCTACTATTTATCCATAGCTGGAGATTTTGAATTCAGAGTCTGTCTTCTCCTAGACTGGTTGCAAATGAATGCTGAAGAGCCCAGTCTACCCTGCTATTTATCCATAGCTGGAGATTTTGAATTCAGAGTCTGTCTTCTCGTAGACTGGTTGCAAATGAATGCTGAAGAGACCAGCCTGCCCTAATATTTATCCATTGATGGAGATTTTGTATTCAGAGTCTGTCTTCTCCTAGACTGGTTGCAAATGAATGCTGAAGAGACCAGCCTGCCCTAATATTTATCCATAGATGGAGATTTTGAATTCAGTGTCTGTCTTCTCCTAGACTGTTTGTAAATGAATGCTGAAGAGCCCAGTCTGCCCTACTATTTATCCATTGTGGAGATTTTGAATTCAGAGTCTGTCTTCACCTAGACTGGTTGCAAATGAATGCTGAAGAGCCCAGTCTGCCCTACTATTTATCCATAGCGGGAGATTTTGAATTCAGAGTCTGTCTTCTCCTAGACTGGTTGCAAATGAATGCTGAACAGCCCAGACTGCCCTACTATTTATCCATTGTGGAGATTTTGAATTCAGAGTCTGTCTTCTCCTAGACTGGTTGCAAATGAATGCTGAAGAGCCCTGTCTGCCCTACTATTTATTCATAGCTGGAGATTTTGAATTCAGAGTCTGCTTTCTCCTAGACTGGTTGCAAATGAATGCTGAAGAGCCCAGTCTGCCCTACTATTTATCCATAGCTGGAGATTTTGAATTCAGAGTCTGTCTTCTCCTAGACTGGTTGCAAATGAATGCTGAAGAGACCAGTCTTCCCTACTATTTATCCATAGCTGGAGATTTTGAATTCAGAGTCTGTCTTCTTCTAGACTGGTTGCAAATGAATGCTGAAAAGCCCAGTCTGCCCTACTATTTATCCATAGCTGGAGATTTTGAATTCAGAGTCTGTCTTCTCCTAGACTGGTTGCAAATGAATGCTGAAGAGCCCAGTCTGCCCTACTATTTATCCATAGCTGGAGATTTTGAATTCAGAGTCTGTCTTCTCCTAGACTGGTTGCAAATGAATGCTGAAGAGCCCAGTCTGCCCTACTATTTATCCATAGGTGGAGATTTTGAATTCAGAGTCTGTCTTCTCCTAGACTGGTTGCAAATGAATGCTGAAGCACCCAGTCTTCCCTACTATTTATTCATAGCTGGAGATTTTGAATTCAGAGTCTGTCTTCTCCTAGACTGGTTGCAAATGAATGCTGAAGAGCCCAGTCTGCCCTACTATTTATCCATAGTTGATTTTGAATTCAGAGTCTGTCTTCTCCTAGACTGGTTGCAAATGAATGCTGAAGAGCCCAGTCTGCCCTACTATTTATCCATAGCTGGAGATTTTGAATTCAGAGTCTGTCTTCTCCTAGACTGGTTGCAAATGAATGCTGAAGAGCCCAGTCTACCCTGCTATTTATCCATAGCTGGAGATTTTGAATTCAGAGTCTGTCTTCTCCTAGACTGGTTGCAAATGAATGCTGAAGAGCCCAGTCTACCCTGCTATTTATCCATAGCTGGAGATTTTGAATTCAGAGTCTGTCTTCTCCTAGACTGTCTGCAAATGAATGCTGAAGAGCCCAGTCTACCCTGCTATTTATCCATAGCTGGAGATTTTGAATTCAGAGTCTGTCTTCTCCTAGACTGGTTGCAAATGAATGCTGAAGAGCCCAGTCTGCCCTACTATTTATCCATAGCTGGAGATTTTGAATTCAGAGTCTGTCTTCTCCTAGACTGGTTGCAAATGAATGCTGAAGAGCCCAGTCTACCCTGCTATTTATCCATAGCTGGAGATTTTGAATTCAGAGTCTGTCTTCTCGTAGACTGGTTGCAAATGAATTCTGAAGAGACCAGCCTGCCCTAATATTTATCCATAGATGGAGATTTTGAATTCAGAGTCTGTCTTCTCCTAGACTGGTTGCAAATGAATGCTGAAGAGACCAGCCTGCCCTAATATTTATCCATAGATGGAGATTTTGAATTCAGTGTCTGTCTTCTCCTAGACTGTTTGTAAATGAATGCTGAAGAGCCCAGTCTGCCCTACTATTTATCCATTGTGGAGATTTTGAATTCAGAGTCTGTCTTCACCTAGACTGGTTGCAAATGAATGCTGAAGAGCCCAGTCTGCCCTACTATTTATCCATAGCGGGAGATTTTGAATTCAGAGTCTGTCTTCTCCTAGACTGGTTGCAAATGAATGCTGAACAGCCCAGACTGCCCTACTATTTATCCATTGTGGAGATTTTGAATTCAGAGTCTGTCTTCTCCTAGACTGGTTGCAAATGAATGCTGAAGAGCCCTGTCTGCCCTACTATTTATTCATAGCTGGAGATTTTGAATTCAGAGTCTGCTTTCTCCTAGACTGGTTGCAAATGAATGCTGAAGAGCCCAGTCTGCCCTACTATTTATCCATAGCTGGAGATTTTGAATTCAGAGTCTGTCTTCTCCTAGACTGGTTGCAAATGAATGCTGAAGAGACCAGTCTTCCCTACTATTTATCCATAGCTGGAGATTTTGAATTCAGAGTCTGTCTTCTTCTAGACTGGTTGCAAATGAATGCTGAAAAGCCCAGTCTGCCCTACTATTTATCCATAGCTGGAGATTTTGAATTCAGAGTCTGTCTTCTCCTAGACTGGTTGCAAATGAATGCTGAAGAGCCCAGTCTGCCCTACTATTTATCCATAGCTGGAGATTTTGAATTCAGAGTCTGTCTTCTCCTAGACTGGTTGCAAATGAATGCTGAAGAGCCCAGTCTGCCCTACTATTTATCCATAGGTGGAGATTTTGAATTCAGAGTCTGTCTTCTCCTAGACTGGTTGCAAATGAATGCTGAAGCGCCCAGTCTTCCCTACTATTTATTCATAGCTGGAGATTTTGAATTCAGAGTCTGTCTTCTCCTAGACTGGTTGCAAATGAATGCTGAAGAGCCCAGTCTGCCCTACTATTTATCCATAGTTGATTTTGAATTCAGAGTCTGTCTTCTCCTAGACTGGTTGCAAATGAATGCTGAAGAGCCCAGTCTGCCCTACTATTTATCCATAGCTGGAGATTTTGAATTCAGAGTCTGTCTTCTCCTAGACTGGTTGCAAATGAATGCTGAAGAGCCCAGTCTACCCTACTATTTATCCATAGCTGGAGATTTTGAATTCAGAGTCTGTCTTTTCCTAGACTGGTTGCAAATGAATGCTGAAGAGCCCAGTCTGCCCTACTATTTATCCATATCTGGAGATTTTGAATTCAGAGTCTGTCTTCTCCTAGACTGGTTGCAAATGAATGCTGAAGAGCCCAGTCTGCCCTACTATTTATCCATAGCTGGAGATTTTGAATTCAGAGTCTGTCTTCTCCCAGACTGGTTGCAAATGAATGCTGAAGAGCCCAGTCTGCCCCACTATTTATCCATAGTTGGAGATTTTGAATTCAGAGTCTGTCTTCTCCTAGACTGGTTGCAAATGAATGCTGAAGAGACCAGTCTTCCCTACTATTTATCCATAGCTGGAGATTTTGAATTCAGAGTCTGTCTTCTCCTAGACTGGTTGCAAATGAATGCTGAAGAGACCAGTCTACCCTGCTATTTATCCATAGCTGGAGATTTTGAATTCAGAGTCTGTCTTCTCCTAGACTGGTTGCAAATGAATGCTGACGAGCCCAGTCTACCCTGCTATTTATCCATAGCTGGAGATTTTGAATTCAGAGTCTGTCTTCTCATAGACTGGTTGCAAATGAATGCTGAAGAGCCCAGTCTACCCTGCTATTTATCCATAGCTGGAGATTTTGAATTCAGAGTCTGTCTTCTCCTAGACTGGGTGCAAATGAATGCTGAAGAACCCAGTCTGCCCTACTATTTATCCATAGCTGGAGATTTTGAATTCAGAGTCTGTCTTCTCCTAGACTGGTTGCAAATGAATGCTGAAGAGCCCAGTCTACCCTGCTATTTATCCATAGCTGGAGATTTTGAATTCAGAGTCTGTCTTCTCCTAGACTGGTTGCAAATGAATGCTGAATAGCCCAGTCTACCCTGCTATTTATCCATAGCTGGAGATTTTGAATTCAGAGTCTGTCTTCTCCTAGACTGTTTGCAAATGAATGCTGAAGAGCCCAGTCTACCCTGCTATTTATCCATAGCTGGAGATTTTGAATTCAGAGTCTGTCTTCTCCTAGACTGGTTGCAAATGAATGCTGAAGAGCCCAGTCTGCCCTACTATTTATCCATAGCTGGAGATTTTGAATTCAGAGTCTGTCTTCTCCTAGACTGGTTGCAAATGAATGCTGAAGAGCCCAGTCTACCCTGCTATTTATCCATAGCTGGAGATTTTGAATTCAGAGTCTGTCTTCTCCTAGACTGGTTGCAAATGAATGCTGAAGAGACCAGCCTGCCCTAATATTTATCCATAGATGGAGATTTTGAATTCAGAGTCTGTCTTCTCCTAGACTGGTTGCAAATGAATGCTGAAGAGACCAGCCTGCCCTAATATTTATCCATAGATGGAGATTTTGAATTCAGTGTCTGTCTTCTCCTAGACTGTTTGTAAATGAATGCTGAAGAGCCCAGTCTGCCCTACTATTTATCCATTGTGGAGATTTTGAATTCAGAGTCTGTCTTCACCTAGACTGGTTGCAAATGAATGCTGAAGAGCCCAGTCTGCCCTACTATTTATCCATAGCGGGAGATTTTGAATTCAGAGTCTGTCTTCTCCTAGACTGGTTGCAAATGAATGCTGAACAGCCCAGACTGCCCTACTATTTATCCATTGTGGAGATTTTGAATTCAGAGTCTGTCTTCTCCTAGACTGGTTGCAAATGAATGCTGAAGAGCCCAGTCTGCCCTACTATTTATTCATAGCTGGAGATTTTGAATTCAGAGTCTGCTTTCTCCTAGACTGGTTGCAAATGAATGCTGAAGAGCCCAGTCTGCCCTACTATTTATCCATAGCTGGAGATTTTGAATTCAGAGTCTGTCTTCTCCTAGACTGGTTGCAAATGAATGCTGAAGAGACCAGTCTTCCCTACTATTTATCCATAGCTGGAGATTTTGAATTCAGAGTCTGTCTTCTTCTAGACTGGTTGCAAATGAATGCTGAAAAGCCCAGTCTGCCCTACTATTTATCCATAGCTGGAGATTTTGAATTCAGAGTCTGTCTTCTCCTAGACTGGTTGCAAATGAATGCTGAAGAGCCCAGTCTGCCCTACTATTTATCCATAGCTGGAGATTTTGAATTCAGAGTCTGTCTTCTCCTAGACTGGTTGCAAATGAATGCTGAAGAGCCCAGTCTGCCCTACTATTTATCCATAGGTGGAGATTTTGAATTCAGAGTCTGTCTTCTCCTAGACTGGTTGCAAATGAATGCTGATGCGCCCAGTCTTCCCTACTATTTATTCATAGCTGGAGATTTTGAATTCAGAGTCTGTCTTCTCCTAGACTGGTTGCAAATGAATGCTGAAGAGCCCAGTCTGCCCTACTATTTATCCATAGTTGATTTTGAATTCAGAGTCTGTCTTCTCCTAGACTGGTTGCAAATGAATGCTGAAGAGCCCAGTCTGCCCTACTATTTATCCATAGCTGGAGATTTTGAATTCAGAGTCTGTCTTCTCCTAGACTGGTTGCAAATGAATGCTGAAGAGCCCAGTCTGCCCTACTATTTATCCATAGCTGGAGATTTTGAATTCAGAGTCTGTCTTCTCCCAGACTGGTTGCAAATGAATGCTGAAGAGCCCAGTCTGCCCTACTATTTATCCATAGCTGGAGATTTTGAATTCAGAGTCTGTCTTCTCCTAGACTGGTTGCAAATGAATGCTGAAGAGCCCAGTGTGCCCTACTATTTATCCATAGCTGGAGATTTTGAATTCAGAGTCTGTCTTCTCCACGACTGGTTGCAAATGAATGCTGAAGAGACCAGTCTTCCCTACTATTTATCCATAGCTGGAGATTTTGAATTCAGAGTCTGTCTTCTCCTAGACTGAATGCAAATGAATGCTGAAGAGCCCAGTCTGCCCTACTATTTATCCATAGCTGGAGATTTTGAATTCAGAGTGTGTCTTCTCCTAGACTGGTTGCAAATGAATGCTGAAGAGCCCAGTCTGCCCTACTATTTATCCATAGCTGGAGATTTTGAATTCAGAGTCTGTCTTCTCCTAGACTGGTTGCAAATGAATGCTGAAGATCCCAGTCTGCCCTACTATTTATCCATAGCTGGAGATTTTGAATTCAGAGTCTGTCTTCTCCTAGACTGGTTGCAAATGAATGCTGAAGAGCCCAGTCTGCCCTACTATTTATCCATAGCTGGAGATTTTGAATTCAGAGTCTGTCTTCTCCTAGACTGGTTGCAAATGAATGCTGAAGAGCCCAGTCTGCCCTACTATTTATCCATAGCTGGAGATTTTGAATTCAGAGTCTGTCTTCTTCTAGACTGGTTGCAAATGAATGCTGAAGAGCCCAGACTGCCCTACTATTTATCCATAGCTGGAGATTTTGAATTCAGAGTCTGTCTTCTCCTAGACTGGTTGCAAATGAATGCTGAAGAGACCAGTCTGCCCTACTATTTATCCATAGTTGGAGATTTTGAATTCAGAGTCTGTCTTCTCCTAGACTGGTTGCAAATGAATGCTGAAGAGACCAGTCTTCCCTACTATTTATCCATAGCTGGAGATTTTGAATTCAGAGTCTGTCTTCTCCTAGACTGGTTGCAAATGAATGCTGAAGAGACCAGTCTACCCTGCTATTTATCCATAGCTGGAGATTTTGAATTCAGAGTCTGTCTTCTCCTAGACTGGTTGCAAATGAATGCTGAAGAGCCCAGTCTACCCTGCTATTTATCCATAGCTGGAGATTTTGAATTCAGAGTCTGTCTTCTCCTAGACTGGTTGCAAATGAATGCTGAAGAGCCCAGTCTACCCTGCTATTTATCCATAGCTGGAGATTTTGAATTCAGAGTCTGTCTTCTCGTAGACTGGTTGCAAATGAATGCTGAAGAGACCAGCCTGCCCTAATATTTATCCATAGATGGAGATTTTGAATTCAGAGTCTGTCTTCTCCTAGACTGGTTGCAAATGAATGCTGAAGAGACCAGCCTGCCCTAATATTTATCCATAGATGGAGATTTTGAATTCAGTGTCTGTCTTCTCCTAGACTGTTTGTAAATGAATGCTGAAGAGCCCAGTCTGCCCTACTATTTATCCATTGTGGAGATTTTGAATTCAGAGTCTGTCTTCACCTAGACTGGTTGCAAATGAATGCTGAAGAGCCCAGTCTGCCCTACTATTTATCCATAGCGGGAGATTTTGAATTCAGAGTCTGTCTTCTCCTAGACTGGTTGCAAATGAATGCTGAACAGCCCAGACTGCCCTACTATTTATCCATTGTGGAGATTTTGAATTCAGAGTCTGTCTTCTCCTAGACTGGTTGCAAATGAATGCTGAAGAGCCCAGTCTGCCCTACTATTTATTCATAGCTGGAGATTTTGAATTCAGAGTCTGCTTTCTCCTAGACTGGTAGCAAATGAATGCTGAAGAGCCCAGTCTGCCCTACTATTTATCCATAGCTGGAGATTTTGAATTCAGAGTCTGTCTTCTCCTAGACTGGTTGCAAATGAATGCTGAAGAGACCAGTCTTCCCTACTATTTATCCATAGCTGGAGATTTTGAATTCAGAGTCTGTCTTCTTCTAGACTGGTTGCAAATGAATGCTGAAAAGCCCAGTCTGCCCTACTATTTATCCATAGCTGGAGATTTTGAATTCAGAGTCTGTCTTCTCCTAGACTGGTTGCAAATGAATGCTGAAGAGCCCAGTCTGCCCTACTATTTATCCATAGCTGGAGATTTTGAATTCAGAGTCTGTCTTCTCCTAGACTGGTTGCAAATGAATGCTGAAGAGCCCAGTCTGCCCTACTATTTATCCATAGGTGGAGATTTTGAATTCAGAGTCTGTCTTCTCCTAGACTGGTTGCAAATGAATGCTGAAGCGCCCAGTCTTCCCTACTATTTATTCATAGCTGGAGATTTTGAATTCAGAGTCTGTCTTCTCCTAGACTGGTTGCAAATGAATGCTGAAGAGCCCAGTCTGCCCTACTATTTATCCATAGTTGATTTTGAATTCAGAGTCTGTCTTCTCCTAGACTGGTTGCAAATGAATGCTGAAGAGACCAGTCTGCCCTACTATTTATCCATAGCTGGAGATTTTGAATTCAGAGTCTGTCTTCTCCTAGACTGGTTGCAAATGAATGCTGAAGAGCCCAGTGTGCCCTACTATTTATCCATAGCTGGAGATTTTGAATTCAGAGTCTGTCTTCTCCACGACTGGTTGCAAATGAATGCTGAAGAGCCCAGTCTGCCCTACTATTTATTCATAGCTGGAGATTTTGAATTCAGAGTCTGTCTTCTCCTAGACTGGTTGCAAATGAATGCTGAAGAGACCAGTCTTCCCTACTATTTATCCATAGCTGGAGATTTTGAATTCAGAGTCTGTCTTCTCCTAGACTGGTTGCAAATGAATGCTGAAGAGACCAGTCTACCCTGCTATTTATCCATAGCTGGAGATTTTGAATTCAGAGTCTGTCTTCTCCTAGACTGGTTGCAAATGAATGCTGAAGAGCCCAGTCTACCCTGCTATTTATCCATAGCTGGAGATTTTGAATTCAGAGTCTGTCTTCTCCTAGACTGGTTGCAAATGAATGCTGAAGAGCCCAGTCTACCCTGCTATTTATCCATAGCTGGAGATTTTGAATTCAGAGTCTGTCTTCTCCTAGACTGTTTGCAAATGAATGCTGAAGAGCCCAGTCTACCCTGCTATTTATCCATAGCTGGAGATTTTGAATTCAGAGTCTGTCTTCTCCTAGACTGGTTGCAAATGAATGCTGAAGAGCCCAGTCTGCCCTACTATTTATCCATAGCTGGAGATTTTGAATTCAGAGTCTGTCTTCTCCTAGACTGGTTGCAAATGAATGCTGAAGAGCCCAGTCTACCCTGCTATTTATCCATAGCTGGAGATTTTGAATTCAGAGTCTGTCTTCTCGTAGACTGGTTGCAAATGAATGCTGAAGAGACCAGCCTGCCCTAATATTTATCCATAGATGGAGATTTTGAATTCAGAGTCTGTCTTCTCCTAGACTGGTTGCAAATGAATGCTGAAGAGACCAGCCTGCCCTAATATTTATCCATAGATGGAGATTTTGAATTCAGTGTCTGTCTTCTCCTAGACTGTTTGTAAATGAATGCTGAAGAGCCCAGTCTGCCCTACTATTTATCCATTGTGGAGATTTTGAATTCAGAGTCTGTCTTCACCTAGACTGGTTGCAAATGAATGCTGAAGAGCCCAGTCTGCCCTACTATTTATCCATAGCGGGAGATTTTGAATTCAGAGTCTGTCTTCTCCTAGACTGGTTGCAAATGAATGCTGAACAGCCCAGACTGCCCTACTATTTATCCATTGTGGAGATTTTGAATTCAGAGTCTGTCTTCTCCTAGACTGGTTGCAAATGAATGCTGAAGAGCCCAGTCTGCCCTACTATTTATTCATAGCTGGAGATTTTGAATTCAGAGTCTGCTTTCTCCTAGACTGGTTGCAAATGAATGCTGAAGAGCCCAGTCTGCCCTACTATTTATCCATAGCTGGAGATTTTGAATTCAGAGTCTGTCTTCTCCTAGACTGGTTGCAAATGAATGCTGAAGAGACCAGTCTTCCCTACTATTTATCCATAGCTGGAGATTTTGAATTCAGAGTCTGTCTTCTTCTAGACTGGTTGCAAATGAATGCTGAAAAGCCCAGTCTGCCCTACTATTTATCCATAGCTGGAGATTTTGAATTCAGAGTCTGTCTTCTCCTAGACTGGTTGCAAATGAATGCTGAAGAGCCCAGTCTGCCCTACTATTTATCCATAGCTGGAGATTTTGAATTCAGAGTGTGTCTTCTCCTAGACTGGTTGCAAATGAATGCTGAAGAGCCCAGTCTGCCCTACTATTTATCCATAGGTGGAGATTTTGAATTCAGAGTCTGTCTTCTCCTAGACTGGTTGCAAATGAATGCTGAAGCGCCCAGTCTTCCCTACTATTTATCCATAGCTGGAGATTTTGAATTCAGAGTCTGTCTTCTCCTAGACTGGTTGCAAATGAATGCTGAAGAGCCCAGTCTGCCCTACTATTTATCCATAGTTGATTTTGAATTCAGAGTCTGTCTTCTCCTAGACTGGTTGCAAATGAATGCTGAAGAGACCAGTCTGCCCTACTATTTATCCATAGTTGGAGATTTTGAATTCAGAGTCTGTCTTCTCCTAGACTGGTTGCAAATGAATGCTGAAGAGACCAGTCTTCCCTACTATTTATCCATAGCTGGAGATTTTGAATTCAGAGTCTGTCTTCTCCTAGACTGGTTGCAAATGAATGCTGAAGAGACCAGTCTACCCTGCTATTTATCCATAGCTGGAGATTTTGAATTCAGAGTCTGTCTTCTCCTAGACTGGTTGCAAATGAATGCTGAAGAGCCCAGTCTACCCTGCTATTTATCCATAGCTGGAGATTTTGAATTCAGAGTCTGTCTTCTCCTAGACTGGTTGCAAATGAATGCTGAAGAGCCCAGTCTACCCTGCTATTTATCCATAGCTGGAGATTTTGAATTCAGAGTCTGTCTTCTCCTAGACTGTTTGCAAATGAATGCTGAAGAGCCCAGTCTAC
Organism: Acanthosepion lycidas; assembly: GCA_963932145.1. NCBI lineage: Eukaryota > Metazoa > Mollusca > Cephalopoda > Sepiida > Sepiidae > Acanthosepion > Acanthosepion lycidas. The sequence continues at coordinate 48,121,737 of OZ010615.1, forward strand.
CCTGCTATTTATCCATAGCTGGAGATTTTGAATTCAGAGTCTGTCTTCTCCTAGACTGGTTGCAAATGAATGCTGAAGAGCCCAGTCTGCCCTACTATTTATCCATAGCTGGAGATTTTGAATTCAGAGTCTGTCTTCTCCTAGACTGGTTGCAAATGAATGCTGAAGAGCCCAGTCTACCCTGCTATTTATCCATAGCTGGAGATTTTGAATTCAGAGTCTGTCTTCTCGTAGACTGGTTGCAAATGAATGCTGAAGAGACCAGCCTGCCCTAATATTTATCCATAGATGGAGATTTTGAATTCAGAGTCTGTCTTCTCCTAGACTGGTTGCAAATGAATGCTGAAGAGACCAGCCTGCCCTAATATTTATCCATAGATGGAGATTTTGAATTCAGTGTCTGTCTTCTCCTAGACTGTTTGTAAATGAATGCTGAAGAGCCCAGTCTGCCCTACTATTTATCCATTGTGGAGATTTTGAATTCAGAGTCTGTCTTCACCTAGACTGGTTGCAAATGAATGCTGAAGAGCCCAGTCTGCCCTACTATTTATCCATAGCGGGAGATTTTGAATTCAGAGTCTGTCTTCTCCTAGACTGGTTGCAAATGAATGCTGAACAGCCCAGACTGCCCTACTATTTATCCATTGTGGAGATTTTGAATTCAGAGTCTGTCTTCTCCTAGACTGGTTGCAAATGAATGCTGAAGAGCCCAGTCTGCCCTACTATTTATTCATAGCTGGAGATTTTGAATTCAGAGTCTGCTTTCTCCTAGACTGGTTGCAAATGAATGCTGAAGAGCCCAGTCTGCCCTACTATTTATCCATAGCTGGAGATTTTGAATTCAGAGTCTGTCTTCTCCTAGACTGGTTGCAAATGAATGCTGAAGAGACCAGTCTTCCCTACTATTTATCCATAGCTGGAGATTTTGAATTCAGAGTCTGTCTTCTTCTAGACTGGTTGCAAATGAATGCTGAAAAGCCCAGTCTGCCCTACTATTTATCCATAGCTGGAGATTTTGAATTCAGAGTCTGTCTTCTCCTAGACTGGTTGCAAATGAATGCTGAAGAGCCCAGTCTGCCCTACTATTTATCCATAGCTGGAGATTTTGAATTCAGAGTCTGTCTTCTCCTAGACTGGTTGCAAATGAATGCTGAAGAGCCCAGTCTGCCCTACTATTTATCCATAGGTGGAGATTTTGAATTCAGAGTCTGTCTTCTCCTAGACTGGTTGCAAATGAATGCTGAAGCGCCCAGTCTTCCCTACTATTTATCCATAGCTGGAGATTTTGAATTCAGAGTCTGTCTTCTCCTAGACTGGTTGCAAATGAATGCTGAAGAGCCCAGTCTGCCCTACTATTTATCCATAGTTGATTTTGAATTCAGAGTCTGTCTTCTCCTAGACTGGTTGCAAATGAATGCTGAAGAGCCCAGTCTGCCCTACTATTTATCCATAGCTGGAGATTTTGAATTCAGAGTCTGTCTTCTCCTAGACTGGTTGCAAATGAATGCTGAAGAGCCCAGTCTACCCTACTATTTATCCATAGCTGGAGATTTTGAATTCAGAGTCTGTCTTTTCCTAGACTGGTTGCGAATGAATGCTGAAGAGCCCAGTCTGCCCTACTATTTATCCATATCTGGAGATTTTGAATTCAGAGTCTGTCTTCTCCTAGACTGGTTGCAAATGAATGCTGAAGAGCCCAGTCTGCCCTACTATTTATCCATATCTGGAGATTTTGAATTCAGAGTCTGTCTTCTCCTAGACTGGTTGCAAATGAATGCTGAAGAGCCCAGTCTGCCCTACTATTTATCCATAGCTGGAGATTTTGAATTCAGAGTCTGTCTTCTCCCAGACTGGTTGCAAATGAATGCTGAAGAGCCCAGTCTGCCCCACTATTTATCCATAGTTGGAGATTTTGAATTCAGAGTCTGTCTTCTCCTAGACTGGTTGCAAATGAATGCTGAAGAGACCAGTCTTCCCTACTATTTATCCATATCTGGAGATTTTGAATTCAGAGTCTGTCTTCTTCTAGACTGGTTGGAAATGAATGCTGAAGAGCCCAGTCTGCCCTACTATTTATCCATAGCTGGAGATTTTGAATTCAGAGTCTGTCTTCTCCTAGACTGGTTGCAAATGAATGCTGAAGAGCCCAGTGTGCCCTACTATTTATCCATAGCTGGAGATTTTGAATTCAGAGTCTGTCTTCTCCACGACTGGTTGAAAATGAATGCTGAAGAGACCAGTCTTCCCTACTATTTATCCATAGCTGGAGATTTTGAATTCAGAGTCTGTCTTCTCCTAGACTGGTTGCAAATGAATGCTGAAGAGCCCAGTCTGCCCTACTATTTATCCATAGCTGGAGATTTTGAATTCAGAGTGTGTCTTCTCCTAGACTGGTTGCAAATGAATGCTGAAGAGCCCAGTCTGCCCTACTATTTATCCATAGCTGGAGATTTTGAATTCAGAGTCTGTCTTCTCCTAGACTGGTTGCAAATGAATGCTGAAGATCCCAGTCTGCCCTACTATTTATCCATAGCTGGAGATTTTGAATTCAGAGTCTGTCTTCTCCTAGACTGGTTGCAAATGAATGCTGAAGAGCCCAGTCTGCCCTACTATTTATCCATAGCTGGAGATTTTGAATTCAGAGTCTGTCTTCTCCTAGACTGGTTGCAAATGAATGCTGAAGAGCCCAGTCTGCCCTACTATTTATCCATAGCTGGAGATTTTGAATTCAGAGTCTGTCTTCTTCTAGACTGGTTGCAAATGAATGCTGAAGAGCCCAGACTGCCCTACTATTTATCCATAGCTGGAGATTTTGAATTCAGAGTCTGTCTTCTCCTAGACTGGTTGCAAATGAATGCTGAAGAGACCAGTCTGCCCTACTATTTATCCATAGTTGGAGATTTTGAATTCAGAGTCTGTCTTCTCCTAGACTGGTTGCAAATGAATGCTGAAGAGACCAGTCTTCCCTACTATTTATCCATAGCTGGAGATTTTGAATTCAGAGTCTGTCTTCTCCTAGACTGGTTGCAAATGAATGCTGAAGAGACCAGTCTACCCTGCTATTTATCCATAGCTGGAGATTTTGAATTCAGAGTCTGTCTTCTCCTAGACTGGTTGCAAATGAATGCTGAAGAGCCCAGTCTACCCTGCTATTTATCCATAGCTGGAGATTTTGAATTCAGAGTCTGTCTTCTCCTAGACTGGTTGCAAATGAATGCTGAAGAGCCCAGTCTACCCTGCTATTTATCCATAGCTGGAGATTTTGAATTCAGAGTCTGTCTTCTCCTAGACTGTTTGCAAATGAATGCTGAAGAGCCCAGTCTACCCTGCTATTTATCCATAGCTGGAGATTTTGAATTCAGAGTCTGTCTTCTCCTAGACTGGTTGCAAATGAATGCTGAAGAGCCCAGTCTGCCCTACTATTTATCCATAGCTGGAGATTTTGAATTCAGAGTCTGTCTTCTCCTAGACTGGTTGCAAATGAATGCTGAAGAGCCCAGTCTACCCTGCTATTTATCCATAGCTGGAGATTTTGAATTCAGAGTCTGTCTTCTCGTAGACTGGTTGCAAATGAATGCTGAAGAGACCAGCCTGCCCTAATATTTATCCATAGATGGAGATTTTGAATTCAGAGTCTGTCTTCTCCTAGACTGGTTGCAAATGAATGCTGAAGAGACCAGCCTGCCCTAATATTTATCCATAGATGGAGATTTTGAATTCAGTGTCTGTCTTCTCCTAGACTGTTTGTAAATGAATGCTGAAGAGCCCAGTCTGCCCTACTATTTATCCATTGTGGAGATTTTGAATTCAGAGTCTGTCTTCACCTAGACTGGTTGCAAATGAATGCTGAAGAGCCCAGTCTGCCCTACTATTTATCCATAGCGGGAGATTTTGAATTCAGAGTCTGTCTTCTCCTAGACTGGTTGCAAATGAATGCTGAACAGCCCAGACTGCCCTACTATTTATCCATTGTGGAGATTTTGAATTCAGAGTCTGTCTTCTCCTAGACTGGTTGCAAATGAATGCTGAAGAGCCCAGTCTGCCCTACTATTTATTCATAGCTGGAGATTTTGAATTCAGAGTCTGCTTTCTCCTAGACTGGTTGCAAATGAATGCTGAAGAGCCCAGTCTGCCCTACTATTTATCCATAGCTGGAGATTTTGAATTCAGAGTCTGTCTTCTTCTAGACTGGTTGCAAATGAATGCTGAAGAGACCAGTCTTCCCTACTATTTATCCATAGCTGGAGATTTTGAATTCAGAGTCTGTCTTCTTCTAGACTGGTTGCAAATGAATGCTGAAAAGCCCAGTCTGCCCTACTATTTATCCATAGTTGATTTTGAATTCAGAATCTGTCTTCTCCTAGACTGGTTGCAAATGAATGCTGAAGAGCCCAGTCTGCCCTACTATTTATCCATAGCTGGAGATTTTGAATTCAGAGTCTGTCTTCTCCTAGACTGGTTGCAAATGAATGCTGAAGAGCCCAGTCTACCCTACTATTTATCCATAGCTGGAGATTTTGAATTCAGAGTCTGTCTTTTCCTAGACTGGTTGCAAATGAATGCTGAAGAGCCCAGTCTGCCCTACTATTTATCCATATCTGGAGATTTTGAATTCAGAGTCTGTCTTCTCCTAGACTGGTTGCAAATGAATGCTGAAGAGCCCAGTCTGCCCTACTATTTATCCATAGCTGGAGATTTTGAATTCAGAGTCTGTCTTCTCCCAGACTGGTTGCAAATGAATGCTGAAGAGCCCAGTCTGCCCCACTATTTATCCATAGTTGGAGATTTTGAATTCAGAGTCTGTCTTCTCCTAGACTGGTTGCAAATGAATGCTGAAGAGCACAGTCTGTCCTACTATTTATCCATAGCTGGAGATTTTGAATTCAGAGTCTGTCTTCTCCCAGACTGGTTGCAAATGAATGCTGAAGAGACCAGTCTTCCCTACTATTTATCCATAGCTGGAGATTTTGAATTCAGAGTCTGTCTTCTCCTAGACTGGTTGCAAATGAATGCTGAAGAGACCAGTCTTCCCTACTATTTATCCATATCTGGAGATTTTGAATTCAGAGTCTGTCTTCTTCTAGACTGGTTGGAAATGAATGCTGAAGAGCCCAGTCTGCCCTACTATTTATCCATAGCTGGAGATTTTGAATTCAGAGTCTGTCTTCTCCTAGACTGGTTGCAAATGAATGCTGAAGAGCCCAGTGTGCCCTACTATTTATCCATAGCTGGAGATTTTGAATTCAGAGTCTGTCTTCTCCTAGACTGGTTGCAAATGAATGCTGAAGAGACCAGTCTTCCCTACTATTTATCCATAGCTGGAGATTTTGAATTCAGAGTCTGTCTTCTCCTAGACTGGTTGCAAATGAATGCTGAAGAGCCCAGTCTGCCCTACTATTTATCCATAGCTGGAGATTTTGAATTCAGAGTGTGTCTTCTCCTAGACTGGTTGCAAATGAATGCTGAAGAGCCCAGTCTGCCCTACTATTCATCCATAGCTGGAGATTTTGAATTCAGAGTCTGTCTTCTCCTAGACTGGTTGCAAATGAATGCTGAAGATCCCAGTCTGCCCTACTATTTATCCATAGCTGGAGATTTTGAATTCAGAGTCTGTCTTCTCCTAGACTGGTTGCAAATGAATGCTGAAGAGCCCAGTCTGCCCTACTATTTATCCATAGCTGGAGATTTTGAATTCAGAGTCTGTCTTCTCCTAGACTGGTTGCAAATGAATGCTGAAGAGCCCAGTCTGCCCTACTATTTATCCATAGCTGGAGATTTTGAATTCAGAGTCTGTCTTCTTCTAGACTGGTTGCAAATGAATGCTGAAGAGCCCAGACTGCCCTACTATTTATCCATAGCTGGAGATTTTGAATTCAGAGTCTGTCTTCTCCTAGACTGGTTGCAAATGAATGCTGAAGAGACCAGTCTGCCCTACTATTTATCCATAGTTGGAGATTTTGAATTCAGAGTCTGTCTTCTCCTAGACTGGTTGCAAATGAATGCTGAAGAGACCAGTCTTCCTTACTATTTATCCATAGCTGGAGATTTTGAATTCAGAGTCTGTCTTCTCCTAGACTGGTTGCAAATGAATGCTGAAGAGACCAGTCTACCCTGCTATTTATCCATAGCTGGAGATTTTGAATTCAGAGTCTGTCTTCTCCCAGACTGGTTGCAAATGAATGCTGACGAGCCCAGTCTACCCTGCTATTTATCCATAGCTGGAGATTTTGAATTCAGAGTCTGTCTTCTCCTAGACTGGTTGCAAATGAATGCTGAAGAGCCCAGTCTGCCCTACTATTTATCCATAGCTGGAGATTTTGAATTCAGAGTCTGTCTTCTCCTAGACTGGTTGCAAATGAATGCTGAAGAGCCCAGTCTTCCCTACTATTTATCCATAGCTGGAGATTTTGAATTCAGAGTCTGTCTTCTCCTAGACTGGTTGCAAATGAATGCTGAAGAGCCCAGTCTGCCCTACTATTTATCCATAGCTGGAGATTTTGAATTCAGAGTCTGTCTTCTCCTAGACTGGTTGCAAATGAATGCTGAAGAGCCCAGTCTGCCCTACTATTTATCCATAGCTGGAGATTTTGAATTCAGAGTGTGTCTTCTCCTAGACTGGTTGCAAATGAATGCTGAAGAGCCCAGTCTGCCCTACTATTTATCCATAGCTGGAGATTTTGAATTCAGAGTCTGTCTTCTCCTAGACTGGTTGCAAATGAATGCTGAAGATCCCAGTCTGCCCTACTATTTATCCATAGCTGGAGATTTTAAATTCAGAGTCTGTCTTCTCCTAGACTGGTTGAAAATGAATGCTGAAGAGCCCAGTCTGCCCTACTATTTATCCATAGCTGGAGATTTTGAATTCAGAGTCTGTCTTCTCCTAGACTGGTTGCAAATGAATGCTGAAGAGCCCAGTCTGCCCTACTATTTATCCATAGCTGGTGATTTTGAATTCAGAGTCTGTCTTCTTCTAGACTGGTTGCAAATGAATGCTGAAGAGCCCAGACTGCCCTACTATTTATCCATAGCTGGAGATTTTGAATTCAGAGTCTGTCTTCTCCTAGACTGGTTGCAAATGAATGCTGAAGAGACCAGTCTGCCCTACTATTTATCCATAGTTGGAGATTTTGAATTCAGAGTCTGTCTTCTCCTAGACTGGTTGCAAATGAATGCTGAAGAGACCAGTCTTCCCTACTATTTATCCATAGCTGGAGATTTTGAATTCAGAGTCTGTCTTCTCCTAGACTGGTTGCAAATGAATGCTGAAGAGACCAGTCTACCCTGCTATTTATCCATAGCTGGAGATTTTGAATTCAGAGTCTGTCTTCTCCTAGACTGGTTGCAAATGAATGCTGACGAGCCCAGTCTACCCTGCTATTTATCCATAGCTGGAGATTTTGAATTCAGAGTCTGTCTTCTCCTAGACTGGTTGCAAATGAATGCTGAAGAGCCCAGTCTACCCTGCTATTTATCCATAGCTGGAGATTTTGAATTCAGAGTCTGTCTTCTCCTAGACTGGTTGCAAATGAATGCTGAAGAGCCCAGTCTGCCCTACTATTTATCCATAGCTGGAGATTTTGAATTCAGAGTCTGTCTTCTCCTAGACTGGTTGCAAATGAATGCTGAAGAGCCCAGTCTACCCTGCTATTTATCCATATCTGGAGATTTTGAATTCAGAGTCTGTCTTCTTCTAGACTGGTTGCAAATGAATGCTGAAGAGCCCAGTCTACCCTGCTATTTATCCATAGCTGGAGATTTTGAATTCAGAGTCTGTCTTCTCCTAGACTGTTTGCAAATGAATGCTGAAGAGCCCAATCTACCCTGCTATTTATCCATAGCTGGAGATTTTGAATTCAGAGTCTGTCTTCTTCTAGACTGGTTGCAAATGAATGCTGAAGAGCCCAGACTGCCCTACTATTTATCCATAGCTGGAGATTTTGAATTCAGAGTCTGTCTTCTCCTAGACTGGTTGCAAATGAATGCTGAAGAGACCAGTCTACCCTGCTATTTATCCATAGTTGGAGATTTTGAATTCAGAGTCTGTCTTCTCCTAGACTGGTTGCAAATGAATGCTGAAGAGACCAGTCTTCCCTACTATTTATCCATAGCTGGAGATTTTGAATTCAGAGTCTGTCTTCTCCTAGACTGGTTGCAAATGAATGCTGAAGAGACCAGTCTACCCTGCTATTTATCCATAGCTGGAGATTTTGAATTCAGAGTCTGTCTTCTCCTAGACTGGTTGCAAATGAATGCTGAAGAGCCCAGTCTACCCTGCTATTTATCCATAGCTGGAGATTTTGAATTCAGAGTCTGTCTTCTCCTAGACTGGTTGCAAATGAATGCTGAAGAGCCCAGTCTGCCCTACTATTTATCCATAGCTGGAGATTTTGAATTCAGAGTCTGTCTTCTCCTAGACTGGTTGCAAATGAATGCTGAAGAGCCCAGTCTTCCCTACTATTTATCCATAGCTGGAGATTTTGAATTCAGAGTCTGTCTTCTCCTAGACTGGTTGCAAATGAATGCTGAAGAGCCCAGTCTGCCCTACTATTTATCCATAGCTGGAGATTTTGAATTCAGAGTCTGTCTTCTCCTAGACTGGTTGCAAATGAATGCTGAAGAGCCCAGTCTGCCCTACTATTTATCCATAGCTGGAGATTTTGAATTCAGAGTGTGTCTTCTCCTAGACTGGTTGCAAATGAATGCTGAAGAGCCCAGTCTGCCCTACTATTTATCCATAGCTGGAGATTTTGAATTCAGAGTCTGTCTTCTCCTAGACTGGTTGCAAATGAATGCTGAAGATCCCAGTCTGCCCTACTATTTATCCATAGCTGGAGATTTTAAATTCAGAGTCTGTCTTCTCCTAGACTGGTTGAAAATGAATGCTGAAGAGCCCAGTCTGCCCTACTATTTATCCATAGCTGGAGATTTTGAATTCAGAGTCTGTCTTCTCCTAGACTGGTTGCAAATGAATGCTGAAGAGCCCAGTCTGCCCTACTATTTATCCATAGCTGGTGATTTTGAATTCAGAGTCTGTCTTCTTCTAGACTGCTTGCAAATGAATGCTGAAGAGCCCAGACTGCCCTACTATTTATCCATAGCTGGAGATTTTGAATTCAGAGTCTGTCTTCTCCTAGACTGGTTGCAAATGAATGCTGAAGAGACCAGTCTGCCCTACTATTTATCCATAGTTGGAGATTTTGAATTCAGAGTCTGTCTTCTCCTAGACTGGTTGCAAATGAATGCTGAAGAGACCAGTCTTCCCTACTATTTATCCATAGCTGGAGATTTTGAATTCAGAGTCTGTCTTCTCCTAGACTGGTTGCAAATGAATGCTGAAGAGACCAGTCTACCCTGCTATTTATCCATAGCTGGAGATTTTGAATTCAGAGTCTGTCTTCTCCTAGACTGGTTGCAAATGAATGCTGACGAGCCCAGTCTACCCTGCTATTTATCCATAGCTGGAGATTTTGAATTCAGAGTCTGTCTTCTCCTAGACTGGTTGCAAATGAATGCTGAAGAGCCCAGTCTACCCTGCTATTTATCCATAGCTGGAGATTTTGAATTCAGAGTCTGTCTTCTCCTAGACTGGTTGCAAATGAATGCTGAAGAGCCCAGTCTGCCCTACTATTTATCCATAGCTGGAGATTTTGAATTCAGAGTCTGTCTTCTCCTAGACTGGTTGCAAATGAATGCTGAAGAGCCCAGTCTACCCTGCTATTTATCCATATCTGGAGATTTTGAATTCAGAGTCTGTCTTCTTCTAGACTGGTTGCAAATGAATGCTGAAGAGCCCAGTCTACCCTGCTATTTATCCATAGCTGGAGATTTTGAATTCAGAGTCTGTCTTCTCCTAGACTGTTTGCAAATGAATGCTGAAGAGCCCAATCTACCCTGCTATTTATCCATAGCTGGAGATTTTGAATTCAGAGTCTGTCTTCTTCTAGACTGGTTGCAAATGAATGCTGAAGAGCCCAGACTGCCCTACTATTTATCCATAGCTGGAGATTTTGAATTCAGAGTCTGTCTTCTCCTAGACTGGTTGCAAATGAATGCTGAAGAGACCAGTCTACCCTGCTATTTATCCATAGTTGGAGATTTTGAATTCAGAGTCTGTCTTCTCCTAGACTGGTTGCAAATGAATGCTGAAGAGACCAGTCTTCCCTACTATTTATCCATAGCTGGAGATTTTGAATTCAGAGTCTGTCTTCTCCTAGACTGGTTGCAAATGAATGCTGAAGAGACCAGTCTACCCTGCTATTTATCCATAGCTGGAGATTTTGAATTCAGAGTCTGTCTTCTCCTAGACTGGTTGCAAATGAATGCTGAAGAGCCCAGTCTACCCTGCTATTTATCCATAGCTGGAGATTTTGAATTCAGAGTCTGTCTTCTCCTAGACTGGTTGCAAATGAATGCTGAAGAGCCCAGTCTGCCCTACTATTTATCCATAGCTGGAGATTTTGAATTCAGAGTCTGTCTTCTCCTAGACTGGTTGCAAATGAATGCTGAAGAGCCCAGTCTTCCCTACTATTTATCCATAGCTGGAGATTTTGAATTCAGAGTCTGTCTTCTCCTAGACTGGTTGCAAATGAATGCTGAAGAGCCCAGTCTGCCCTACTATTTATCCATAGCTGGAGATTTTGAATTCAGAGTCTGTCTTCTCCTAGACTGGTTGCAAATGAATGCTGAAGAGCCCAGTCTGCCCTACTATTTATCCATAGCTGGAGATTTTGAATTCAGAGTGTGTCTTCTCCTAGACTGGTTGCAAATGAATGCTGAAGAGCCCAGTCTGCCCTACTATTTATCCATAGCTGGAGATTTTGAATTCAGAGTCTGTCTTCTCCTAGACTGGTTGCAAATGAATGCTGAAGATCCCAGTCTGCCCTACTATTTATCCATAGCTGGAGATTTTGAATTCAGAGTCTGTCTTCTCCTAGACTGGTTGCAAATGAATGCTGAAGAGCCCAGTCTGCCCTACTATTTATCCATAGCTGGAGATTTTGAATTCAGAGTCTGTCTTCTCCTAGACTGGTTGCAAATGAATGCTGAAGAGCCCAGTCTGCCCTACTATTTATCCATAGCTGGAGATTTTGAATTCAGAGTCTGTCTTCTTCTAGACTGGTTGCAAATGAATGCTGAAGAGCCCAGACTGCCCTACTATTTATCCATAGCTGGAGATTTTGAATTCAGAGTCTGTCTTCTCCTAGACTGGTTGCAAATGTATGCTGAAGAGACCAGTCTGCCCTACTATTTATCCATAGTTGGAGATTTTGAATTCAGAGTCTGTCTTCTCCTAGACTGGTTGCAAATGAATGCTGAAGAGACGAGTCTTCCCTACTATTTATCCATAGCTGGAGATTTTGAATTCAGAGTCTGTCTTCTCCTAGACTGGTTGCAAATGAATGCTGAAGAGACCAGTCTACCCTGCTATTTATCCATAGCTGGAGATTTTGAATTCAGAGTCTGTCTTCTCCTAGACTGGTTGCAAATGAATGCTGACGAGCCCAGTCTACCCTGCTATTTATCCATAGCTGGAGATTTTGAATTCAGAGTCTGTCTTCTCCTAGACTGGTTGCAAATGAATGCTGAAGAGCCCAGTCTACCCTGCTATTTATCCATAGCTGGAGATTTTGAATTCAGAGTCTGTCTTCTCCTAGACTGGTTGCAAATGAATGCTGAAGAGCCCAGTCTACCCTGCTATTTATCCATAGCTGGAGATTTTGAATTCAGAGTCTGTCTTCTCCTAGACTGGTTGCAAATGAATGCTGAAGAGCCCAGTCTGCCCTACTATTTATCCATAGCTGGAGATTTTGAATTCAGAGTCTGTCTTCTCCTAGACTGGTTGCAAATGAATGCTGAAGAGCCCAGTCTACCCTGCTATTTATCCATAGCTGGAGATTTTGAATTCAGAGTCTGTCTTCTCCTAGACTGGTTGCAAATGAATGCTGAAGAGCCCAGTCTACCCTGCTATTTATCCATAGCTGGAGATTTTGAATTCAGAGTCTGTCTTCTCCTAGACTGTTTGTAAATGAATGCTGAAGAGCCCAGTCTGCCCTACTATTTATCCATTGTGGAGATTTTGAATTCAGAGTCTGTCTTCTCCTAGACTGGTTGCAAATGAATGCTGAAGAGCCCAGTCTGCCCTACTATTTATCCATAGCTGGAGATTTTGAATTCAGAGTCTGTCTTCTCCTAGACTGGTTGCAAATGAATGCTGAAGAGCCCAGACTGCCCTACTATTTATCCATTGTGGAGATTTTGAATTCAGAGTCTGTCTTCTCCTAGACTGGTTGCAAATGAATGCTGAAGAGCCCAGTCTGCCCTACTATTTATTCATATCTGGAGATTTTGAATTCAGAGTCTGCTTTCTCCTAGACTGGTTGCAAATGAATGCTGAAGAGCCCAGTCTGCCCTACTATTTATCCATAGCTGGAGATTTTGAATTCAGAGTCTGTCTTCTCCTAGACTGGTTGCAAATGAATGCTGAAGAGACCAGTCTTCCCTACTATTTATCCATAGCTGGAGATTTTGAATTCAGAGTCTGTCTTCTCCTAGACTGGTTGCAAATGAATGCTGAAAAGCCCAGTCTGCCCTACTATTTATCCATAGCTGGAGATTTTGAATTCAGAGTCTGTCTTCTCCTAGACTGGTTGCAAATGAATGCTGAAGAGCCCAGTCTGCCCTACTATTTATCCATAGCTGGAGATTTTGAATTCAGAGTCTGTCTTCTCCTAGACTGGTTGCAAATGAATGCTGAAGAGCCCAGTCTGCCCTATTATTTATCCATAGGTGGAGATTTTGAATTCAGAGTCTGTCTTCTCCTAGACTGGTTGCAAATGAATGCTGAAGAGCCCAGTCTTCCCTACTATTTATCCATAGCTGGAGATTTTGAATTCAGAGTCTGTCTTCTCCTAGACTGGTTGCAAATGAATGCTGAAGAGCCCAGTCTGCCCTACTATTTATCCATAGTTGATTTTGAATTCAGAGTCTGTCTTCTCCTAGACTGGTTGCAAATGAATGCTGAAGAGCCCAGTCTGCCCTACTATTTATCCATAGCTGGAGATTTTGAATTCAGAGTCTGTCTTTTCCTAGACTGGTTGCAAATGAATGCTGAAGAGCCCAGTCTGCCCTACTATTTATCCATTGTGGAGATTTTGAATTCAGAGTCTGTCTTCTCCTAGACTGGTTGCAAATGAATGCTGAAGAGCCCAGTCTGCCCTACTATTTATCCATAGCTGGAGATTTTGAATTCAGAGTCTGTCTTCTCCTAGACTGGTTGCAAATGAATGCTGAAGAGCCCAGTCTACCCTGCTATTTATCCATAGCTGGAGATTTTGAATTCAGAGTCTGTCTTCTCCTAGACTGGTTGCAAATGAATGCTGAAGAGACCAGCCTGCCCTAATATTTATCCATAGATGGAGATTTTGAATTCAGAGTCTGTCTTCTCCTAGACTGGTTGCAAATGAATGCTGAAGAGACCAGCCTGCCCTAATATTTATCCATAGATGGAGATTTTGAATTCAGTGTCTGTCTTCTCCTGGACTGTTTGTAAATGACTGCTGAAGAGCCCAGTCTGCCCTACTATTTATCCATTGTGGAGATTTTGAATTCAGAGTCTGTCTTCTCCTAGACTGGTTGCAAATGAATGCTGAAGAGCCCAGTCTGCCCTACTATTTATCCATAGCTGGAGATTTTGAATTCAGAGTCTGTCTTCTCCTAGACTGGTTGCAAATGAATGCTGAAGAGCCCAGTCTGCCCTACTATTTATCCATAGCTGGAGATTTTGAATTCAGAGTCTGTCTTCTCCTAGACTGGTTGCAAATGAATGCTGAAGAGCCCAGTCTGCCCTACTATTTATCCATAGCTGGAGATTTTGAATTCAGAGTCTGTCTTCTTCTAGACTGGTTGCAAATGAATGCTGAAGAGCCCAGACTGCCCTACTATTTATCCATAGCTGGAGATTTTGAATTCAGAGTCTGTCTTCTCCTAGACTGGTTGCAAATGTATGCTGAAGAGACCAGTCTGCCCTACTATTTATCCATAGTTGGAGATTTTGAATTCAGAGTCTGTCTTCTCCTAGACTGGTTGCAAATGAATGCTGAAGAGACGAGTCTTCCCTACTATTTATCCATAGCTGGAGATTTTGAATTCAGAGTCTGTCTTCTCCTAGACTGGTTGCAAATGAATGCTGAAGAGACCAGTCTACCCTGCTATTTATCCATAGCTGGAGATTTTGAATTCAGAGTCTGTCTTCTCCTAGACTGGTTGCAAATGAATGCTGACGAGCCCAGTCTACCCTGCTATTTATCCATAGCTGGAGATTTTGAATTCAGAGTCTGTCTTCTCCTAGACTGGTTGCAAATGAATCCTGAAGAGCCCAGTCTACCCTGCTATTTATCCATAGCTGGAGATTTTGAATTCAGAGTCTGTCTTCTCCTAGACTGGTTGCAAATGAATGCTGAAGAGCCCAGTCTACCCTGCTATTTATCCATAGCTGGAGATTTTGAATTCAGAGTCTGTCTTCTCCTAGACTGGTTGCAAATGAATGCTGAAGAGCCCAGTCTGCCCTACTATTTATCCATAGCTGGAGATTCTGAATTCAGAGTCTGTCTTCTCCTAGACTGGTTGCAAATGAATGCTGAAGAGCCCAGTCTACCCTGCTATTTATCCATAGCTGGAGATTTTGAATTCAGATTCTGTCTTCTCCTAGACTGGTTGCAAATGAATGCTGAAGAGCCCAGTCTACCCTGCTATTTATCCATAGCTGGAGATTTTGAATTCAGAGTCTGTCTTCTCCTAGACTGTTTGTAAATGAATGCTGAAGAGCCCAGTCTGCCCTACTATTTATCCATTGTGGAGATTTTGAATTCAGAGTCTGTCTTCTCCTAGACTGGTTGCAAATGAATGCTGAAGAGCCCAGTCTGCCCTACTATTTATCCATAGCTGGAGATTTTGAATTCAGAGTCTGTCTTCTCCTAGACTGGTTGCAAATGAATGCTGAAGAGCCCAGACTGCCCTACTATTTATCCATTGTGGAGATTTTGAATTCAGAGTCTGTCTTCTCCTAGACTGGTTGCAAATGAATGCTGAAGAGCCCAGTCTGCCCTACTATTTATTCATATCTGGAGATTTTGAATTCAGAGTCTGCTTTCTCCTAGACTGGTTGCAAATGAATGCTGAAGAGCCCAGTCTGCCCTACTATTTATCCATAGCTGGAGATTTTGAATTCAGAGTCTGTCTTCTCCTAGACTGGTTGCAAATGAATGCTGAAGAGACCAGTCTTCCCTACTATTTATCCATAGCTGGAGATTTTGAATTCAGAGTCTGTCTTCTCCTAGACTGGTTGCAAATGAATGCTGAAAAGCCCAGTCTGCCCTACTATTTATCCATAGCTGGAGATTTTGAATTCAGAGTCTGTCTTCTCCTAGACTGGTTGCAAATGAATGCTGAAGAGCCCAGTCTGCCCTACTATTTATCCATAGCTGGAGATTTTGAATTCAGAGTCTGTCTTCTCCTAGACTGGTTGCAAATGAATGCTGAAGAGCCCAGTCTGCCCTATTATTTATCCATAGGTGGAGATTTTGAATTCAGAGTCTGTCTTCTCCTAGACTGGTTGCAAATGAATGCTGAAGAGCCCAGTCTTCCCTACTATTTATCCATAGCTGGAGATTTTGAATTCAGAGTCTGTCTTCTCCTAGACTGGTTGCAAATGAATGCTGAAGAGCCCAGTCTGCCCTACTATTTATCCATAGTTGATTTTGAATTCAGAGTCTGTCTTCTCCTAGACTGGTTGCAAATGAATGCTGAAGAGCCCAGTCTGCCCTACTATTTATCCATAGCTGGAGATTTTGAATTCAGAGTCTGTCTTTTCCTAGACTGGTTGCAAATGAATGCTGAAGAGCCCAGTCTGCCCTACTATTTATCCATTGTGGAGATTTTGAATTCAGAGTCTGTCTTCTCCTAGACTGGTTGCAAATGAATGCTGAAGAGCCCAGTCTGCCCTACTATTTATCCATAGCTGGAGATTTTGAATTCAGAGTCTGTCTTCTCCTAGACTGGTTGCAAATGAATGCTGAAGAGCCCAGTCTACCCTGCTATTTATCCATAGCTGGAGATTTTGAATTCAGAGTCTGTCTTCTCCTAGACTGGTTGCAAATGAATGCTGAAGAGACCAGCCTGCCCTAATATTTATCCATAGATGGAGATTTTGAATTCAGAGTCTGTCTTCTCCTAGACTGGTTGCAAATGAATGCTGAAGAGACCAGCCTGCCCTAATATTTATCCATAGATGGAGATTTTGAATTCAGTGTCTGTCTTCTCCTGGACTGTTTGTAAATGAATGCTGAAGAGCCCAGTCTGCCCTACTATTTATCCATTGTGGAGATTTTGAATTCAGAGTCTGTCTTCTCCTAGACTGGTTGCAAATGAATGCTGAAGAGCCCAGTCTGCCCTACTATTTATCCATAGCTGGAGATTTTGAATTCAGAGTCTGTCTTCTCCTAGACTGGTTGCAAATGCATGCTGAAGAGCCCAGTCTACCCTGCTATTTATCCATAGCTGGAGATTTTGAATTCAGAGTCTGTCTTCTCCTAGACTGGTTGCAAATGAATGCTGAAGAGCCCAGTCTACCCTGCTATTTATCCATAGCTGGAGATTTTGAATTCAGAGTCTGTCTTCTCCTAGACTGGTTGCAATTGAATGCTGAAGAGACCAGCCTGCTTTAATATTTATCCATAGCTGGAGATTTTGAATTCAGAGTCTGTCTTCTCCTAGACTGGTTGCAAATGAATGCTGAAGAGCCCAATCTACCCTGCTATTTATCCATAGCTGGAGATTTTGAATTCAGAGTCTGTCTTCTTCTAGACTGGTTGCAAATGAATGCTGAAGAGACCAGCCTGCCCTAATATTTATCCATAGCTGGAGATTTTGAATTCAGAGTCTGTCTTCTCCTAGACTGGTTGCAAATGAATGCTGAACAGCCCAGTCTACCCTGCTATTTATCCATAGCTGGAGATTTTGAATTCAGAGTCTGTCTTCTCCTAGACTGGTTGCAAATGAATGCTGAAGAGCCCAGTCTACCCTGCTATTTATACATAGCTGGAGATATTGAATTCAGAGTCTGTCTTCTCCTAGACTGGTTGCAAATGAATGCTGAAGAGACCAGTCTACCCTGCTATTTATCCATATTTAGAGATTTTGTATTCAGAGTCTGTCTTCTCCTAGACTGGTTGCAAATGAATGCTGAAGAGCCCAGTCTACCCTGCTATTTATCCATAGCTGGAGATTTTGAATTCAGAGTCTGTCTTCTCCTAGACTGTTTGCAAATGAATGCTGAAGAGCCCAGTCTACCCTGCTATTTATCCATAGCTGGAGATTTTGAATTCAGAGTCTGTCTTCTCCTAGACTGGTTGCAAATGAATGCTGAAGAGCCCAGTCTACCCTGCTATTTATCCATAGCTGGAGATTTTGAATTCAGAGTCTGTCTTCTCCTAGACTGTTTGCAAATGAATGCTGAAGAGCCCAGTCTACCCTGCTATTTATCCATAGCTGGAGATTTTGAATTCAGAGTCTGTCTTCTCCTAGACTGGTTGCAAATGAATGCCGAAGAGCCCAGTCTGGCCTACTATTTATCCATAGCTGGAGATTTTGAATTCAGAGTCTGTCTTCTCCTAGACTGGTTGCAAATGAATGCTGAAGAGACCAGCCTGCCCTAATATTTATCCATAGATGGAGATTTTGAATTCAGTGTCTGTCTTCTCCTGGACTGTTTGTAAATGAATGCTGAAGAGCCCAGTCTGCCCTACTATTTATCCATTGTGGAGATTTTGAATTCAGAGTCTGTCTTCTCCTAGACTGGTTGCAAATGAATGCTGAAGAGCCCAGTCTGCCCTACTATTTATCCATAGCTGGAGATTTTGAATTCAGAGTCTGTCTTCTCCTAGACTGGTTGCAAATGCATGCTGAAGAGCCCAGTCTACCCTGCTATTTATCCATAGCTGGAGATTTTGAATTCAGAGTCTGTCTTCTCCTAGACTGGTTGCAAATGAATGCTGAAGAGCCCAGTCTACCCTGCTATTTATCCATAGCTGGAGATTTTGAATTCAGAGTCTGTCTTCTCCTAGACTGGTTGCAATTGAATGCTGAAGAGACCAGCCTGCTTTAATATTTATCCATAGCTGGAGATTTTGAATTCAGAGTCTGTCTTCTCCTAGACTGGTTGCAAATGAATGCTGAAGAGCCCAATCTACCCTGCTATTTATCCATAGCTGGAGATTTTGAATTCAGAGTCTGTCTTCTTCTAGACTGGTTGCAAATGAATGCTGAAGAGACCAGTCTGCCCTACTATTTATCCATTGTGGAGATTTTGAATTCAGAGTCTGTCTTCTCCTAGACTGGTTGCAAATGAATGCTGAAGAGCCCAGTCTGCCCTACTATTTATCCATAGCTGGAGATTTTGAATTCAGAGTCTGTCTTCTCCTAGACTGGTTGCAAATGCATGCTGAAGAGCCCAGTCTACCCTGCTATTTATCCATAGCTGGAGATTTTGAATTCAGAGTCTGTCTTCTCCTAGACTGGTTGCAAATGAATGCTGAAGAGCCCAGTCTACCCTGCTATTTATCCATAGCTGGAGATTTTGAATTCAGAGTCTGTCTTCTCCTAGACTGGTTGCAATTGAATGCTGAAGAGACCAGCCTGCTTTAATATTTATCCATAGCTGGAGATTTTGAATTCAGAGTCTGTCTTCTCCTAGACTGGTTGCAAATGAATGCTGAAGAGCCCAATCTACCCTGCTATTTATCCATAGCTGGAGATTTTGAATTCAGAGTCTGTCTTCTTCTAGACTGGTTGCAAATGAATGCTGAAGAGACCAGCCTGCCCTAATATTTATCCATAGCTGGAGATTTTGAATTCAGAGTCTGTCTTCTCCTAGACTGGTTGCAAATGAATGCTGAACAGCCCAGTCTACCCTGCTATTTATCCATAGCTGGAGATTTTGAATTCAGAGTCTGTCTTCTCCTAGACTGGTTGCAAATGAATGCTGAAGAGCCCAGTCTACCCTGCTATTTATACATAGCTGGAGATATTGAATTCAGAGTCTGTCTTCTCCTAGACTGGTTGCAAATGAATGCTGAAGAGACCAGTCTACCCTGCTATTTATCCATATTTAGAGATTTTGTATTCAGAGTCTGTCTTCTCCTAGACTGGTTGCAAATGAATGCTGAAGAGCCCAGTCTACCCTGCTATTTATCCATAGCTGGAGATTTTGAATTCAGAGTCTGTCTTCTCCTAGACTGTTTGCAAATGAATGCTGAAGAGCCCAGTCTACCCTGCTATTTATCCATAGCTGGAGATTTTGAATTCAGAGTCTGTCTTCTCCTAGACTGGTTGCAAATGAATGCTGAAGAGCCCAGTCTACCCTGCTATTTATCCATAGCTGGAGATTTTGAATTCAGAGTCTGTCTTCTCCTAGACTGTTTGCAAATGAATGCTGAAGAGCCCAGTCTACCCTGCTATTTATCCATAGCTGGAGATTTTGAATTCAGAGTCTGTCTTCTCCTAGACTGGTTGCAAATGAATGCCGAAGAGCCCAGTCTGGCCTACTATTTATCCATAGCTGGAGATTTTGAATTCAGAGTCTGTCTTCTCCTAGACTGGTTGCAAATGAATGCTGAAGAGACCAGCCTGCCCTAATATTTATCCATAGATGGAGATTTTGAATTCAGTGTCTGTCTTCTCCTGGACTGTTTGTAAATGAATGCTGAAGAGCCCAGTCTGCCCTACTATTTATCCATTGTGGAGATTTTGAATTCAGAGTCTGTCTTCTCCTAGACTGGTTGCAAATGAATGCTGAAGAGCCCAGTCTGCCCTACTATTTATCCATAGCTGGAGATTTTGAATTCAGAGTCTGTCTTCTCCTAGACTGGTTGCAAATGCATGCTGAAGAGCCCAGTCTACCCTGCTATTTATCCATAGCTGGAGATTTTGAATTCAGAGTCTGTCTTCTCCTAGACTGGTTGCAAATGAATGCTGAAGAGCCCAGTCTACCCTGCTATTTATCCATAGCTGGAGATTTTGAATTCAGAGTCTGTCTTCTCCTAGACTGGTTGCAATTGAATGCTGAAGAGACCAGCCTGCTTTAATATTTATCCATAGCTGGAGATTTTGAATTCAGAGTCTGTCTTCTCCTAGACTGGTTGCAAATGAATGCTGAAGAGCCCAATCTACCCTGCTATTTATCCATAGCTGGAGATTTTGAATTCAGAGTCTGTCTTCTTCTAGACTGGTTGCAAATGAATGCTGAAGAGACCAGCCTGCCCTAATATTTATCCATAGCTGGAGATTTTGAATTCAGAGTCTGTCTTCTCCTAGACTGGTTGCAAATGAATGCTGAACAGCCCAGTCTACCCTGCTATTTATCCATAGCTGGAGATTTTGAATTCAGAGTCTGTCTTCTCCTAGACTGGTTGCAAATGAATGCTGAAGAGCCCAGTCTACCCTGCTATTTATACATAGCTGGAGATATTGAATTCAGAGTCTGTCTTCTCCTAGACTGGTTGCAAATGAATGCTGAAGAGACCAGTCTACCCTGCTATTTATCCATATTTAGAGATTTTGTATTCAGAGTCTGTCTTCTCCTAGACTGGTTGCAAATGAATGCTGAAGAGCCCAGTCTACCCTGCTATTTATCCATAGCTGGAGATTTTGAATTCAGAGTCTGTCTTCTCCTAGACTGTTTGCAAATGAATGCTGAAGAGCCCAGTCTACCCTGCTATTTATCCATAGCTGGAGATTTTGAATTCAGAGTCTGTCTTCTCCTAGACTGGTTGCAAATGAATGCTGAAGAGCCCAGTCTACCCTGCTATTTATCCATAGCTGGAGATTTTGAATTCAGAGTCTGTCTTCTCCTAGACTGTTTGCAAATGAATGCTGAAGAGCCCAGTCTACCCTGCTATTTATCCATAGCTGGAGATTTTGAATTCAGAGTCTGTCTTCTCCTAGACTGGTTGCAAATGAATGCCGAAGAGCCCAGTCTGGCCTACTATTTATCCATAGCTGGAGATTTTGAATTCAGAGTCTGTCTTCTCCTAGACTGGTTGCAAATGAATGCTGAAGAGACCAGCCTGCCCTAATATTTATCCATAGATGGAGATTTTGAATTCAGTGTCTGTCTTCTCCTGGACTGTTTGTAAATGAATGCTGAAGAGCCCAGTCTGCCCTACTATTTATCCATTGTGGAGATTTTGAATTCAGAGTCTGTCTTCTCCTAGACTGGTTGCAAATGAATGCTGAAGAGCCCAGTCTGCCCTACTATTTATCCATAGCTGGAGATTTTGAATTCAGAGTCTGTCTTCTCCTAGACTGGTTGCAAATGCATGCTGAAGAGCCCAGTCTACCCTGCTATTTATCCATAGCTGGAGATTTTGAATTCAGAGTCTGTCTTCTCCTAGACTGGTTGCAAATGAATGCTGAAGAGCCCAGTCTACCCTGCTATTTATCCATAGCTGGAGATTTTGAATTCAGAGTCTGTCTTCTCCTAGACTGGTTGCAATTGAATGCTGAAGAGACCAGCCTGCTTTAATATTTATCCATAGCTGGAGATTTTGAATTCAGAGTCTGTCTTCTCCTAGACTGGTTGCAAATGAATGCTGAAGAGCCCAATCTACCCTGCTATTTATCCATAGCTGGAGATTTTGAATTCAGAGTCTGTCTTCTTCTAGACTGGTTGCAAATGAATGCTGAAGAGACCAGTCTGCCCTACTATTTATCCATTGTGGAGATTTTGAATTCAGAGTCTGTCTTCTCCTAGACTGGTTGCAAATGAATGCTGAAGAGCCCAGTCTGCCCTACTATTTATCCATAGCTGGAGATTTTGAATTCAGAGTCTGTCTTCTCCTAGACTGGTTGCAAATGCATGCTGAAGAGCCCAGTCTACCCTGCTATTTATCCATAGCTGGAGATTTTGAATTCAGAGTCTGTCTTCTCCTAGACTGGTTGCAAATGAATGCTGAAGAGCCCAGTCTACCCTGCTATTTATCCATAGCTGGAGATTTTGAATTCAGAGTCTGTCTTCTCCTAGACTGGTTGCAATTGAATGCTGAAGAGACCAGCCTGCTTTAATATTTATCCATAGCTGGAGATTTTGAATTCAGAGTCTGTCTTCTCCTAGACTGGTTGCAAATGAATGCTGAAGAGCCCAATCTACCCTGCTATTTATCCATAGCTGGAGATTTTGAATTCAGAGTCTGTCTTCTTCTAGACTGGTTGCAAATGAATGCTGAAGAGACCAGCCTGCCCTAATATTTATCCATAGCTGGAGATTTTGAATTCAGAGTCTGTCTTCTCCTAGACTGGTTGCAAATGAATGCTGAACAGCCCAGTCTACCCTGCTATTTATCCATAGCTGGAGATTTTGAATTCAGAGTCTGTCTTCTCCTAGACTGGTTGCAAATGAATGCTGAAGAGCCCAGTCTACCCTGCTATTTATACATAGCTGGAGATATTGAATTCAGAGTCTGTCTTCTCCTAGACTGGTTGCAAATGAATGCTGAAGAGACCAGTCTACCCTGCTATTTATCCATATTTAGAGATTTTGTATTCAGAGTCTGTCTTCTCCTAGACTGGTTGCAAATGAATGCTGAAGAGCCCAGTCTACCCTGCTATTTATCCATAGCTGGAGATTTTGAATTCAGAGTCTGTCTTCTCCTAGACTGTTTGCAAATGAATGCTGAAGAGCCCAGTCTACCCTGCTATTTATCCATAGCTGGAGATTTTGAATTCAGAGTCTGTCTTCTCCTAGACTGGTTGCAAATGAATGCTGAAGAGCCCAGTCTACCCTGCTATTTATCCATAGCTGGAGATTTTGAATTCAGAGTCTGTCTTCTCCTAGACTGTTTGCAAATGAATGCTGAAGAGCCCAGTCTACCCTGCTATTTATCCATAGCTGGAGATTTTGAATTCAGAGTCTGTCTTCTCCTAGACTGGTTGCAAATGAATGCCGAAGAGCCCAGTCTGGCCTACTATTTATCCATAGCTGGAGATTTTGAATTCAGAGTCTGTCTTCTCCTAGACTGGTTGCAAATGAATGCTGAAGAGACCAGCCTGCCCTAATATTTATCCATAGATGGAGATTTTGAATTCAGTGTCTGTCTTCTCCTGGACTGTTTGTAAATGAATGCTGAAGAGCCCAGTCTGCCCTACTATTTATCCATTGTGGAGATTTTGAATTCAGAGTCTGTCTTCTCCTAGACTGGTTGCAAATGAATGCTGAAGAGCCCAGTCTGCCCTACTATTTATCCATAGCTGGAGATTTTGAATTCAGAGTCTGTCTTCTCCTAGACTGGTTGCAAATGCATGCTGAAGAGCCCAGTCTACCCTGCTATTTATCCATAGCTGGAGATTTTGAATTCAGAGTCTGTCTTCTCCTAGACTGGTTGCAAATGAATGCTGAAGAGCCCAGTCTACCCTGCTATTTATCCATAGCTGGAGATTTTGAATTCAGAGTCTGTCTTCTCCTAGACTGGTTGCAATTGAATGCTGAAGAGACCAGCCTGCTTTAATATTTATCCATAGCTGGAGATTTTGAATTCAGAGTCTGTCTTCTCCTAGACTGGTTGCAAATGAATGCTGAAGAGCCCAATCTACCCTGCTATTTATCCATAGCTGGAGATTTTGAATTCAGAGTCTGTCTTCTTCTAGACTGGTTGCAAATGAATGCTGAAGAGACCAGCCTGCCCTAATATTTATCCATAGCTGGAGATTTTGAATTCAGAGTCTGTCTTCTCCTAGACTGGTTGCAAATGAATGCTGAACAGCCCAGTCTACCCTGCTATTTATCCATAGCTGGAGATTTTGAATTCAGAGTCTGTCTTCTCCTAGACTGGTTGCAAATGAATGCTGAAGAGCCCAGTCTACCCTGCTATTTATCCATAGCTGGAGATATTGAATTCAGAGTCTGTCTTCTCCTAGACTGGTTGCAAATGAATGCTGAAGAGCCCAGTCTACCCTGCTATTTATCCATAGCTGGAGATTTTGAATTCAGAGTCTGTCTTCTCCTAGACTGTTTGCAAATGAATGCTGAAGAGCCCAGTCTACCCTGCTATTTATCCATAGCTGGAGATTTTGAATTCAGAGTCTGTCTTCTCCTAGACTGGTTGCAAATGAATGCCGAAGAGCCCAGTCTGGCCTACTATTTATCCATAGCTGGAGATTTTGAATTCAGAGTCTGTCTTCTCCTAGACTGGATGCAAATGAATGCTGAAGAGACCAGCCTGCCCTAATATTTATCCATAGCTGGAGATTTTGAATTCAGAGTCTGTCTTCTCCTAGACTGGTTGCAAATGAATGCTGAAGAGCCCAGTCTGCCCTACTATTTATCCATGGCTGGAGATTTTGAATTCAGAGTCTGTCTTCTCCTAGACTGGATGCAAATGAATGCTGAAGAGACCAGCCTGCCCTACTATTTATCCATAGCTGGAGATTTTGAATTCAGAGTCTGTCTTCTCCTAGACTGTTTGTAAATGAATGCTGAAGAGCCCAGTCTGCCCTACTATTTATCAATTGCTGGAGATTTTGAATTCAGTGTCTGTCTTCTCCTAGACTGGTTGCAAATGAATGCTGAAGAGACCAGCCTGCCCTGCTATTTATCCATATCTGGAGATTTTGAATTCAGAGTCTGTCTTCTCCACGACTGGTTGGAAATGAATGCTGAACAGACCAGTCTTCCATACTATTTATCCATAGCTGGAGATTCTGAATTCAGAGTCTGTCTTCTCCTAGACTGGTTGGAAATGAATGCTGAAGAGACCAGCCTTCCTTACTATTTATCCATAGCTGGAGATATGGAATTCAGAGTCTGTTTTCACATAGACTGACTGATAATGAATGCTGAAGAGCCCTGTCTTCCTTACTATTTATCCATAGCTGGAGATTTGGAATTCAGATTCTGTCTTCTACTAGACTGGTTGCAAATGAATGCTGAAGAGACCAGTCTTCCTTACTATTTATCCATAGCTGGAGATATGGAATTCAGAGTCTGTCTTCTCCAAGACTGACTGCTAATGAATGCTGAATAGCACTGCCTTCCCTACTATTTATTCATAGCTGGAGATTTTGAATTCAGAATCTGTCTTCTCCTAGACTGGTTGCAAATGAATGCTGAAGAGCCCAGTCTTCCGTACTATTTATCCATAGCTGGAGATTCTGAATTCAGAGTCTGTCTTCTCCCTGACTGGTTGCAAATGAATGCTGAACCGAGCAGTCTTCCCTACTATTTATCCATAGCTGGAGATTTTGAATTCAGAGTCTGTCTTCTCCTAGACTGGTTGGAAATGAATGCTGAAGAGCCCAGTCTGCCCTACTATTTATCTACAGCTGTAGATTTTGAATTCAGAGTCTGTCTTCTCCTAGACTGGTTGCAAATTAATGCTGAAGATCCCAGTCTCCCCTACTATTTATCCATAGCTGGAGATTTTGAATTCAGAGTCTGTCTTCTCCTAGACTGGTTGCAAATGAATGCTGAAGATCCCAGTCTCCCCTACTATTTATCCATAGCTGGAGATTTTGAATTCAGAGTCTGTCTTCTCCTAGACAGGTTGCAAATGAATGCTGAAGAGCCCAGTCTGCCCTACTATTTTTCCATAGCTGGAGATTTTGAATTCAGTGTCTGTCTTCTCCTAGACTGGTTGCAAAGGATTGCTGAAGAGCCCAGTCCTTCCTACTATTTATCCATACCTGGAGATTTTGAATTCAGCGTCTGTCCTCTCCTAGACTGTTTACTAATGAATGCTGAAGAGCCCCGTCTGCCCTGTTATTTATCAGTAGCTGGAGATTTTGAATTCAGTATCTGCCTTCTGGACTGTTTGCAAATGATGGCCGATCGATTGTTTTTTTCTTTTCAGTTGTACCTTTTTTCGACTGGTCACCGTACTTTTGAAATTTAGAAATGTTGTTGTATTCTACTTGCCGCTCAATGCTCTCCAACCTTGTTTTTCTTTAACTGGCTTCTTAGTTATTTGGATGCGCACGTTTCCCAAGGAAATCCCTGGATTCATCTATCATGTATGTGAATGTAACCATGACGACTCGATTTGGAACTTGGCCCTTTGATTTCTCTATCCTAGCCGAAATCCGATGTGCCTGAACTAAAAAAAGAAAAAGAAATCTACCATACACTGACTAAACCATGATTTTGCGGTTCCACACTACCATAAATTGTTAGGAAAGAAACTCCCATCGCTATTCTAAGGATCTATTTACCGAGTATTCTATTTTCATGGAAATCCTGTTTTAACCCTTTTCCTGTTCAGGCTATTTTCGTTTCTACTATGCAAATGTTCATGTTTGTTTTCAGATTTATATCTACCCCAAGGCAATTCAGCTTATTTGTCATTTAGAATGTGCTACTATTGAGTGTGTTACATAATAAAAAACATGCAAATCATAAGTTATTTACACTACACTCAGTGCCTAACATGTCCTGGGTAAGACGGTAAACTATATTCAACAGCAATGCCTCTGATCAAGAGGTTTTGAGGAGTGTGGAACCACCCTGACCCGTAGTGGTAGCACCTGTTTGGGTCCCAACTATAGGCTAATATTTAACTCCCAAAATAGGGTCAAAATACTATTAAATTGTAAAGGTTTTATTAATACATTTTGGGAAATAATATTATCAGTAATAGATGTTTTGGAAAAAAAAATACCAGCAATACCTTTTTGAAGTGAAAATTATTACCAGGAGTACATTTTTGAAAAAAATATTATGGACAATACATTTTTTAAAAATAAAATAAAATATTACCAGCAATACATTTAAAAAAAAATATATTACCAATAATACATTTTTGTAAAATAAAATAAAATGAAATATTACCAGCGATAGATTTTTGACAATAAATAAATAAGCAATTATTACCAGCAATACATTTTTGAAAGAAAATATTACCAGGAATACATTTTTGAAAGAAAAAAATTAATACAGTTTTATAAAAAATATAAAATAAAATATTACTAACAATACATTTTTGTAATATTACCAGCAACATATTTTGAAAAAAAGAAAAAAAAATTACCAGCAATAAAAATCTTGTCGGCATTAAATAACCCGTTGAGGTTGATATGTCATAAAACAAACCAAACCAAACCAAACCAAACCAAACCAAATCAATTTCAAGATCTTTGTAAAACAATTCGTATCAGAAAATAAAACATGAATTTTATTTCTTCTTATAAGTGAAGAGTTATTATGAAAATTGTTCTGAGACATTTGTTTTTGAAAGCCCCCAAATGTATTTCTTGTCCACCCATAAATAATGAAAGAGAAACGTGGAATGCTATGATATAGCAACCTCCATTGACTTATCTACCGACAGAATTTTAATTTTGTTTTTCATTATACTTAGGTTTATAGATAGATATAGATCAGTAGTTCCCAAACATTTTTTTCTCTGGGCTGCATTTAAGGAATTAAAATTTGCTCACGCCTCATCAAAGTTTTTCTGATAAAAAGTACATTTA
Organism: Acanthosepion lycidas; assembly: GCA_963932145.1. Classification (NCBI taxonomy): domain Eukaryota; kingdom Metazoa; phylum Mollusca; class Cephalopoda; order Sepiida; family Sepiidae; genus Acanthosepion; species Acanthosepion lycidas. The sequence continues at coordinate 48,149,250 of OZ010615.1, forward strand.
AAAATTAAAAAGAGAGAGAGAAATAATTATTTATAACTATTTATTCTGGGACTCATGAACGCAATTGCAAGTAATCCATAATAATATCTTAAATTTTGAAATCCTATTTAATATTGACATGTGAATTTTTTAAAAACAGTTTCTAAATCTTTGATTGCTTTCAATCATTCCGCCTCACCTGCTATCCTCTTCCGTCACACGTACGAGGCGTGTCGCGCCGTGTGGGATAGGCTTATACTTTTGTCTGCAAGCCTCTCCCAGCAGGTGACATTCTTTTGGAGGAGGGGATTCTGCAGTTGGCATATTGTAGGTTATCTTGATAGTAACTGATGCATCTTTTTTTTTAATCATTTCACCCCAAGCAAGGTAATATAAAGGATATAAATTCCTCTTTGGAGGGGATTTTAATGCAAGCTTATCATCTCTCAGTTGCGCCTCTGTCCTTGGACAGAGTGCACTAAGGGGCTTCTTTGTCAAAGGACAGATGGGGCAACTGAGGAAAATTATACTGAAGAGGTGCCCAGCCCTAGGGAACAGCTGCACAAAAGGGAGGGATCGGTGCTTGCACCGAGGCCAATACTCACTCTATCCCTGGCAGCTCTAAGGAAGTTCCTTCCCTCTGTCACCTCCCCCAGAGCACGTTCTGTCATCCACTTGTTTAAGGCCATTAGGTATGTCATGCATTGTTGTCCCTTGTCATGCATTGTTTTCCCTCTATTGGACTTGTGAGTATCAGATTCTCCAGGCCCTCCTTCCTCATTATGTGTCCCAGAAACTTCAGCTGTCTCTTCCTGATGTTAAGTATAAGCATCCTCCTTGTTTGCATCCTCTCTAAGACCTCATCGTTGCTCACATGCTCGGTCCATGATATCCTTAGCATCCTTCTGTAGAACCATATCTCCGTCGCCTGAGTCTCTTCTTCATCTTTGAAGAAATCGTTCAACATTCATTGCATCTTCCTGATGTTAAGTACAAATCTCCTCCTTGTTTGCATCCTCTCTAAGACCTCATCGCTGCTCACACACTCGGTACATGATATCCTTAGCATCCTTCTGTAGAACCACATCTCCGTCGCCTGGAGTCTCTTCTTCATCTTTGAGGAAATCGTCCAACATTCACTGCCTCTTTCTGATGTTAAGTATAAGCCTCCTCCTTGTTTGCATCCTCTCTAAGACCTCATTGCTGCTCACATGCTCGGTCCATGAATATCCTTAGCATCCTTCTGTAGGACCACATCTCCGTCGCCTAAGTCTCTTCTTCATCTTTGAAGAAATCGTTCAACATTCACTGCCTCTTCCTGATGTTAAGTACAAGTCTCCTCCTTGTTTGCATCCTCTCTAAGACCTCATCGCTGCTCACACACTCGGTCCATGATATCCTTAGCATCCTTCTGTAGAACCACATCTCCGTCGCCTGAGTCTCTTCTTCATCTTTGAAGAAATCGTTCAACATTCACTGCCTCTTCCTGATGTTAAGTACAAGTCTCCTCCTTGTTTGCATCCTCTCTAAGACCTCATCGCTGCTCACACACTCGGTCCATGATATTCTTAGCATCCTTCTGTAGAACCACATCTCCGTCGCCTGAGTCTCTTCTTCATCTTTGAGGAAATCGTCCAACATTCGCTGCCTCTTTCTGATGTTAAGTATAAGCCTCCTCCTTGTTTGCATCCTCTCTAAGACCTCATCGCTGCTCACATGCTCGGTCCATGATATCCTTAGCATCCTTCTGTAGAACCACATCTCCGTCGCCTAAGTCTCTTCTTCATCTTTGAAGAAATCGTTCAACATTCGCTGCCTCTTCCTGATGTTAAGTACAAGTCTCCTCCTTGTTTGCATCCTCTCTAAGACCTCATCGCTGCTCACACACTCGGTCCATGATATCCTTAGCATCATTTGTAGAACCACATCTCCGTCGTCTGAGTCTCTTCTTCATCTTTGAAGGAATCGTTCAACATTCACTGCCTCTTCCTGATGTTAAGTACAAGTCTCCTCCTTGTTTGCATCCTCTCTAAGACCTCATCGCTGCTCACACACTCGGTCCATGATATCCTTAGCATCCTTCTGTAGAACCACATCTCCGTCGCCTGAGTCTCTTCTTCATCTTTGAAGAAATCGTTCAACATTCACTGCCTCTTCCTGATGTTAAGTACAAGTCTCCTCCTTGTTTGAATCCTCTCTAAGACCTCATCGCTGCTCACACACTCGGTCCATGATATCCTTAGCATCCTTCTGTAGAACCACATCTCCGTCGCCTGAGTTTCTTCTTCATCTTTGAAGAAATCGTTCAACATTCACTGCCTCTTCCTGATGTTAAGTACAAGTCTCCTCCTTGTTTGCATCCTCTCTAAAACCTCATCGCTGCTAACACACTCGGTCCATGATATCCTTAGCATCCTTCTGTAGAACCACATTTCCGTCGCCTCGAGTCTCTTCTTCATCTTTGAGGAAATCGTCCAACATTCGCTGCCTCTTTCTGATGTTAAGTATAAGCCTCCTCCTTGTTTGCATCCTCTCTAAGACCTCATCGCTGGTCACATGCTCGGTCCATGATATCCTTAGCATCCTTCTGTAGAACCACATCTCCGTCGCCTAAGTCTCTTCTTCATCTTTGAAGAAATCGTTCAACATTCACTGCCTCTTCCTGATGTTAAGTACAAGTCTCCTCCTTGTTTGCATCCTCTCTAAGACCTCATCGCTGCTCACACACTCGGTCCATGATATCCTTAGCATCCTTCTGTAGAACCACATCTCCGTCGCCTGAGTCTCTTCTTCATCTTTGAAGAAATCGTTCAACATTCACTGCCTCTTCCTGATGTTAAGTACAAGTCTCCTCTTTGTTTGCATCCTCTCTAAAACCTCATCGCTGCTCACACACTCGGTCCATGATATCCTTAGCATCCTTCTGTAGAACCACATTTCCGTCGCCTCGAGTCTCTTCTTCATCTTTGAGGAAATCGTCCAACATTCGCTGCCTCTTCCTAATGTTAAGTACAAGTCTCCTCCTTGTTTGCATCCTCTCTAAGACCTCATCGCTGCTCACACACTCGGTCCATGATATCCTTAGCATCCTTCTGTAGAACCACATTTCCGTCGCCTCGAGTCTCTTCTTCATCTTTGAGGAAATCGTCCAACATTCGCTGCTTCTTTCTGATGTTAAGTATAAGCATCCTCCTTGTTTGCATCCTCTCTAAGACCTCATCGCTGCTCACACACTCGGTCCATGATATCCTTAGCATCCTTCTGTAGAACCACATTTCCGTCGCCTCGAGTCTCTTCTTCATCTTTGAGGAAATCGTCCAACATTCGCTGCCTCTTTCTGATGTTAAGTATAAGCATCCTCCTTGTTTGCATCCTCTCTAAGACCTCATCGCTGCTCACATGCTCGGTCCATGATATCCTTAGCATTCTTCTGTAGAACCACATCTCCGTCGCCTGAGTCTCTTCTTCATCTTTGAAGAAATCGTTCAACATTCACTGCCTCTTCCTGATGTTAAGTACAAGTCTCCTCCTTGTTTGCATCCTCTCTAAGACCTCATCGCTGCTCACACACTCGGTCCATGATATCCTTAGCATCCTTCTGTAGAACCACATCTCCGTCGCCTGAGTCTCTTCTTCATCTTTGAAGAAATCGTTCAACATTCACTGCCTCTTCCTGATGTTAAGTACAAGTCTCCTCCTTGTTTGCATCCTCTCTAAGACCTCATCGCTGCTCACACACTGGGTCCATGATATCCTTAGCATCCTTCTGTAGAACCACATCTCCGTCGCCTGAGTCTCTTCTTCATCTTTGAAGAAATCGTCCAACATTCGCTGCCTCTTTCTGATATTAAGTACAAGTCTCCTCCTTGTTTGCATCCTCTCTAAGACCTCATCGCTGCTCACACACTCGGTCCATGATATCCTTAACATCCTTCTGTAGAACCACATCTCCGTCGCCTGGAGTCTCTTCTTCATCTTTGAGGAAATCGTCCAACATTCGCTGCCTCTTTCTGATATTAAGTATAAGCCTCCTCCTTGCTTGCATCCTCTCTAAGTCCTCATCGTTGCTCACACACTCGGTCCATGATATCCTTAGCATCCTTCTGTAGAACCTCATCTCCGTCGCCTGGAGTGTCTTCTTCATCTTTGAGGAAATCGTCCAACATTCGCTGCCTCTTTCTGATATTAAGTATAAGCCTCCTCCTTGTTTGCATCCTCTCTAAGACCTCATCGTTGCTCACACACTCGGTCCATGATATCCTTAGCATCCTTCTGTAGAACCACATCTCCGTCGCCTGGAGTCTCTTCTTCATCTTTGAGGAAATCGTCCAACATTCGCTGCCTCTTTCTGATATTAAGTATAAGCCTCCTCCTTGCTTGCATCCTCTCTAAGACCTCATCGTTGCTCACACACTCGGTCCATGATATCCTTAGTATCCTTCTAGAGAACCACATCTCCGTCGCCTGAGTCTCTTCTTCGTCTTTGAGGAAATCGTCCAACATTCGCTGCCATAAAGATGAACAGATGTCACGTAACAGTTCAGTATTCTTTTCTTCGTTACCAAAGAAATCCCCCTGTCCCGCAATACTCTGCCATCCCAATACGTCTACGGATCTCAGTGTCGCATTTATCGTCCTCTGTCAGAACGCTTCCCAGAAACTTCCGGGTCTGCTTGATACGTCAAATACATCAACTTATGTTTGATTCTCACCCTTACGAATGTGCGCAAATGACATCTATTTCCTATCTCATACCAGCTTATACTCACACTTTCCTCTACATGCATAGTCCATTTAATAGACGTAAAGCCAATTCAACAAAAAAAGAAAAAAGAAAAAGAAAACTATAAATAATATTTTTATACAATATTCTAAATATCAGTGGTTAATTTGCAGTTTAGCACCCGCCCTCAGTTCGCATTAAAATTTCCCAGAATACTTACATGTGTAATTATGTGTAATTGTACATGTTTCACACGAATCTGGCTTGATAAATTTGATAAAATCCAAAACGGTAGATTTTATCAAATTAAAATTTCAGATTCATTCGCGTCACTTTCTCTGCCGTGCGCCGATAGCTTAGTGTTAGGATCTCTACTGATGCCATATCGGTTGGGTTTCGATCCCAGTTTGAAGCAATCGGAGGTTTAGCCACACTGATAAGCTGTGATACAGCGAACCTGTATCGTACACGGAACCGTAATATAATCGGAGGACACATATTTTCTACGAAATTTATCAGACATCCAGGCCGGTAAATGTAATTAATACTGTTTATTATAAAAGGAGCATTTGTTGAGTAATGGATAGCGGTTCGGATAGAGGAACCGGAGAGCTGAGTTTGAATTCCAGTCGAATCCATTACATTCACTAACGTGCTAATACCCTCTTCTACTCCCCCAGCTATGGGTAAATAGCAGGATAGACCGGGTTCTGTAGCCTTGGATGGCAATTAGTCTACCGTAGAAAGAAATGGCAACCTACTGCGGGAAAGAATCTGCCTCGTAAGTCATGTATCGAAAGATACATGATCGCCTAAGCGTATATCACGCATGGCACTTAACTGAACTGATCGATAACAATAACGTATAAATAGAAAATATATAAAAATAATTGTCCGACGTTATATATATATATATATATATATATATATATATATATATATATATATATACACAGTGAGCCTATTCGCGTTTCAGCATTCGCGGCTTCCCACATTTCGCGGATTTTTCTTTGGAACAGAACGTACTTGTTCGTTGGCTGAATGTGATGGACTTATTGTTCCAACGAAAGGTGTCAATATTTTCGCTATGGCTCTAGGTATTGTGTGCGCGTGCGTGTGTATGTGTGTGTGTGGAGGTGGGGGCGCCGCCTATTCCAGAAATGATGGGGCGCATAGGGAAACCAGTTTTGTGGGAGACCGTAACGTGTTGGTGTTCTAGGGTGAAATTCTCTGAGTCTATACCACGATTTATTTTAATTTTTAATCATTTTCCTGATTTCTTTGTTGAATGTTTGTGTTTTAGTAGTTATTTTTGGTTGGTTTATTTTTTCGTATTGACTTGACGATTGCGTTTAGAGACTGTCGACTCTGGGTGTTGACTTCAATGTCCACTTATATATATATATATATATATATATATATATATATATATATATATATATACGCCCCCGGAAAATTTAATTCCCGTCGAGCAGTCTTGGGAGAAAGCGCGAATTTGTAAGCAATGAATACTATTGCTAATACTGCAAAGCCCTTCCATAAATTGAGCCCTCTCGGTCATTGACGTGTTTATTCGAAGAATAAGTACGTAAAAATTAGCGTTCCTCTCAACCGGGCGCTGATAACTCAGAGGTAAAATATCTGACATGCCAAATTAGTCTTGTTCCGATGCTGTTTTGAGGCAATCGGATGTCTAGCCACAATAATGTGTGATATATATATATGTATTTATTTTGTAAAAATACAAAATTGTGGCACACGGCCGAAGGGGAAATGGGGAGAGGCTTGTCTTCATTAGCTATCCGAGTCCTAGTTAATGAGAATCACGATCTATTCATTCATTACAATTTGCCCATTCACCACAAGAACTCATCCATCACCACTCAATCCTGCATATACCATAATACCGCATATTCGCAGGGGATCTACAGAACATCCTATGATGCAAAAATTTCATTTCATTGTTCATAAAGTTCGTTTAAGTGAAAATTTCATGATTTATTAAATGATCGGGTGGGAGGACGAAACTAGAAAACAAACTAAAAATGAAACACAAAGATAAAACTAAAACAAAACAAACACACACACACACATACATACATACATACATACATACATATCTTCTGGTGTTGAATGTACATGTGATTTACTTTGTATTGAGCAATCTTTTAAGAATAGTATTTTTTGGTTATTGGAATGTATTCCGTATACACCAATCGTATACTTTGATATATATATATATATATATATATATATATATATATATATATATATATATATATATATATATATATATATCCTGAACTGTCAGTCTCGTAAAATAAACAAATAAATAAATAAACGTACTAATTAACTCCTTTACTTTCCTGTAATAAAAACAAATGAAAACATGTTACAAATATTGAAAATAAATAAAATTCACTAACTTTTTCTCCTTGAAGACATGACGTCAGTAGACGGCGTATAAGTCGAAACGTGTTTGGAATTTTGTTCAATTTACTTCTGGAGAACATGGTACTGCCATGTAAAATGGAGTCTTCACTGTGGTAAAGATGATTTTATGCATTTCTTTCTAATTATAATGCATGTACCAAATTTCATTGCCCATCTTGCTAATTTTCTTTTTGTATTATTTAATTTACTCGATTTGTTTCATTTTTAGCGCTAAAAATTCTGCATTGCCAAGACGACGAAGTGACGTCATTAAAGGTTTATATGAAAAGACGATATTTTTTATTTATTTTTCAATGCAGCCACGTCATAATCGAATGTAACACAAGGTCAGTTTAAAGCAGGTTTAATGGCAATACCGTAGAAAAATTACTCAAGCTCCCTCGGGAACTTCCTCTTTTGAGGACACCGGTACACGAAACCCAGTTGATTCCTGAAGGTGTGGTTACTGTCTTGAGGGATGGTTTCCTGAGGCTTGAGCTGATATTATTTGATATTTTGTATGGGGAAAATATCAAAATCTTTATCTGTTTATTCATTTTTCGTTCAGCCAGGATGGAAGCGTCGTATTTGTTTCCATCCTGTGGACATTGCGGGAATACACTGACCACACGTCTATTGTGTAATAGATTGCGCTAAGAGACGCGGGATCGTTGTAACATCGACGACAGCGTAGCAGTGGGTAGCGAGGACTGGACATTTATGGGTCCTTGTCCCAAATGAATAAATTTATCTTTTTTTTTCTTTTTCTTTTTTTAAATAGAACATTTAAAAGCTCTCCTTGTTTTATATTTGGAAAAACTTGGAAGAAAGTCGTAAGCAAAGCCAGAAACTATCGTCGTAAATCTTTATCTATAAAAGGCAGGATGTGTGTGTGTGTGTGTGTGTGTGTGTGTGTGTAACGAATGCACTGCCGCAATTTTCGACGGATTTGCACCAAAATTTACATGCACATGCTCCAAGTTAGCGGAAGGCCAAGACCGACTTTGCATTTCCCAACTCCCATCGATAGTGGAAATAATTGATTTTTTCATGCTTCTACCGTAGTTTTCATGTAGTTTGTGGCCATTTTGTACTGGCCAGAGTGAGAGCCTATAGCTGGCTGCCACGAATAGGCAGGAAGATTCTATTGGCCAGCGTGAGAGCCAACAGCTGACTGACACGAATGTTAACTAGCATGCTAGCATGCAAAAAACATCGATAGCTGCATTCGTCACAAGTGGGAAAAATTTAAATATGCATGGCACTTTACTCCAATTGGCTCATTTGCTTGCTTAAACTCGACGTTGAATCTGATTCCGCAGAACTGGGTTGGGTGTGAAAAAGTATTTGTTGTTAACATTCTTTTTTCATTCGGTTTTTCCTGTTACGAGTCCTTTTTTAAAGCTGATCATTTTGTGTTCATTTTGTTTAGTTCTTTTTTCGTAACAGATTTAATGTTTAGTATAGAGCTTAGAAAAAATTCTCAGTGTGAGATAGACAAGAAGTAAGGCATGTAGCAACATCAGCACGGGAAAGGGCACTCCTTTAAAGGCAAGGAAGGGGAAAAATATTTCAAGTCAAGTGATAGCGATTGCTGTATGAGTCTTACGATTTTTGAATCAAGCACGAGCAACGCCGGGTCATGCTGCTAGTGGAAAATAAAAGTGAAGGCGAAATAAGACAACCTTAAAAAAAATCAAACTTTGTAAAAATCATGACGGCTGAAAACCATTAAACATATTCTTACTTTACTTGACATAGAGTAGTTTAATTACAGATCGTGTATGTGGTGGTCTTTGCTATTTTATCGATTTTCCATTATGAATCGATAATGGAAAATCGATTGATACAATTCCTAACAAAAATTGTATTTATTTTATTAATGTGGATACATTAACTTGTAGCATAAAGCCAAAGGGGAAATGCTTTAAAACTTGTCAACATTGTCTATCCTCCACCTATGTATATTCCTCGGTCGCCACAAGAACCCATCCTTCTCCGTCCCCTCAAACATGTACCACATCTTCGCAAGAATGCTAATAAAGCACCCATCATTTAAAAAAATTTCTTCATATATACAAAAAAATTTGTCTTTTTTAAAAAAAAAAAGTTTATTTCAAAAATATATAAAAATCTACACTTAAAATGAAGAGGGGTGAGGTTAACATAATGAAAAATAAAAGAAACAAAACATTTAAACAGAAATAAAAACTGTGTTATGGCCTGTCCAACCCACACAAAAAACAAGAGCGGCCGCTGTATTCTGCCGATAAGTAAAATCAGGAAGCTAACACACTCGTGGCAGAGAGGAACAAATCAGTTTGGGAATAGGAAAATATATAAAGCTAACAAAGAGTGCAGTCTGGCAAAACGTTTTCATCTGTTTGGTTTCTTTTATGGAGGTGACAATTTTCTAGATTTTAATTTTCTGATGAATCTTAATTCTTAACTCTTAAGTTATCCTTAATGGCGAGTTCTCTGTCAATAAAATATCCATAGAGATCCTCCTATCACATCGTTAAATATTTGAGCTTAATAACTTTAACAAAATATTGCTTTAACAATCATACTTATTATAAAACCCAGGTTGTGTGTGTGTGTGTGTGTGTGTGTGTGTGTGTCTGTACGTTTATATATTGGATCGGATTTCCTACATTTTTCAACCGATTTCAACAAAACTTTTTTTTGGCAGGTAGTGTTTCTTACTGTCTTGCACACTTTTTTCTTTATTTTTTACATTCAGAATGCTTTAAAAATTCCATTTACAAGACAATTGTTTATAATAAAATTCTATTCAATCGGTAGACTCATAACGATTGAAAACAATGATTTTGTTTGAGTTTGGGTTTGACCAATTCGTAAAACAAACAAACAAAAAAAAAAAAAAAAAACTAATTAAGACATGCGTGTCCGTCAACCTTAAACAATAATCTTTGTCAATTTTCTTTTTCAGTCTTTATGATGGTCGATACTTGATCTATCTCTTACTGTTACATCCCCGGGCAACGCCGGGCTCTACTGCTAGTCATAAATATGAATGCTGGTTGTTATTTTAAGAAGTGGGTACAAATGAAAAGATTTAAAATTGACAACTTTTTCCATTTCACTGAAACAGCCGTTAAGCACTTCTTTCTTTCTTTCTGACACCAACTAGTGTCTTTTCCTCTCGTTCCACGCGATCAAAACGGAACAGACCATTATTTATGAGGCACTGGCAGGGTGTAACGGTCGTGTCAACTATCAAAGGCATCATTATAATAGGATAGCGGATCATATGCAGTTGCAAAGGTCACGTGCCTTCACCCCCAATCTATTATACGACCAATCTATGATATAGGGACCCCCATTCTATTACATCACAATTTTCATAAGGTAGTATTCATATAAAATACAAATTTTATTGTAACCTAATTATGCACAATAATGGATCATCTGCAATATAGGTGAACAATTCAACTAGAAAAATTGAAGATAAATACAATGTATCTAAATACAAATTAGAGACATGTCATAATAGATGATTTCATCTTAAATAAATCAACGTTTTGTATGATCATGGCTCTCGACAACTTCCTGTTTTTTGCTGCTTTAAGTAACTTTTAGTCTTACTCTTTTATCCTCTTTTTGTTCTACCATCCAGAACCGGTTCAAGGTTCTTGTACCTGTCATCAAATCTATGATATGGCGCCCACTCTATTACATATCAATTTGTCATAAGATAGTATTCATATAAAATACAAATTTTATTGTAACCTAATTATGTACAATAGTGGATCATATGCAAAATAGGTGAACAATTCAACTAGAAAAATTGAAAATAAATCCAATGTATCTAAATACAAATTAGAGACATGTCATAATAGATGATTTCATCTTAAATAAATCAATAATGTTTTGCGGTTACTTGTTAACATCAACTCGAAATTTTCTTGATAAGAAGTTGAATGACTTTAATACACTCGACATTATTTCAGTCTCTTTTTCTTTATTGCTGTCTATACATTTCTTTCTTTCTTTCTTTCTTTCTTTCTTTCTTTCTTTCTTTCTTTCTTTCCAGTCCCCTTTTCTTTATTACTATCTATGTGACACTATTTGGCTTACTAAAAGGGAGAAAGAAGAAAAGAAAAAAAAAAAAAAAAAAAAAAAAAAAAGGAAAGGCGAGAATTAAATTTAGGTGATAAGAAGCCATCACGAAAAAGACACTAAGCACTAAGCATTTTTCTGACAAGGAAAAGTGGTAAGATTTTTTTTATTTCCATTGTCGAGAATGGAAGATACTGGATTTAATCTGATTTAGGTTACGGGGCGGGTGGAAATTCCAGGTTGGCCATATAACCTTAGAGACAGAATTCTAAATAGATAAAAATTAACTGTGTCACAAAATTACAAAAACAAAAGTGTCCGCTGACCACCATGAAGGAAAGGTTAAGCCTTTGTCTATATGTAGAAATCATTGAGAGAAAAGACATCTGTTTTGTGTCGAAACCTGGTCATGGTGGCGAAGTTATATTATCGGGAATAGATAGCGCCAGAATGCGAAAACGTCTAATGGGCCACCCGCTTGGTGATGGCGAAAAGCTAAATGACGAATTCCAGGTTGGCCAAATAAGCTCAGAGACAGAATTCTAAATAGATAAAAATTAACTGTGTCGCAAAATTACAAAAACAAAAGTGTTCGCTGACCACCATGAAGGAAAGGTTAAGCCTTTGTCTATGGGCAGATATCGTTTGGAAAAAGGCATCTGTTTTGTGTCGAAAACTGGCTGTGGTGGCGAAATTATTTTATCGGATCAGAAATTGGCACCAAGAATGCAAATACGTCTAAATGGCCACCCACTTGATGCTGGCGAAAAGCTAATTGACGAATTCCAGGTAATACGGTTAAAGATAAGGAGTCTAGGGTGTGAGGTCTCCTCGAAGAGAAGAAGGAAAAGGAAAAGTAAAAAAAAAAAGTTAAATTTTTTTTTTTTTTCTTGGAGCAAGATTTTTAAATCGAGGCTACTCTGGCCACACCCACGCTGCTGAGCGCCCATTGGCTGAATGATAACGAGAGCCAGGCGGAGGTAATCATGTGAAGCAGGAGGGGAGGCCTGTTGGCACCCATTGAGGGGATAGGTGTGAGATGCCACTGTGAGAGAGAGGGGAAACCCGTTGACACCCTCTGAGGGTATGGTGAGATACCAATACGAGAACAGAAGAAGGTGGGAGGACGAGAAGACTTCCAAAAATGGAAAATAATACAATTTTCCTGACCAAAACCAAATAAGTGGATTGTGGGTTGAGAATTATCAAGGAACTTCAAACCCCGACAGGCCCACCCGGTTTTGGTCGGCGTCCATATAAGCAAAGTCGCAGCGAGCGAAAACCCGTTCAGTTCGAGTTCCAGTTGGGAGGCAGTTGAGTTAAGTTCGAAGTTCGCAGTTGAAGTTGCACTCGCCTCACAGAAGCTGACTAAGATTCACGCAATTCCGAACTCATCTTCTAATCAAGAACAATTTATTTTTGAAGAACGATTTAGACTCACACCACCAATACAAGTTTTACGAATATCGCCGGAAGACACACCAAGAACCAGTTTCTTAAAAGAAAAAACAACTTAAGATGTTAAGACTCGCCTAACAAGAACAAAATGTCACATGCATATAGCGGGTTGGGAAGTAGACGCAGTCCTGTATCCAGCAACCATATATAAAATATTATTATCCTTTTTTAACACATTTGAACTTTTCGAGTTATTATTTTCTTTTCTTTTACATCTACTTGTGCGATATCACCCTTGTTCGAACTCAGCTTGCATTACGGCCGGGCGACTGATTGATTTCGTCTGCCTAAGATCAATTCACAACGTGGATAGGTTGGACTGGAAATCAAGACAGTTACTTCGGTAACCAGACGTTGGAAGCGAGCTGGTAACGACAAGGCTGATACCGAATCTAACCAGATTCCCATCCGAATCACCAAAAGGTTAGAATGTCACATTTGGTGCCGCGACCAATACCAAGCCAGTTGGTCGTCACAGGACAGGATAGCACGACGGACGCGGCTAGGCGGACGTCACTCTTGGCGCAGCGACACCGGGGGGACGTCACATTTGGCGCAGCGACTCCGGGAGGACGTCACATCTATCCATTTCTTTCTTTCTTTCTTTCTTTCTTTCTTTTTTTATGAAAGTGACTTTACTATTAATCACCAATTAATTTCCAATCACCTGAAGAAGGCCGAAGCGTACAACGGTCGAAACGTCGTGAATATGGCAATAAAGATGAGAACAACAGACCGAACGGTGTCAATAGTATAAAAAATAGTTACAATACTTCATCTCACAAATAGAGACAAATGCAATGTATCTAAATACAAATTAGAGACATGTCATAATAGATCATTTCATCTTAAATAAATCAACAATGTTTTACGGCAATTTTTAACATCAACTTAAGATTTTTTCTTGTTGAAATGTTGAAGAATTTTAACACGTTCGACATTATGAAAAAAGTGTAGTGTATTTTATAGTGTTTTTTTTTTAGACTTAGCATGATCAAAAAAAATTCACGGATTTGAACGAAAAAAAAAAGCCCACAGAATGACGTCAAAAGCCGAGATTTTTTCATTTTTTAATAGTCAGTTGTGTTTAATTTGTAGCGTATATGAATGTACGTAGAAAAAACAAATGTTAATAAGATATCAAGGGTTAAAATGCACTTCCCGGTCGGGGTACGAGGGTAGTACGTACCGGCCCCGTTTGCATCTTACGTTTGTCATATGCGTCTTTTCTAATAAGCAAATCTGTTATCCGCCACATTTAGTTATGCCAGTTTTAACGGATCAAAAGATATTAGCACATTTCACGAGGTTTATTTATTTTATTTTGTGGGGATTATATTTGGTTAAAAAAAGATTTGATATGTCAAACATGCTGAAGATATTTTTTTGATTGTTGACAAATGCGATTAATTAAGATTAAGTGTAAATATCTATTGATATGGAAAAAAAACTGGTTTAACCTGAAAATGACATAAAACATTGTTACAATTGCTGGTTGAGGCCACCGTTGTTAAGAATTATGTCTTCGATCAATTTACGAAAAAGATTAAAAATCATTTTCAAACAAACAGACGACAATATTTTTATGAGCAAAGAATTTAGGTCAGAAAAACTGCCACGCCAATGTGTGTTTAACGCATGCGTATCTCTGTTGTGTATAAAAATATGTGAAAAAAAGTATCTTTCTCTGCCTCTTTCCAACACCACGAGCGAAGTCATTTCCAAACAATAAGATAGAACTTTTTTTCTTTCTAAACAATAAAACTAAGAGGAAATTTTTCTCCCAGCAATAAAATGGGACATTCTTTTTTCAAAACAATAAGATGGAACTTTTTTTTAAACAATAAATGAAATTTTTTTTTTTACAAGGTTAACTTTTGAGCCTTATTGGAACGACAAAATATCTCATTTAGGGTAAAAAAGGAATGAGAAAAAAAATAAATAAATGGACTGGAAAAAATGTTTGTGAAGAGGACATTTGATTGGTTAAAAATACTCTGGCGAATTTGAGACCTGAAACAATTTTGAAAAGTAACTTATTGAACAATGTAAGTCGATGCTTTTCATGAATGAGTAGTGAAGGAGAAAATAGATATAACTTGCGCACGCGCACGCACACGCACACACACACACACACACACACACACACACACATATATATATATATATATATGTGTAAAACGTGCGCCGATGGCTTAGCAGGGAAATGTCCAACTGTTGCCGAATGAGTCGAGTTTCGATCCTTGAAGCAGTCGTAGGCACACTGATGAGTTGTGATATAGTGAAACAGTCTGTCTGTGGGTGACAATATATACGCACCAGAAAAACTTAAATTCGGTTTTGCACTCTTGGGAGATAAGTGCGAATTTGTAAACAATGACTATTACTACTAATATTACAAGGTTCTTCCCGTTCCCTGAATTAAGCTCTCTCACTCATTGGCGTGTTTATTAACAGAATAAGTACGTAAAAATTCGCCTTTCTTTCAACCGTGCGCCGATGGCTTGTCGCCGACTGTTGCCGAATCAGTCGGGTTTAAGAAGAATTTATAAGAATTCAGTATTCTTATACTTGGAATATTTGTCACCCATTCATTAGAATGAAAATGTTGCTCTGAGGAATTACAATCGAATTTCGATTCTAAGGAAATAAATTATAATCACTATGAATCCTTAAAGTTGTCTGTTTCTTAATATAATTTATATATATATATATATATATATATATATATATATATATATATATATATATATATGTTAGGTTGGTGCAAAAATAATGTCGTTTTCTCACATATGTTACTATGTGAGTAAACGACATTATTTTTGCAACAACCTAATATATATATATATATATATATATATATATATATATATATATATATATATATATATATATATATATATATATGTGTATATATTTGAACGCATTTAAGAGTTTATAGCTATAGCATAACATACGACCTTTTGATAACTCCAAAGCGGTAGATTTTAGCAAAATTCTCTGTTATTTTCGAATTAAGCCTTTAAATTTATACTTAAATGTAACTGTTCGGGAAATTTTTTATTAGAAACTGAGTTCGGGGATTATACTGCAAATTACCCCATTTTTTAAAAATTTATTTCGAAACATGGAGAAGAATATTAACACACTATTTCTCATATAAAGTTGCCACTTGTGTTTTGTATCCATATTTGTCTAAAGGACGATTTTAGCAAGATTATTTGATTTCGTCAATCAGAGTTATTAATACGGCTTCTTGACAAAAAATAAATAAATAAATAAATAAATAAAAATGCAACTTTTACATTGCATCACATAACTTTTTTTTTTCCACTTCACCATTTTAGTCAAAGAAACACTCCGTATCGAGACTAGTAATGAAATCGTTCTTTCTGAAATCACGCATGCGCACAAGAACTTATAAACGAACACAAACGTCCATGTTGATAGAAAATCGCCTCCTCACGCCAAGGCAAATAAATATTCCGCTCTGCCCTCTGTTATTAACGTCACTTAAGAAGAGAATGAATTTTGACAGGACGTAATATTTTTTTCGATTTTTGCACAAAAGCCAATGTAGAATCCATGAAATTAAACCTTTTTTTTTAAATAAGGATTTTTTTCTGTGTGTTCTTTTCTTTCTCGTTATGTGTGTGTGCATATTTCACATTTTATAATCATGAACCTACACGATCAGATATTTAAATATCGATTTTAGAAGTGTGTGAATTAACGGCTAAGACCTACCATGTCACGCCCACTGTAGCGAGTCATTTACGTTCCCTTCGTATTCAATTGGTGAGAAGTAAGTTCCACTCGAGTATCTTCTTCCCGCGAACCGTCGCTCTGCAGAACCGACTCCCAAGAGTATGCTTTCCCTATCACTAGAATCCTAACCTATTCAAGTTTACAGTTAACTATTATCTTCCCCACATATCCGCACAAACTGTTCGTCATACTCTGTAACCCTCTACCTGCTTTGTGGATCCAACTCCCAAGAGGATGCTTCCCCGATGACTATAATCTTAACCTGTTCACGTCTAGGATTAACCATTATCTTCCCAACATATCCGCATAAACTGTACCTCTTACTCTGTAACCCTCTATCTGATTTGTGGAACCGACTCCCAAGAGGATGCTTTCCCGATCAGTACACTCTTAACCTGTTAAAGTCTAGGGTTAACCATTATCTTCCCCACATATCCACATAAACTGTGCTTCTTACTGTGTAATCCTCTACCTGCTTTGTGAATCGACTCCCAAGATGATGCTTTCCCGATCACTACAATCCCTCCCAACCTATTCAAGTCTAAGGTTAACCGTTACGTTCCTCATATATCCGCATAAGCTGTTCCTCATACTCTTTAACCCTCTGCCTGCATTGTGGAACCCACTCCCAAGAGGATGCTTCCCCTATCACTGCAATCTTAACCTGTTTAACCGTTATCTTCGCCAGATATCCTCATAAACTCCGTCTCTTACTCTATAACCCTCTACCTCGAGGGTCTCCTGGGCCTTGTACAAGGTGAACATCATTGTAAAAAAATGCGTTATGGTAATAGTAAGATTAGCTGTTTCTATTTCGGAAAATTTTGGCATTCATTGACTAAAGAGTTTGTATTACTGTCGGTTGAAATTTATAAAATCTTTTCTTTAAAACAGTTTTTCAAGAAAATTAAACTTTGCAAGTCCAATATTTTCTCTATTTCTAATATTAATATCATTTTCCTACTTTTGTTCATGCTAGTGTGGGAAGTTAGTATCTTGATTATATATTTACTGACGCGTGTTAAAATCCTCATAATATTTGCTATTGTTGAAGTTATCGCTAACATTTTTTTGTCCAGATTTGAAAACTTTACGTTTAGTTCAATTTTTCTAATCAATCGATGAAATTTGAAAAAATCTGATTTGTTTGGAAAAAAAACCCTACTTCGCGCTTTAATAAATTCTTTAATTTAATTTTATAGGACTTCATAGCAAAAAATTTCTAATAATAATTTTTTAGGATTTCTTACTGTTGAGCATGCAACATACAACTGGCCATACGTAAATATTTCTGGTGCCAACTAGATTCTTGCATCCATAACAACTTAAAGCAAAGATATGCACCCCCCTACCCAAAAAACAAAACAAAACAAAAAACAAAAAAAAAAGCAAAAACAAAAAACAGATAAAAAAAAAAAACGATATTGCATTTTTATTACATAAGTATTTGTTATTTTAACCATTAAATTGTTTTTAAATTAGTAGGAGTATTTTGTATGTTAAATGATTAAACTTTCAGTTTTTCAAAAAATGAATGAAAATTTATTGTACTAAGCTAGGCACCTTAGTAAAACCAACTGTACTTTGTACACCCTTACCTGTTCGCAGTTCTCCCCAAAATCTGGGTTTCGATTGGTCAATGTATGGCTATTTTAGAGGGTATGATGGACGGACTAACGGAAGTCACAGAATTTTATATATAGATAGATTTTCCCTTCTGGTTACGCACATTACATTTTCGTTTTTGTTGCTGTTTGAAGTCTTTCACTGATGTGATTTTTGTTATTTGTTAAAGTTCTTTGTGATTGTGTAGCTCCAGTCTTTAAGATCTGATGAAAGACTCTCTTTAATATCTAGAGGATTAATTTTTAATCATTGATCTGAGAAAACGGTTGAATGCAACTCAAAGATTAGACATTTCTGAACGAGTTGGGCGCCATGCATAGCATTTATATGAGTGCCTAGATATGATTCATTTTTTACGGCTTATCAACCTTTGCAGGTTATTTAAAGCCGGAAAATATTTTTAGAGTGTAAGAATTTTTTGGCGATCGTAATGATTTACTGATACAAATCCTACGAATTAACCTAAACTTGGGGAGAAGAGGGGGATCTATACCTTTTCCAAGTATTTATGCGTAAGTGAATATAACGAACCCGACTGGAATTGGACCTCGGCTCCCCGACGTCCAATTCCGAGCCGTTATCCATTACAACACCCACACATTCAAGCTTACAGTACCTGGAATTTCCAAGCGGTCACTCATCTAGGTACGAACTAGGTTGGACGTTGATTGACTTCGCTGATAATATGAGAACAGGTCATAAGCCTCTAGATATGACGAAGCTATTTAAGAGCATGAATCGAGTGTGACACTATGGTTGAGATACCCACGTAGAGAGGGAAGGTGTGATTTTATCTCGAATTAAAATGTTTATATTTTACAGGATTTTTTTTTATGTCTAGTCTTTTAAGTGGCATTCACTTCGCCGTCGGGGAACGGAATAGTAAACGAGTGGATGGTAGCCCTTAGAGATCAAGCGACAACAAACCGGACGTTGATTATTTCCAGGTGTGGTCTATATTAACAGTCATGTTTAGAATCGGCGGATTCAGTTCTGGCTCGTACCTGGAGGAGGGACAGACTTGTCCGTCTCGTGGTTCAGATGCTACCCGTTCGTATTACATGTAGTTCGTATTACCGTTGGTATTACATCTCATCTCTGTACTTGTTTGATTTTGGTATCTCCAATTTGTAATTTACATTTTGGGCTGTTCATTTTGCTGACAATCATGCATTCCATCTGTTTGCATTTGATAATTAGTCTTTTCTTCTTGCTTTCCTTCCCTACCTTCTGTAGTTTCCTTTCTGAATTTGCTATCAGCAGTGTGTCATAAGATTGTGGTTTACCAATAATGAATACTGATATAACTTCTAATTTTCTCAGAATTGCCTAACTGCACAGGTTGAATAAGTCCGGCGAGAAGACACATCCTTGCCTTACATCCATTTCTGTTTTTGTATATCTACTGAATTAATTTTCTATCCGGTTTCAGAATTCCACATTCTGAATTTTAAGGATGGATTCAGATTAAGTTTCATCACTGATTTCATTCCAATTCAAGAACACATTTTTCTTTTGTTTTGAAAGCTGTGTCGCTTGTCTGTTTCTTCCACTGAGTACATGACT
The DNA here is from genome assembly GCA_963932145.1 of Acanthosepion lycidas. NCBI lineage: Eukaryota > Metazoa > Mollusca > Cephalopoda > Sepiida > Sepiidae > Acanthosepion > Acanthosepion lycidas. The sequence continues at coordinate 48,168,886 of OZ010615.1, forward strand.
TTTCAGCACTACCAGATCCAGGGAAGCAGATATGTTTTAACGAACGCTTTAATCTACAAAGACCCCCAGATGAGGTTCGTCACAATAGAGAATCAACTGGTGAGTATCTCGTCAGCCATTTCGGAATAATCATGGCTTTTACCGGCCTTCATCAGTAACCCTTAATTGACTTGAAATCCTTTCTTATTTACGACCAGAATTAAGAGGTTCATCGCGCCATATCTTGAACTGGAGTAGAGATTTATCTCTTGTTTCTGTATGTGAATACACTGGCGCTCACTGTGTTCCACAGATTCGTTTCGATTATGGCCGTGATTGATGTCAACAAAGAAATAACGATAAATGCTTTTCAAGACCCTTGTTGGGCCAGGGTGTAGCAAAAAAAAAAAAAAAAAAAAAAAAAAGTACGATTTCGCACTTAAACAGCAATGTCTTTCTTCTGCTATGAGAAAGCAAACTTTTTCTAACTGACTTCTCACTAAGTTCCGGCCATGGAAAACGGAACCCTACACACTCCCTAACTGGCCGTTTCACAGACTGCCTACCCTTTCACTGACTGTTTCGTTATATCGATACTAGCTGGCGAACCCACCACCCATTTTTGTTCACAAAAGAAGAGCCAGGTTTTGGGCGGTCAGTCTTTCAAAGGACTTTACTTTTTACTTATCTAAAAACACTAATAAAACTTTGTTTGACGGTTCAAAGGTGGGTTGGAAACGGGATTCCTGAAAAATATTGGTCATTACATTTACTCAAAGATGGGCTGGAGACAAGCTTCCGGAGAAACCCTGGTCATTAAATTCATTCTAAATGAAAAAAGAATCTATCGATCTATTTATCTCTTAAGAAAGTGTGACAAATTGTATTGCTACAGGTGCTTCAAATATCTGTCATGAATGAGAGTAGTGATCATTTGGTCTTCTTCGCTTTTCAATTAATCAAAATTAATTCTCTGTTTGGAAGTAAATCGTAACTTTTCTCCTCAATAACACTAAAACGCGTAAATGAAAGCAAAGACGATATTCAACATTGCCTCGTCTGACACAATGTCACAATAACTTCGGATTTAGCGAAGATCAAGTTATCTGTTTCTCTGCAACAGGCTTCCGAAGTATTAATAAAATAGACACATGTTAAAATATGAATAAATACCAAAAACACGTCAGGTTCTAATCCAGATGATGCTCTCCGCTGATGATGCCGTCTTGACGTCTCACAGAGACTTTGGACTCTGGCATTTAGCCACCTCCTTGATGATGGTCTATTAAGAATTTGCCCCCGGTCATCATTTTGGAGAAGACAGACATCATAGGTCTGAACACACTCGATAAGCCCTTCTCGTCGCGATAGCATCAGCACTGGAGTCGGTACCTTCAAAGTTGTAGATGAATTCGCCTGTTCCTTCCTTGTGAACGTGCGGTGAGCCTTTTTCAGTTTTGTGCAAACCGACGCGAACGGGAATAGAGATGCAACGTGGGAATCATTTGTCCGGTCGGTGAAAAACGGAGAGAGAGAGAGAGAGAGAGAGAGAGAGAGAGAGAGAGGAAGGGAGAGAGAGAGAGAGAGAGAGAGAGAGAGAGAGAGGACCTCATTGCATTTTTACATAAGCCGCTGAGCCATCCTCACACTGACAGCATCAACATTGGATACGGCACCCTGAAAGTTGTAGATGAATTCACAAACATGTCGATCAGCATTCATCAGCAATCTCGCGACGTTTATTTTCACCTGTTCCTTCCTTGTGAACATGCAGCCAACCTTTTCCAGTTTTTGTGCAAACCGACGCAACCTCGAATAAAGATGCAACGTGGGCTTATTTGTACGTTAGTGAAAAACCGAGAGAGGGGATTCGTTGCATTTTTATATAAGTCAAGCACGCCCAACAGCGACAGTTTTTATACTGGCACGGCTAGTGACTTCTGCAAACGTGACCCGAATTCTGCTGATATTAGAGTGAACATCTGGGAAGAGACAGCTGTGTATCGCTATCCCGAGCGCTTGGTTCTACATTCAAGCATCATTACTAAATGAAAACAAACCGGAAAGAAGATAGGATACGGCAGCAGACACCCAGTCGCATGCATCTACTTTCAGGTGCAGCCGTTTAGTGAGATCAGATTTCGATAACTCGAAAATAGGAATGGTAGGATCTCTATCTATAAAAGGCAGGATATGTGTGTGTGTGTGTGTGTGTGTGTAACGAATGCACGGCCACAATTTTCGACGGATTTGCACCAAAATTTACATGCACGTGCTCCAAGTTACCGGTAAGGCCAACACCGACTTTGCATTTCCCAACACCCATCGATAGTGGAAATAATCGATTTTTTCATGCTTCTACAGCAGTTTTCATCTAGTTTGCGGCCATTTTGTACTGGCCAGAGTGAGAGCCTATAGTTGGCTGCCACGAATAGGCAGGAAGATTCTATTGGCCAGCGTGAGAGACAACAGCTGACTGACACGAATGTTAACTAGCATGCAAAAAAATCGATAGCTGCATTCGTCACAAGTGGGAAAAATTTAAATCTGCATGGCACTTTACTCCAATTGGCTCATTCGCTTGCTTAAACTCAACGTTGATTCTGATTCCGCAGAACTGGGTTTGGGTGTGAAAAAGTATTTGTTAACATTCTTTTTTCATTCGGTTTTTCCAGTTACGAGTCCTTTTTTAAAGCTGATCTTTTTGTGTTCATTTTGTTTAGTTCTTTTTTCGTAACAGATTTAATGTTTAGTATAGAGCTTGGAAAAAATTCGCAGTGTGAGATAGGCAAGAAGTAAGGCATGTAGCAACATCAGCACAGCAAAGGACACTCCTTTAAAGGCAAGGAAGGGCAAAAATATTTTAAGTCAAGTGATAGCGATTGCTGTATGAGTTGTACGATTTTTGAATCAAGCACGGGCAGCGCCGGGTCATGCTGCTAGTATTTACTAAGCGGGAGAGAGTTCGAATACAGGGTAACAATCGCTAGACACGATTTTTAGTTTGTTTTATATTCTGTGAGTAGCAGAAACCGGAAACAATGAACAAATCCCCGACGTAATCTGATTTAACATCCATAATTCTAGAGCGCTTCGATTACATTGGTACTGCATTATTGATTAGACTACGAAAGCCTCACCAATATAAGCAGTTAAAATAATCTATATATTTGGTCTGAGGCTTTTTACACTGATCCAGATTGGTTACATAAAGTCGTATAATACGTTCAGTTTGTAGCGGGTGTGAAATAATTCCTGTTAGGTCATTTACATTAAGGCGGAAATTCATAAGGCAAAGTGAGGTTTATCTTTATCTGCGAGGTACAATACGTAGAAAATGAGCGGTAAAATGGTTTCGTTGAAAGGGCGGTAAGAGTGTAGTTGTTTATTTCTCATCTTGATGTCATGCCCGGATTCATGTTAACGGAGTCATACGCTAACGTTCGGTCCCAGGAAAACTAGAAGAAAGTACTAAACAGGATTAAAAAAAAAGAAGTTTTTCACTCCAAGCAAGGCGGGAGTGCCACTAACACGCAAGGGGTTACATCTAGTGGGAGCAAGAGTAAAGAGGCGTGATAGAGGAAAGGATGAAGAGAAGGACAGGGAATTAGATCAAGGCATCTGGAGATGTCGATTAACATTGTATTTGAATAATTGAAGATTATAGCTATCAAGGAAGCAAGTAAGAGGAAAGGAGTTCCACAGACGGGAAGTGCAAGGCATGAAGCTATTGGAGTAGAAGAGACGGTTACATTTAACTGTTTCGACAGTGAGAGGGTGGGACTGAGATTCCAACCTAGTAGCACGTTTAAATTCACGCAGTTTGGGAACCAGCGAAAATAGCTCGTCGGAGCAGTTACCGTGGAAGTATTTGTAGAAAAGACAGAGGGAGGCGACGGCACGTCTGTGAGAGAGCGATTGTAAATGAGATGCCAGATCAAGGCCAACCACATTGCATATCCGTCTCTGAATTTTGTCGAGGGCCTTAAAAAGAACAGCGAGGGCTCCAGACCATATATGGCAGCAATATTCCATGCAAGGGCGAATGGTTGATTTATAGATTTGAAGGATGGACTCAGGCGTGAAAAACTTTCTGGTGCGACACAGAGAACCAACTTTCCTTGCGGTAAATGAAGCTATTGATTCAATGTATTTGTTCCATCTGAGGTCAGCGGACAGTGTGAGACGAAGCAGTCCCAAAGAGGTGCTCTCGTGGAGTTGAGCATCAGACATTCTGATGGGAGGTAGGGAGTGTTCTCTGCGGTGGGTAATAGAGAGCAGTTTTGCTTATTGAGACATTAAAGTTAACCAATCATTTCTTGCCCCAGTCAACAACCGACTGGAGGTCGTTTTCATTTTAGCAAGAGAAATAACCCAAGATGCATGCTGCAAATTGGAGATGCCACAATCAAGCAAGAATAGAATTTTAACTATCTGTGAAGTGTTTTAACAGAGGCCGGAAAATGTTATTCCAAGACGTATTGGAATAGCCAAAAGCTAAACAAATTATTAAGAACCCGGATATTTCTATTAAAGACTAAGAAAAGAACATTCGGAATTCCTCTATGGCAGCAAATTCTGAACAATTTCCTCGTAGATGGAGACGATTCTTGAGGCAACAGCTATACAGTTCTACGGAAGAATATGGAGAATACCATGGACGAAGCACGTGAGCAATGAGAAAGTTTTAAGAAAAAAAATAAAAAAGAAGAAAAGAAAAGGACACATACTTAGAATTAAAAAGAGACAATTGGAATTTCTAGGGAACATAATGAAGAAAGAAGGCTTGGGAATTTGACACTCACAAGCATATTGAAGGCAAAAAAGGAAGTTATAAGCAGTAACGAGCTCGTATAAACGCATGGCAGATCAAGGGAGGGATAGTAATGAGACAAACACTACCATTCATGCATACCTCGAATATTGCTGCCATATATGATCCAATGTTCCTGCTATATATTTAGAGATTCTTGATAAAATCCAAAGACGAATCATCAAAATTATTAATCCTAAGCTGGCGTCTCGGTTTTAATCACTTTTCCACCGTCATAAAGTTGCTTACCTGTGTCTTTTCTATAAATACTTTCACGGTAATTATTCGGACGACCTCTTTGTTAAGGTTACCTAGACTTCATGAATTTAAGCGCAGTACTAGATTGGCAAGAAGGTCTCATTAATTTACAGTAGAATTGGTTAGTTGCAACCGTAAGTTCTATGCTAACAGTTTCTTTTCTCGGACTTCTCGCTTGTGGAACTCTCTTCCGACTTCATGCTTTCAAGTCAGCTTCGATCTTCAAAAATGTAAATGCAATATCAATCTTTATCCTCTGTTCTCTTAAATTCGCTTCTTTTATTGTTCTCTCTCCTTAATAGTGTTTTTATTATATTCAATCGAAATGGGTAGATGCAACCGCAAGTTCTATGCTAACAGTTTCTTCTCTCGTACTTCTCGCTTGTGGGAACTATCTTTCGGCTTTTTGCTTTCTAAGTTTGATGCTCAAAAATTTAAATACTATGTCAATCGTTATCTACTGACTTCCTGATTACACTTCTATTGTTCCCGCTTCGTAATAATGCTTCCGAAAGAGACAGTTAAAATTTCCAGGTCATGTAATGAAGAAAGAGGTCTCGGAAAGTTTGACACTCCCAAGACATGTTGAAGGCAATAAGGACAAAGGAAAGCAGCACATAATGAACCTAACGTGTTCGTGCTAATGGCTGCGAGAACAGGGATTAGGAGAGATAGCATAAAGGCCATTCACTTGAGGAGCTTGTGTCAATGGCGTGAATGGACGGCGGGAGTAAAGAGATCAACTAACCTAAGAGCTAAAAACGACAGGAGGTTGTCGAGAGCCATAGAAGAAGAATCAGGCTTACAGTCACTAGAAGGCGCGGTTAATTATTTAATGCTCTATGGCAGTGATTCTCAATGGCCGACACTAGTGTGACCCTCTTAAATGTGCTGGGAAATGTTACAGAAATCTATAATTGAATTCGAAATCTCTTCATAAATGTTCCTTTTGATATTGGACTTCCGTTATGAGAAGAAAAAAAAATTGGCCACCATTTCTAGTGATCGAGGGCTCAAAATAAAACACCCGACGGAACCTATTGATATATTTTGGATTTCAGTACATAAGGAATATCCCACATAAGCTAAAACTGGCGTTATCAGGTTTATTGCAATTTTCTACTTCTTATTTATGCGAATTAGGCTTCTCAACCCTAAATTACATCAAAAATAAGAAGCGAGAAAGACTACGCTCAACGGAAGAAGAAATCTCGGTCTGCTTATCATTCCACCAAACTTGAAGAAATCACCAAAAAAAAAAAACAAAAAAAAAAAAACAAAAAAACACCAGACACAGGTTTCACACTAAATAAGTTGCACAAATAGTTGAAAAGAAACTAAAATAAAGTAAATTCATATTTCTGTGCGGATTTTTTAAAAATCCATGTTTTTATTTCTTAACATTTAAAAATTATGCTAAGTGTGCTATGATATTTTCATTTGCTCTTAGGTGTGTCGTTGCTTAAAAAGGTTGAGAAGCACTGGCCTATAGGTCCGTATTCTATCACATTATCTTGATTTGAAGAACTCATCCTTTCTTCTCTGTCAAGATCTTCTTCCACCACAACATTGAAGAAATCATGAAAAAACACCAGGCACAGGTTTCACACTAAATAAGCTGCACAAATAGTTGAATAGAAACATTGAAATAAAATAAGCTCATATTTGTGGTGTATTTTTTTTTTTTTTAAATCTATGGTGTTATTTCATAACATTTTAATGTATAGTCTTTAAAAATTTTGCTAAGTGTGCCGGGGTATTTTCACATGCTCCTAGGTGAGCCGTGGCTTAAAAATTTTGAGAAACATTGTGCTAAAGATTGAGATCTATTGGTAAAATCGTATTTTATCTCTGTTAGAAGCCAAGGGATCTTTCTATTTTCTCCTTGATATTTTTGTTTTGTTTTTGTTCTCGCTTGAGATTTCTGGCTCAGTTAAAAGGTTCTCCATGCAAAGTGCATCGGATTCTTGCAATTCAAAGCCAGTTAGCCGATCATATTCAAGCGTCCCGTTCCACAATCATCGATATTCAAAATGGAGAATCTGCGCCTTGTTCTGGTTTCCGGAATGGATTTTTCTTCGCTTGTTTTTCCAATAAAGAATCCTGAACAACGCAATTATGTTAGACTGGCAGCCAAGACAACACGACTTTCTGCTTCATATTTCATGCCAGCTCATCGATAGTCGATTGTTTTTCGAGTATGAGCGCGAGCATTATTTTTCAAAGGCTCGTCTTTAGAATGTAAGGAATAGTGTTAGTGACATTGCTTAAAATTTGGAGCAGAGACATTATCAAAAAGATTTTTAGAAAATTGAACTCATTTTTTTTAGTGATTTTTATTATTTTCAGAACGATTCTATCAATATGAAGAATTACTGTGTTTTTTTTTTTATCGGAGGAGTAAGAAAAAAGGTAGCAAACAGAAGAATTAAACATTAACAAAAACGTTTATAAAATAAGTTTATCTATCTATCTATCTATCTATCTATCTATCTATCTATCTATCTATCTGAGTCTTTTCTTTCATTCTTTCTTTCTTCCTTTCTTTATTTATTTCTTTCTTTGTACCATTCTTTTGATGGAAACTGCTCTAACAAGCTTTTTTTTTCGGATAAAGGATACTTAACTTGTACTTGTTTTAGCCTTTTGGAAGACATCTTTCACTATTCCAATGCACATTCGGATTTCGGAGGTTTCCCGATAAAAGATACTCAACTTGAATTCGTTTTAGTCTTTTGGAAGACATCTTTCACTATTCCAATGCACATTCGGATTTCGGAGGTTTTCGGATAAAGGATACTCAACTTGAATTCGTTTTAGTCTTTTGGAAGACATCTTTCACTATTCCAATGCACATTCGGATTTCGGAGGTTTTCGGATAAAGGATACTCAACTTGAATTCGTTTTAGTCTTTTGGAAGACATCTTTCACTATTCCAATGCACATTCGGATTTCGGAGGTTTTCGGATAAAGGATACTCAACCTGTATTTGTTTTAGCTTTTTGGATGCCTCCCAATGTCATTTATATAAAACTACATTCAGGATATATGTTATTTATATAAAACCACCTTCAGGGTATGTTTTTTTTATATAAAACTACCTTCAGGGTATGTTATTTCTATAAAACTACATTTAGGGTATATGTTATTTCTATAAAACTACCTTCAGGGTATGTTATTTATATAAAACTTCCTTCAGGATATATGTTATTTCTATAAAACTACCTTCAGGGTATGTCATTTATATAAAACTGACTTCAGGATATATGTTATTTATATAAAACTACATTCAGGCTATATGTATAAACTGTGTTATGAAATGTAAAAGGATATTGTGTTTATGCTTGGGTTCCATTCCCAAACTACCCGATTTTATTGATCTTTTCTTTAATTTACCTTAGATAATGTAAAAAGTTACTTATCGCAAATAATAATTCGTTCCAAGAAATTATAAATTTTAAATCAATGTGTATTATTTTTTATTAAATCTTTTTCACACTTTTGAAATTATAAATTTTAAATCAAAATTTGTTTAGCTTGCCTCACAACTCCAACCCTCAGAATGAAAAATTACCAAAAATCAGAGTTATTCACATTTCGTAAATGCAGATGATATTCGAGGTACTTATAAGGAAATTTTACAATTAAAAATTTTTTTTAAAAGTCTGTTTACGATTTGTTTATCGGACTGACCGCGAACGTAGACCCCACACTTATAAATAACGCACCCGAGTCACCCACATTTGGGTCGATCGCAAAGATTAGCATAACCAGAAAGGATCTTGCACTGGAAGAATTTGGTGTGAATTATAGTAAATATAAATTCTTTTTACTTTGAGGTGAATTAACAGAAAAAATCCGATGCTATTTACAATTTAAATCGCCTCTATTCCGAAATCCGAAAAAAATATGAAAACCGAAGTACTTCCGGTTCCAAGAAGTTTGGATAAAATATTACCAACCTGTAATAATTTTCTATGGGAAAGTGTGTTTAACCAACGAAAAGTTTAAATAGGCAGAAAAATAATCTAGTTATAATGCTACTAATTTTCTTTGGGAAAGTATACGAACTCAATGCCAAATTTAAATAAGCAGAAAAAAACATTCTAATAGTGCTACTAATGTCTGATTTCCAAAGAACAGAGACAAAAATTTGCGGTCAGACATACTGAGCCCCATCAGTTAGCTATTATTAGCTAATGTACCATAACCCTCAATTATATTGATTCCGGTTGTGCAATCATTGAATCGTTGAATTCGGTTCAAATTCTCGCCAAGTTGAAATTCTTTGAAATGTTGCCAATGTGATTTTTACGCGCCAAGTAATGGTAATAAATTTTACACGTATTGTTTCCAAACTGTCCAAGCCGAGACATATTATTGGCCTCGTTTTCATCGACAGCGTCCATATTGGACACCGGCGGTTGCATCTGATTTCGAAGAGCAGAGATCCCAGAATCACGCCTGTGTCATTAATTTAACTATATATCGAATTCTGGTTGCTAACCAGAAACCTCTGTGATTTATCATAATCGACCAGGAAACATTTCTCATTGTCAATGAACGCCCCCCTCCTCACCAAAAAAGGATGGATTTCTTTGGAAGATTGGGTTTTTATAAATACTAGCTGAAGACGTGTAAATACGATTTTAAGTTATTTCCTAAAGAAAGACTAAAGGGTATTTGTTGTCGATAAAAGAAGCAATCAGAATTTTCCTTAAACCTGAAACGATAATCTCTGACACCTCTTTAAATCTTAAACACAGCATTTTAATCGCATTTTCATGCTAAAATATTCTCTCACGTTCTTAAAACCTATATCGATACTTTTCCGAGGGCAAAAATACATAGTTCAAACTGGATTTGAAGTATGTATCTATTTAAATCCGATAAATTGAGATAGTCAAAGATCCCTTCCAAAAGATAAGCAGAATACTAACAGAAGGACTGATATTACATTGCAGTTCAGTACTATTAACTTTGCTACTGTTGCTTCAAATCTATTCTTCATCTGCGAGGAGATTGTCCAGCATTCACTGCCATATAAGGAGGACAGATATTACATAACAGTTCAGTACTCTTTTCTTTGTTTCTCTTGCTTCAAGTCTCTTCTTCATCTGCGAGGAGATTGTCCAGCATTCACTGCCATATAAGGAGGACAGATATTACATAACAGTTCAGTACTCTTTTCTTTGTTTCTCTTGCTTCAAGTCTCTTCTTCATCTGCGAGGAGATTGTCCAGCATTCACTGCCATATAAGGAGGACAGATATTACATAACAGTTCAGTACTCTTTTCTTTGTTTCTCTTGCTTCAAGTCTCTTCTTCATCTGCGAGGAGATTGTCCAGCATTCACTGCCATATAAGGAGGACAGATATTACATAACAGTTCAGTACTCTTTTCTTTGTTTCTCTTGCTTCAAATCTATTCTTCATCTGTGAGGAGATTGTCCAGCATTCACTGCCATATAGGAGGACAGATATTACATAACAGTTCAGTACTCTTTTCTTTGTTTCTCTAGCTTCAAGTCTCTTCTTCATTTGAGAGAAAATTGTCAAGCATTCACGGCCATATTGGAGTACTGATATTACACAACAGTTCGGTACTCTTTTCTTTGTTTCTATTGCTTCGAGTCTCTTCTTTATCCATGATGAGATTTTCCAGCCTTCACTGCCATATAAGAGGACCGATATAACATAACAGCTGAACAGTCGTTTCTTTGTTTCTGTTGCATCAAGTCTCTTCTTCATCTGTGAGGAGATTGTCCAGCATTCACTGCCAGATAAGGGGACTGATATTGCTTAACAGTTCAGTACCCTTTTCATTGTTTCTGTTGCTTCAAGTCTCTTTTTCATTTGTGAAGAGATTGTTCAACATTTACTGCCATATCGGAGGACTGATATATAACAGTTCAGTACACTTTTCTTTGTTTTTGTTGCATCAAGTCACTTCTTCATCTGTGAGGAGATTGTCCTGTATTCACTGCCATATAGGAGGACTGATATTACATAACAGTTCAGTACTCTTTTCTTTGTTTCTATTGCTTCAAGTCTCTTCTTCATCTGTGAAGAGATTGTCCAGCATTCACTGCCATATAGGAGGACTGATATTACATAACAGTTCAGTACTCTTTTCTTTGTTTCTATTGCTTCAAGTCTCTTCTACATCTGTGAGGAGATTTTCCAGCATTCACTGCCATATAGGAAGACTGATATTACATAGCAGTCCAGTACCCTTTTCTTTGTTTCTATTGCTTCAAGTCTCTTCTTTATCTGTGAGGAAATTGCCCAGCATTCACTGCCATAATGGGAATGATATTACATAACAATTCAGGACTCTTTTCTTTGTTTCTTACGAAGTTTTTCTGTTTATTTTTTTAATGCATCTTTGGCTATCCCAATGTATCTTCGAATTTCTGTACCGCCCTTTTCGTCCTCCGCTGAAACGCTTTCACTTTTTATCCTCTGTTGAAACTTTTTCCAAATATCAAATCAAATTGAAGGGATTCCTAGTAGCCCATGACTTAAAGAAATACAAAATATTGTTCTTACGAGTATAGCCTACTCTTTACGAAGGGCTTTATCTATGTAAATATGTGTGTGCATGTGTTTTTTTTATATTGGTCTGTGGAAAATATCATGATACCCTTTCTAACCGTCTTTCTTAAGTCTCTGGTCGGGACCTGGAAAGAAATGTGTACACACCAGAAATCAAAGGAAATAATAACAATATCTTATTTCGTTCAAAACCTCGCCCGAAACACCGGCCCGTGGGAATAATTAAATTTTACGGTGTTTCGATACAAGTCTGTATTCATCAGAGATAACAATTTTTGCAACGATCGATGAAATCGGTGAAAGGAACGATTCAAATAAAATTGAGCATATAATCCAGTTTTCAACCAATGCCGGCCACAGAATTACAATTATCTCGATAATCGATAATAGTTGTGTTGCATATACTGTTCCAATTTGGAATTAACAGCAACAGCTAAAGCAATATCGGAAAGTATAAACAAAAGCAATAAAGATCTATCAATTAAAAACGGCAATAAAAGAACAGACATTGATGCCACACTCATTAATGACCAGTAGCGACCGAACTACTTAAATTAAGTGGTCCGCTCCTATTTTTTTGTATATTACCATTTATTAGACTTTTTCTCGGCCCACAGCAATAGTTAGATTCGATCAATATTGATCGAAGATTGTGCTGTTCATAATAACATAATTCTTTAGACACCCACGTAGATGGATGAAGAACAGATTTGAAGCAATAGAAACGAAGAAAAGAGTACTGAATTGTTATATAATATCAGTCCTCTTATATGACTGTGAATGCTGGACAATCTTCGCACAGATGAAGAAGAGATTTGAAACAAGAGAAATAAAGAAAAGAGTACTGAACTGTTATGTAATATCTTCCTCCTATATGGCAGTGAATGATGGACAATCTCCTCATAGATAAAGAAGAGGCTTGAAGCAAGAGAAACAAAGAAAAGAGTACTGAACTGTTATGGAATATCAGTCCTCCTATATGGCAGTGAATGCTGGACAATCTCCTCACAGATGAAGAAGAGATTTGAAGAAAGAGAAACAAAGAAAAGAGTACTAAACTGTTATGTAATATCCGTCCTCCTATATGGTAGTGAATGCTGGACAATCTCCTCGCAGATGAAGAAGAGACTTGAAGAAAGAGAAACAAAGAAAAGAGTACTAAACTGTTATGTAATATCCGTCCTCCTATATGGCAGTGAATGCTGGACAATCTCCTCACAGATGAAGAAGAGACTTGAAGTAACAGAAAAAAGAAAAGAGTACTGAACTGTTATGTAATATCAGTCCTCCTGTTACTACTATGCGTAGCTTTTGCAACGGATCTTTGGCTATCTCAATTTTTCGGATGTAAATAGATATATACTTCAAATCCAGTTTGAACTATGTATTTTTGCCTTGGGAAAAGGACCGATATAGGTTTTAAAAACGTGAGAAAATATGCTAACATGAAGAGTAGATGAAAATGGTGTGTTTAAGATTTAAAAAGGTGTCAGAGATTATCGTTAAAGGTTAAAGAAAAATTTTCATTGCTTCTTTTATCGACAACAAATGCCCTTTCGGCTTTCCATAGGAAATAAGTTAAAATCGTATTTACATGTCCTCAGCTAGTATTTATAAAAAACCCACGGTCACAAATATTTCTGTTTGATAGACCAGCAAATGGTTCCTTTAGAAATTCCGTCTCCTAAACGACACCCACTTTAACTTTAACCAAATACAAATGGATGGATGTAAATTTTCCGAGATCAAGTGCCAGCAAAACCTGGAAATAGTGTTTATCCTGGTGCTGGTCTATATTAACAGTCATCGTGAACTTTCTCGTGGTTCATTTGGGCAATCATCATTGGCTCGCAGACATCAGCCAAGTAGAAAAAAGCCTCATTGTAAGATTTCAGTCTCTTTTTCCATTCTGGCAAATCTTGAAGAAATTCAAATCCCATTCTGCTTTCGAACAGACAATACAAAAAGAAAATTGAAAATCCGTTTCCCAATTTCCATGCATGATAGCGATCATGTCATTCATGGAAATTGATTCATGCTTTTTACATAGAAAAACAGGGGATTGCATAATACATGAGATTGTTACAGTATTGACGGCCTCAATTCAACCCATACGTTTTTTACTTTACAAATGTATCAGCAAACGAAAAGCAATCAAGAGAAACAACACAAACGCCGTTTTTATTATAACAATCTTCAATTTACTAAATGCGATACAAAACAATCGAGTGTGCGATTTTTATATAGCAAGAGTTGTAATTAATACCAGGAGTTATTTCCCTTTATCATTTTCATGTTATTTCAATTAGTTAAGACTAAGGAAGATATATTTTTTACCTGGACTCACAGAAAAGATTTTAGTTCATGAAATAATAGTAAGTTTGAATGGAAATAATGTTATTTGTTAAGAAGGCGTTGTAGGTTGAAATTCGGTGTAAGATGGGTTCAAAGAAACTTCTCGATTGAGAGAAAATGTAATTTTCACTTGAATATCGAAAAGTTGAATAAACTTGCCGCTTAAATTGTTCACCGAAGAGAGATGAATATGAATGAGAGAACACTGGAAAGCTGAGAACATGTTGAATCATAACTTACAGCTCTAGAAGATTTCGAAGTAAATAAGTTTCTGTTGCTTGTAGTTGTTAAGAGCTGTTCAATGTTCGTACGTACGTGTGTGTGCGTGTGTGCGTGTGTCATAGCGTTTTCCAAACAGGAACAGACGTAAAACTCCTCACTGAACTACATCGTTGTGGTTCTGAGAAAAACAGAGGAAAAAGAGAAAGAGTTGAATATGTCGCTTGGTATTTATAATGTCGTATGTTACGTGATAGGCTCGAAACAACACATCGTCAGATTTTTGGCGGAATTGTATTTGCGTTCAAGTCAGAAACTAGGTCGATACAATTCGGACGTAGCGGAAAACATTATATAAGTATTAATTGACCAATTAGGTGTCAGAGAAATATCAAGGCTCTGTGATCCACTTTTTTTTTTACAGATTTTTGTCGATCGAAGTACTGTTACGCATTGGAAATGTATTGGAATCTTTTTTAATCAATGGAATTAGTTAGATCACAGATAAATTTTTTTTTAAATTGAGGTAGGACACTGAAAGATCACATTGTATGCCAATAAATATAAGTTTATACAAGAATAGAAATAGATTGATTTGTTTTTTTTTACAGTGTATAAATCATTTATAGTTTATTTAATGACAAAATATCGTTTTGGATTGTTTGAATATTTTTTTTTCAAGTGAATATTCTATCAACATTGTTTTGGAGATAATAATTTTCAGTACTGGTCGGCCTTTGGCGGCAGGGGCCGTCTCTGCTGAGCAATTCCAAAGTCTCCATTGCCAACCATCACGTTGAGATTAGATGTTCGAGGAATTGGTAGGAGGAAGAGCTGACATAGCAGAAGTTGTCGCAAGGATTCCGGACCTACCCGGACGAGCAGACAAAATCCTGAATAAAACATCTGAATATAATACTGGAAACAGGGTTCGCGTTCTTATTTCTCGACGTGGCGTTTCTCTTTCATCGTGTTACCTCGTGAGCATGTATCACTCCCTTTCATGGGTTTCGGTGAACACTGATGAGATCGAGGATTGAAATGCAACGTGGGGCGATCATTGGCAGTTCGGTGGGTAGCATGGGCGAGAGTCGCGTTGTATTTTTACAAACAGTGGCAAATCGATGCATGACTTCTTAAAGAGTTATCTTTATTTTCTTTCTTTCTATGTGCCATGTCCTCTCAGGACGTAGGCGATCATGTTTCTCCACCTCCCTCTATCTCTTGCAGCTCTCAACAAGTTCTTTCTCTCTGCCACCTCCCCCAGACCACGTTCTGTCATCCACTTGCTTAAGGCTGCTAGGTATGTCACGCGTTGTTCTCTCTTGTCTCTCTTTTCCTCTATTCGACCTATGAGTATCAGATTCTCCAGACCCTCCTTCCTCGTTATGTGCCCCAGAAACTTTAGCTGCCTCTTTCTGATGTTAAGGCCTTCTCCTTATTTGCAACCTCTCTAAGACTTCATCGTTGCTCACACGATCGGTCCATGATATCCTTATCATCCTTCTGTAGAACCACATCTCTGTCGCCTCGAGTCTCTTCTTCATCTTTGAGGAAATCGTCCAACATTCGTTGCCTCTTCCTGATGTTAAGTATAAGCCTTCTCCTTATTTGCAACCTCTCTAAGACCTCATCGTTGCTCACACGATCGGTCCATGATATCCTTATCATCCTTCTGTAGAACCACATCTCTGTCGCCTCGAGTCTCTTCTTCATCTTTGAGGAAATCGTCCAACATTCGTTGCCTCTTCCTGATGTTAAGTATAAGCCTCCTCCTTGTTTGCATCCTCTCTAAGACCTCGTCGTTGCTCATATGCTCGGTCCACGATATCCTCAGCATCCTCCTGTAGAACCTCGAGTCTCTTCTTCATCTTTGAGGAAATCGCCCAACATTCGCTGCCGTAAAGAAGGGCAAGTGTCACGTAAAAGCTCAGTATTTTTTTCTTCGTTACCGAAGAAATCATCCTGTCTCGCAATCCTCGCAATATTCAGCCCAGCTTTTAGAACGTCATTGATTACAGCGCACAATTACGAACTGCTAAAAAGGGCACTACATAGATATAAAGCACAGTTTCATACTTAACATTCGTAAATGTATTTTTGTCTGCTATCAACACTGTGTCATCTGCATAGCTTATGTTGTTCAGATTGTGGACATCTAATTCTCTCAGAATCGTCTTGCTGTATTGGCTTGATAAGTCCGATATTTCTTCTAACCGGACTTATTAAGCCAATATTAAGCCGGACTTATTATTCTTATCCGGTGAGAAGAAATATCCTTCTTGTTTGTTTACATGATTTCATTTTCTATGCACGCGTTTTGCCGCCAGTATAGCTTCTGCCTTATTCTAATCTCCTTCCCAAATATGTCAAGGTTACTAAGCAGTTCAAACAGTTCTTCATGACATACTTTATCAAATGCTTTTGCATAATCTATATATCACAGAAACATATCCATTTTCTCAAAAACTTTGTTGTTGCTCACATGTTCAATCTATGGTATTCCCAGCATCCTAGAATGAGATTTTCGTGTCTTCAAGATTTTTCTTCATAGGTTCTGGCTTATTATAATATCCTTCTCAAATATGTCAAGGTTACTAAGCAGTTCTTTGCGATGTATTTCTGTCTGGTACCAACACTGTGTCATCTGCATAGCTTATGTTGTTCATATTGTGCACGCCAATAATAAATCCTGGTAGGACATGTAATTCTCTCAGAATCGTCTTGCTGTATTGGTTTAATAAGTCCGGTGAGAAGACATATCTTTGTTTTCTATTCTTGTATGTTTACTGAATTCATTTTCTATGCACGCGTTCTGCCGCCAGAATAGCTTCTGGCTTATTCTTATATTCTTCCCAAATCTGTCAAGGTTACTAAGCAGTTCTTTGTGTTGTACTTTATCAAATGCTTTTGCATAATCTATAAAAACGCAGCTGTACTTGAGTTTGTCTTGGTATTGCCTTTATGAATCAAATTTTAATAATATTCATCTATAATAAAATAACATTTTTTGTCGTTCACTGTCTTAAGAAAAGATATTCGTCTCTGAAGCAATCAATAAATTGGGTCCTATTAATTAATTCCGCTTAAGACTCCAGCCTTAATGGTATCTCCAGAGATTGAAAACGACCTTTTTTTTTCTTCCTTAAGAGATAGTTTAATTAATTCTAAGGAATCGTACAATGTTAGCATTTTAAAACTCTGCAGGAGAAGCCTGAACACTGTTCAAATTCCACGCAGGATTTATTTTTTGTTATGAGAAAAGCTAATTAATTGCTCTTTAATTAATCTAATGTAGAAAATTAGGAAATATCTTGATAGCTCGACGACATACTTTTAATTCTGTGTCATGTGAAATTCGGTATTTAGCAAATTGTCGTTTGAATTTATTTGTTTCGTGCTGAAGGCGTGTTTTTATCAAATTGCGTCATTGAAAATTCTTCTTTTTTTTTTAATTCTCCATAAAAAAAGTAATTAAAAAGCATCGCTGTATTGAATTGTATTTTTCTGTTCTTCCTAATGGAAATAAAAGTTTGTGAAATAATACTCTATGGTCAGTTTCCCCCCTGATTAAACCTCCTTTCAAGTGCCGGGCGGGTCTTACTCTCAAAATCCTCGACCTTGGGAGGTGTTCTCATTGTGGCCACCTCCATTTTTTTCAGCATTGTTTTGTGGCCATCCGCCATTTTAAAAAATTATTTTTAAACTGACCTTACTTTTTCAGTCAGCAACTAATAATATACATCGTGTATCTGCACGGCTGACGAGGCTGAGCCCCTAAAAGGGCGAGTTTCAGCAACGTTTTTATTTTTGTTACTTTTGTACCTTTTACTTTTTTTTCTACCCAGTCATCAACTATAATAATCGACCGGGCCGCTGCTTACTAACCTGAACCTCCCAGCCATGCCTACTGGAGAGGGTGGGTGGCTTCAGAAGTGCTAATTTTAGTAGCGCTTGTTTTTTTAAATTGTAATTTTTTTTCTGACCAGTTCTTTTAATTAATTAAGAGGGTAATATATCAAGGTAAAATCATATTTTTTATTCCGAGATCATCCGCTAAGGAGGATCTCTGATTTTTTTTACTAATAGTAATACTAACCAGAAATCTGCGGCTAATAATTAAAATAAAATTTCTAGTTCCTATTTTTTTTACATTTCTAGAAAGATAAAACCGAGAAAATGATCGCTTAAAAAATAAAAATGTTTGAAGATTTCAAAATATGAAATTTTTTTCAGAAAACTGAAATACTGTTTTTAAAACAAATTTTTAAGACAATCCTATTTGTGTTGTGTTGGAATCTTTGTAAAACCTTTTTTTTTCAGCGGAGATGCTTTCGGTGAGTAATCTTTATGGAAATGTAAAAATTTGCGATTCAAACATTACGAAAGTCAAAGAGATGATGATAATGATGATGATGATGATGTAGATTTCATTTATTATTTCCGTAATTAATCTTGTCTATGCCAATATTTTGTAAGACCTCTAGCATCTCTATTACAATTCTGTCTGGCCCTGCCGCTTTGTTTCTGTTCAATTTTGCCAGTGCTGTTTTCATTTCAGATTTTAATATTGCCGAAGAAACAGGAAAATTCCGTTAGAAACGAAGAAACTAGTGTTAAAATGCCCTGTCATATCAATCTTCTTATATCGCAATGGATGCTGGGTAAATTCTGTACAGATAGAAAAGAAACTTGAGGCAACAGAAATGAAATTCTACAGAATTCTGAGAATACCATGGACGAGGCATTGGAGTAATAAGGAAGCCGTAAGACAAGATTAGAGGCAACAGAAATGAGGTTCTGCAGAAGGATGCTGACAATATCATGGACTGAACATGCGTGTAATGAGGAAGTTTTAAGGAAAGTGAAACAGAAGGGATTCTTGTGTTTGGGATAAAAAAAGAGAGTTGTCATTTCTAGAAGAGATGATGAAGGAAGAAAGCTTGGAGAATTTGACACTCACAGAACATAGTGAAGGTATAAAGCGGGAAATAGCGAGGTACGTGCCTAATGGACTGGTGTAAAAGGCGTACTACTAAATTGGCAGCTAGGTCCCACCATTTTACTGCTGATCAAGTTAAATGCAACCGTATATTTCATTCTAATAGTTTCTTTTCTTGCACTTCTCAGCTCTTCTGGCTTCTTGCTTCCTTCGACCCACTGTCTTCAAAAAATTTAATTCAATGCCAAACGCCATCTTCTATTTTCCTGAAGGATCTTCTTTTAATATCGTTTCTTCTTACTAAAGCTTTCTCATTCTCTTTCACCCCAAGTAACCGTTTGAGTCTTAGTAGCATTATGCTTTGGGGTGAACTGATTTAAAAAATATATATCTTAAAGGAATATGTCATATCAAAGTAAAAGCCTGACAAGAGTTATATTATATGAAATATAAGAAGCAACTTTTATTTTTGAGTTACAACACATACCATGGAGATTTTAAATTGTTTTCGAATCAATAAAAAATTGAGAATATGAAAGCTCAGAGAAATATATTTAAAAAATTCTTCCACTATTTTCCTCCTCGCTGAAAGATATTTTTAACGATTGATAAGGAATATCAGCATTTTTTGAATGGGAAGAAGGAAATTAGCATATGTGGAATAAATTTCTAAATAATTTCAATGTCCACAACGACAGATCAAGAACTGAACACCCCCCACACCAAAAAAAACCAAAAAAAAAAAAAAAAACCCAAAAAACCCCAAAAAACAAACTACTTAATAACATGAAGAATGAATCCACTTAAGATAAAAATCAATAAACTGTTGTCCGGTTAGTTTTGGAAAAGTTAAATATAAGTTTTGAAACAATTTTTTAGAAAAAAATATGTCGACGAATTAGATTACTAAACAAAAGCTATTTTGAAAAAGTTGCTGGCGAGTTATAAATATAATAGTTTCAAGCTAACTTTAGAATATTGATGTCCGTTTACATATTGATTAAGCAAAGTAATATGCAAATAAAATCGATACCAGTCAAGTTTTTAAACATAGCAATGGGTTTTAAATCCCTGCCGAAATGAACTTTTGACTTATATTTCTTTCATCTTCATTTCAATTGCTTTATTTCCACTAGTAGTATTAGTAGTAATATTATCTTGAATTTTATTATTATTATTAAATGAAGCCTTGTCAATTCTTATTCATTTTTCACTAGTATTTCTTTCATCTTTATTTCAATTGCTTTATTTCCACTAGTAGTATTAGTAGTAATATTATCTTGAATTTTATTATTATTATTATTAGATGAAGCCTTGTCAATTCTTATTCATTTTTCACTAGTATTTCTTTCATCTTCATTTCAATTGCTTTATTTCCACTAGTAGTATTAGTAGTAATATTATCTTGAATTTTATTATTATTATTATTAAATGAAGCCTTGTCAATTCTTATTCATTTTTCACTAGTATTTCTTTCATCTTCATTTCAATTGCTTTATTTCCACTAGTAGTATTAGTAGTAATATTATCTTGAATTTTATTATTATTATTAGATGAAGCTTTGTCAATTCTTATTCATTTTTCACTAGTATTTCTTTCATCTTCATTTCAATTGCTTTATTTCCACTAGTAGTATTAGTAGTAATATTATCTGGAATTTTATTATTATTATTAGATGAAGCCTTGTCAATTCTTATTCATTTTTCACTAGTATTTCTTTCATCTTCATTTCAATTGCTTTATTTCCACTAGTAGTATTAGTAGTAATATTATCTGGAATTTTATTATTATTATTATTAGATGAAGCCTTGTCAATTCTTATTCATTTTTCACTAGTATTTCTTTCATCTTCATTTCAATTGCTTTATTTCCACTAGTAGTATTAGTAGTAATATTATCTGGAATTTTATTATTATTATTATTAGATGAAGCCTTGTCAATTCTTATTCATTTTTCACTAGTATTTCTTTCATCTTCATTTCAATTGCTTTATTTCCACTAGTAGTATTAGTAGTAATATTATCTTGAATTTTATTATTATTATTATTAGATGAAGCCTTGTCAATTCTTATTCATTTTTCACTAGTATTTCTTTCATCTTCATTTCAATTGCTTTATTTCCACTAGTAGTATTAGTAGTAATATTATCTTGAATTTTATTATTATTATTATTATTAGATGAAGCCTTGTCAATTCTTATTCATTTTTCACTAGTATTTCTTTCATCTTCATTTCAATTGCTTTATTTCCACTAGTAGTATTAGTAGTAATATTATCTTGAATTTTATTATTATTATTAGATGAAGCTTTGTCAATTCTTATTCATTTTTCACTAGTATTTCTTTCATCTTCATTTCAATTGCTTTATTTCCACTAGTAGTATTAGTAGTAATATCATCTTGAACATTATTATTATTATTAGATGAAGCCTTGTCAATTCTTATTCATTTTTCACTAGTTTTTCTTTCATCTTTATTTCAGTGGCTTTTTATTTCACCTATTGAAACCTTAATTGTATGATTGTTCATGTGACCAAAGTTAGCAATAAAATGTGAAACGTCATTCGTCTTCGACAGTGCGCCAATCGGAATCCTTTGAACTCGTCACACAGTTCCAGGCTTTACGTTAAAGTTCCTTAACATGATTCCAGCCTGAGAGAACACTCATTCACACAGCAATATTTTATGACGAACAATCAACTCACATTTTCACATTCAACTTAATACACGAATCTTTTTTTATACGCTTTCAAGCTCAACGTTAATTATTGCAATTAACATAAACACAGCTTGTTAAGAACCATTTACCCCAACTATTATAGAATATTTTCTTCGAACAAGTGAAAACAAATCAAAGAGCAACAATTCCGTAAACCTTAAAGTGAATCAAATTTATTTCAAATACAAACTTGAACTGTTTATTTTTTCTTAAATTAAAATAATACCCAAACACAATTTCTCATTATTGTACAGACCATTCAACAAATTATAATCTATCAAACCAGAATTTTGATAACTTTTCATTTAAACATAAAAGGACGTTTGAACTGTTTAAAACCACATCTTTACTCCTGTTGTTTTTTGTATCTCTTGTTTATATAAATATTTTATTCACTGTTGTGCAAAAATTGTTGCTTCTCATGTTGTCCTTATTCTATGTTGGTTGAATACTGAAATTTAATGTGAGTGGAAATTGTTAATTTTATCACGCAGCCTAACGCACTCAACAATTTTTGATCAATATAATTTAATCCATTAACACAACCTCCACAAACTTAATCTTTCATAAATTATACCCTAATGCTTAAGATACCACCATTCCGGTAAAAAAAAACACAACAAAAAACAAAACAAAAAACAACAACAAAAAAACAAAAAACTAAACAAACAAAAAAGCAACAACAAACTATTAGTACTTAGGTGCTCTGATTTTATTATGATGTTTTGTAGACCTTTTACATTTGGTTATGGCTGTAGAATTCCTGTCAGTGATTTCCAGCTCTTGGCGAATCCTGATAAAAAAGGACCATGGAACTTTCAGGAAGCGAGCAATCTCATAACTGCCATGTACTGTCTTTAAGACGATGATTACAGCTTGCCTTTTCATTTGCTGAGTTAGCTTGATGTTCATTATAATTTATCTGAAAAGAAATGAAAATCAGAACGAGTTAGAAAAAAAAGAAAAGAAAAAAGGATTCAGCTAATAAAAGATGTGTCATCAAAGAACTGAACAACACTGTACAATTACATGAGGAGTAGCCACGTTCGACTATCGCCCAGGCTACACTACCGCCCTGTCTTTTGAACAAGAGTAAAGATGCCTTGTTTCCTGCTTAGGATTAGGCGTTTCCGGTTCTTCCCCCTAAAGTCTCCTCATTTTCTTTCATTCTCCCCTCCCGTAACCCCTTGCTGCATTGTGGCATTATTGGCTTGCTTTGGGTGAAATAATTAAAAGAAATGCGAAGGTATATATAAATACACCCATATAAAACACACAGACATCTTCTCACACAAACACACACAAACACAAATATATATATATATATATATATATATATATATATATATATATATATATATATGTATATTTATATCCAAGTATATGATTGGTGTATACGGAATGAATTCCAATAACCAACAATTACTATTCTTAAAAGAGTGCTCAATACAAAGTAGAGCAGATATAATTATTTATTTAAAAAAAAATTTATAACATAAATATGTTATAAAATCACTACAAAAATAGCCATTTTGTTTCAACACCCCCAGTGTCTTATCAAGTGATGATGTTGAATGTAAAATAAATGGTTTTAAAAGTTTCAAATTAATTAACAATCCTCCGCAAGGGGAAAACGTTGTTACAAAAGCTAGATTGACCAATCAAAATACAAGTATAGGAAAATTCAAAAAGCTTGACAACGAAGTCATGTTATAATATCTATTCAGATCTTTAAAATATGGGTAATATTAAAAAAGAATTTATTCTAACCAATAATTACTAAATTATATGATAAAATTTAATATTAAAATTAAAAACTGCCAATTTCAAAATCCAAATTTAATCGCTAAGTTTACAACCATAAAATTACTGAGGAGAAAAGAAGAAATACATATGTCATTCAATTTATTTCTTCATTGAAATTACATTAGACGCTAATGTTATATCCGGTCCTCTGACAATATATATGTATACATTTTAATCCCAAGTGTGTGAATGGGGTCCTAACCTCACGCGTAAAACAACACAAACACAATCATATTATAATACATAAGCACCCAGACATATTTATATATATATACACACAAAAAGTGACGAGACAGGGAACATCTCCTCGGCCCTTTATCAAAAAAAGGGGGGGGGAGAAAAGGGGAAACCAACACATACGTACATACATACACAATTAAAAGTGAATGCACTTTCCATACACATAGACACCTATAAATACATGTACACACATCCACAGACATTGATCCAGACAATCAGATACCACAACCAATAAATATTTAATACTGAAAGTGTCATTAAACAAATGCTAACCACTTATTAAAATATAACTTAAGCGAGCAAATATACAAAGATAAAAATGATTAAGAATAATACTATTTAATATATTAAAAAACGAACATTCCAAACCCGCAAATATCAATAAAAACATATATTTTAATCAGATAAGTTGATAATAGTTTTATTGTATATTAGGTGAAGGAAAATAAGATAAAAAGAACTACCTACAGAAATAAGTGTACAGTTATACGTACACTTTTTTTGCTCTTCATTTTCGTTACTGTTCTTTTCGTTAATTAATGATCCAACAATTGTCTCCTGATGAGATGTTGGTTGAAAGGGCCCTAGAGACTAATAAAATTAAAATCAACAATAAATTCCTAGTTTTTAAAACTGTATATAAATTTTGTATATATATATATATATATATATATATATATATATATATATATATATATATTTGTTTGAATAAAAACAGACCACTTTAAGGTTCCATGTAATAAGTTATTTCACTACAACCCATTTACAGGGCTCTGGATCATCAGACTTTACTTCCAAAAGTTGAAATGAAAAATGAAAAGAAACTTACACATTTTTGACGGACCGCACCAAGCGTATGTGAAATTAAAGAAAACAAAAAAATAAAAAAAAGTAACTTTACTTTTTCTATTTTTTTGTTTTACTTTTTTTTCACATGGATTTAATTTCTTTTGCAGATTAAAAAAAAAACTTTGAGAGTTTTGGCGATTAACAAAGATGGCCGACCAAGAAGCATGCCCCAGGATTGAACAGCGGTCAGTTATCAAGTTTTTGGTTGCTGAAGGGTGCAAACCAGTTGAAATTCATAGCAGAATGTCAACTGTGTATGGTGCCACATGTTTCAGCAAAAAAAAAAAAAAAAAGAAGGTCTACAAGTGGGCTAAATTGTTTAAAGAAGGACTGAGCAGTGTTGAGGATGAAGACAGGCCTGGGAGGCCTACAGAAGTGAGGTCTCCTGAGGTGATCGAATCAGTCAATGACCTCATTCAGTCTGACAGAAGAACTACTGTGAACTGCTGAGGCACGTCAAGAAAGACATAAAGAACAAACGCAGGGGTCATCAGTCAGAAGGAGTCATTTTTATCATGATAATGCAAGGCCTCACACAGCAGCCCAAACGGTGCAGACCATCAACGAGCTGGGCTGGGAACTGCTCCCTCATCCCCCTTACAGCCCAGACCTTGCCCCTTCAGACTTTCACCTGTTTGGTCCCTTGAAAGCGTTCACGAGAGGCACAAAGTTTAAAAGTGACAATGAAGTCAAAAGAGTTGTGAGCGACTGGCTGAGACATCAGTCCAAAGATTTTTACGCTGAGGGAATACGGAAGCTTGTGCACAGATGGGAAAAGTGTGTGACAGTGCTCGCAGACTACGTTGAAAAAAAGAAAAAAGTAAGCTTCTATCTGTATTAGAAGTCCTTATACCGAAAAATTCACCTTATTTATTGAATGACCCTCGTGTATATATATATATATATATATATATATATATATATATATATATATATATATATATATATATATAGTGATGTCAAAGATAGTATGAAGCCGAATATATATTGGTATATATGGCTACGTAAGTGTGTTGTGTGTGTAGGTGCTAACGAGTAAGAACTTACACTTATAGGAGAACTGTTTTATCTCTCAGACATTTGTTTTTGATATCTGAGTGATGAAGTGGAATTCGAAAAAATTTTATTTCAATATTTAAAAAAACTGGAAAAGGAAAAAAAAAACAACAAAAACAATACCCCCCCCCAAAAAAACAAATTAAATAATTTTAGGCGCCGTATTTTAGATCTCTTCAGACGTCTCAAGTTGAGAAACAAACGATTCTATCTTTGACTGCTTCTTGTGTCCAAGACTTTATTTTGATGTAAATGCGTAGTCAGAAATATTTGCGTGTGTGTCAAAGGTTGTCTTTGAAACCGGGGCTTGCTGTCTGTGATAAGCATTAACGGTTATGGAATAAATCTGAGGAAATAATAAAATCAATAAATAATGACGCATTTAAAGCTTATTTATTTGTAAATTAATTCACTTATTTGTTCGTTCTGGCTATGATGATAAACTACATCTGGCAGCAAGGCCTATGATTGGGAAATTTTGATGCTTCTAAACTACTTAATTACTGTTGTTCCCAGGTTCGCACTGACCCTGGGTGTTAGCACCTTTTAGAGTCCCAGTTACAGGCAAATAGTGAACAGCCTTAACTATTAACTTTTATATTTTATGTAAGGACTTACGTTTCGAATTTGCTTTGTTGACAATATCTAGAAAATGCTGATAGTATTCCATTCAGAGGATTCCTCTTTTGGATGGATGCTCACAAACTCAAGCATAACTCTACCAATGCTAACTTATTGCCTCAAGTATAAAATGGATCATTTTTTACGTAGAGACTAAAGTAGAAACCCTCTGATGTTTACCTATAGTCTCAAGAATAAACTCAGCGATTGTTTAACTATATGCTCAAATAAGGAACCAGCGAATTCAATTATATAACTAATTGAATTTTACGACTAGTCTCAAGTATAAAATCTGCCAATGTTTACCTATAGATTAAAGTATAACTCCGACCAATGATTACTGAGAAATTAAAGTAGAAACCCTCCAATGTTTACATATAGTCTCAAGAATAAACTCAGCGATTGTTTACCTATATGCCCAAATAAGAAACCGGCTAACTCAATTATATAACTAATTGAATTTTACGACTAGTCTCAAGTATAAAATCAGCCAATGTTTACCTATAGAATAAAGTATAACTCCGACCAATGATTACTGAGAAATTAAAGTCGAAATCCTCCAATGTTTACATATAGTCTCAAGAATAAACTCAGCGATTGTTTACCTATATGCCCAAATAAGAAACCGGCTAACTCAATTATATAACTAATTGAATTTTACGACTAGTCTCAAGTATAAAATCAGCCAATGTTTACCTATAGATTAAAGTATAACTCCGACCAATGATTACTGAGAAATTAAAGTAGAAACCATCCAATATTTACCTATAGGCTAAAGTATAAAAGCCGACCAGTATCTACATATGAACCAAAGTAAGAAACCGGCTAACTCAAGTATAAACCTGACCAATGTTTACCTAGAGACTAGAGTAGAAACCCTCCAATGTTTACATATAGACCGAAGAATATATCTGACAAATATTTATCTATAAGCTCAACTAAGAAACCGGCTAACGTTTACCAGCAGTCTCAAGTATAAACCGAATTTTACCACAAGACTCAAGTATAAAATCAACCAATGTTTACCTTTAGACTAAAGTATAACTTTGACCTATGTTTACTGAGAGACTAACGTAGAAATACTCCGATGTTTACTTATAGTCTCAAGTATAAAACCCGACCAATATCTAGCTATAAAAAACAAGTAAGAAACTGGCAAATGTCTACCTATAGACTCAAGTATAAGCCCGATCAATGTTTACCTATAGACTCAAGTACAAGCCCGATCAATGTTTACCGTAGACTCAAGTACAAGCCCAATCAATGTTTACCTATAGACTCAAGTACAAGCCCGATCAATGTTTACATATAGACTCAAGTACAAGCCCGATCAGTGTTTACCTATAGACTCAAGTACAAGACCGAACAATGTTTACCTATAGGCTCAAGTACAAGCCCGATCAATGTTTACCTATAGACTCAAGTACAAGCCCGATCAATGTTTACCGTAGACTCAAGTACAAGCCCAATCAATGTTTACCTATAGACTCAAGTACAAGCCCGATCAATGTTTACATATAGACTCAAGTACAAGCCCGATCAGTGTTTACCTATAGACTCAAGTACAAGACCGAACAATGTTTACCTATAGGCTCAAGTACAAGCCCGATCAATGTTTACCTATAGACTCAAGTACAAGCCCGATCAATGTTTACCTGTAGACTCAAGTACAAGCCCAATCAATGTTTACCTATAGACTCAAGTACAAGCCCGATCAGTGTTTATCTATAGACTCAAGTATAAGCCCGCTCAATGATTACCTATAGGCTCAAGTATAAAACTAACTAATATTTGCCTATAAACTCAAGTAATAAACTGTATAATTTTTACCTGTGGAACCTGACCAAATACTATCAGTAGAGTCAATTATAAATCTGACCGTTGATTATCTGAAGATTAAAGTATGAGAAAACACTAAATACATTTTTATATATCGAGAACAATTTTATGGAAAAAAAAAACGATGACAAAATGGAAAATGATTTCCTGTCACATGCTTCGTCCTTTAGACTGTATCCGACCCTTAGTGATGTTTAAGTTGGTGCGACTACGCATGCGCATGAAGGGAAGGGGGCATTGATAATTTTTCAATTTCTGTTTGATAAGTTTTTTTTTTTTTTTTTAATATGCTTTGGGTAAATTGACGTCGATTTCATTTCGTTTCATTTTGTTCATGTCGCCATCACTTTTGTTAGTAGATATCCCACATTGTAAGGTGAAGTGTCATGAGAACCTGGACGCAAATTTACTGTAGACGTTCTAGCGATTAAAGCACTTTCTATACATTTTCGCCTTAGTAGATTTTTTACACTTTTAATTAAAGTAGTATATTTTAAAACCAAAATTATGATAAGTGTGTTAAAAAAAATCACTTCCAACTTGTATCCGGGTAAATTTAGCCACGAAAGACGTCATAGCAAAGCAAAACTTAATTGATCTGTTGAAAGTACACGTGGGCTAAAGATCGTTGATGGTGCATTAAAAAGCACACATACAAACGGGGCATTGGAACTCCAACATCTAAGATCTATTTATTTATAATAAAAGATATGATTGAAATGTATTGCATTGTTATTTTTCTGTCCATGCTTTTGACCGAATCATTCAGGTGAGCAACTAATGCATTTAGTGTGTTATTTTGTAAAAGGTCTCTTTTGAGCTATTATACACTTTTATTTAAATTTCTTTAGATTTATCCTTCTACACTTGTCGTTTCCATGAAGAAGTACATAAATAAGAATTAATTGTACTGTCACTTTCTCGTGGTCCATATAAAATAAATAAAAATTAATTATAGTGACAAAAATAATTATAATAAAATAATTATAATAATTATATCTATCATTAATTCTCTAATTCTAAACCAATGAGGATCGACCCAACATTTTCACTATCGGACAAGCAGTTCACACGGACAGGTCGTCAAAACGTGCGTCAACGTAAATTATATCGTCTTTTCATTTTTCAGGCCATAATGGTCACATTTATCTTTTAATACTCAATAAAAATTCGATGTAAGAAAACTACAGATAATTTGGTATTTTTTAATTAAATTATCTGGACACTCATTACACAAATTAATAACGCATACGAAGACGACCGGATACACTTTGCTTATTTTTTATCTTATCGTTCTGTTGAATTCTGATCCATATTTGATTTACATTTGACCCTAAACTCACAATTTCACTTACTATTACCGTCACTTGTGTCTCCAACACCACATAACAACCAAATAAGAAATAATACTTATTTTGAGGATTCCACATCTTACTGTTTCTCAGTTTTACGAGTATCCTTGTATAAATAATTGTTAAGGTGTTTATAGTTATTTACCCAGAGTTATGACTCCACTAAAGTTTCCAGGGATAATTTGAACATAAATTATTCAAAGCCTTCTGAGCAGATTTGTCTTTCATAAGCCATTATGGGAATTTTATTTTTGCGATGGTGCAGTTGTGTCTTTGTATAGATTTTTTTTTGGTAGTTTTTCTTTTGTTCTTTTTGAGTGTCACACCTTTATACCTTGATGAAGATTAAATCAGTTTTTTCAAGTATCCGCATCACACTGTGGTCTCAGGATTTTTTTTTTTTTTGTTAGTTTTTCTTTTGTCCTTTTTGAGTGTCACATCTTTATTCCTTGTTGAAAATTAAATCAGCTTTTTCAAGTATCCGCATAACTCTGTGGTCTCAGGATTTTTTTTTTGGTAGATTTTTTCGTTCTTTTTGAGAGTCATATCTTTATACGTTTTGAAGAATAAATCAGTTTTTTCAAGTATCCGCATCACTTTGTGGTCTCAGGATTTTTTTTTTGGTAGTTTTTTTTTTGTTCTTTTTGCGAGTCACATCTTTATACCTTGTTGAAGATTAAATCAGTTTTTTCAAGTATTTGCATCACTCTGTGGTCTCAGGATTTTTTTTTGGTAGTTTTTCTTTTGTTCTTTTTGAGTGTCACATCTTTATTCCTTGTTGAAGATTAAATCAGTTTTGTCAAGTATCCGCATCACTCTGTGGTCTCAGAATTTTTTTTTTGGTAGTTTTTCTTTTGTTCTTTTTGAGTGTCACATCTTTATTCCTTGTTGAAGATTAAATCAGCTTTTTCAAGTGTCCGCATAACTCTGTGGTCTCAGGATTTTTTTTTTGGTAGTTTTTTTTCGTTCTTTTTGAGAGTCATATCTTTATACGTTTTGAAGAATAAATCAGTTTTTTCAAGTATCCGCATCACTTTGTGGTCTCAGGATTTTTTTTTTGGTAGTTTTTCTTTTGTTCTTTTTGCGAGTCACATCATTATACCTTGGTGAAGATTAAATCAGTTTTTTCAAGTATCCGCATCACTCTGTGGTATCAGGATTTTTTTTTGGTAGTTTTACTTTGTTCTTTTTGAGTGTCACATCTTTATTCCTTGTTGAAGATTAAATCAGTGTTTTCAAGTATCCGCATCCCTTTGTGGTCTCAGGATTTTTTTTTTGGTAGTTTTTTTTTTGTTCTTTTTGCGAGTCACATCTTTATACCTTGTTGAAGATTAAATCAGTTTTTTCAAGTATTTGCATCACTCTGTGGTCTCAGGATTTTTTTTTTGGTAGTTTTTCTTTTGTTCTTTTTGAGTGTCACATCTTTATTCCTTGTTGAAGATTAAATCAGTTTTGTCAAGTATCCGCATCACTCTGTGGTCTCAGAATTTTTTTTTTTGGTAGTTTTTCTTTTGTTCTTTTTGAGTGTCACATCTTTATTCCTTGTTGAAGATTAAATCAGCTTTTTCAAGTATCCGCATAACTCTGTGGTCTCAGGATTTTTTTTTTGGTAGTTTTTTTTCGTTCTTTTTGAGAGTCATATCTTTATACGTTTTGAAGAATAAATCAGTTTTTTCAAGTATCCGCATCACTTTGTGGTCTCAGGATTTTTTTTTTGGTAGTTTTTCTTTTGTTCTTTTTGCGAGTCACATCATTATACCTTGTTGAAGATTAAATCAGTTTTTTCAAGTATCCGCATCACTCTGTGGTCTCAGGATTTTTTTTTTGGTAGTTTTTCTTTTGTTCTTTTTCAGTGTCACATCTTTATACCTTGATGAAGATTAAATCAGTTTTTTCAAGTATCCGCATAACTCTGTGGACTCAGGATTTTTTTTTCGTAGTTTTTCTTTTGTTCTTTTTGAGAGTCACATCTTTATACCTTGTTGAAGATTAAATCAGTTTTGTCAAGTATCCGCATCACTCTGTGGTCTCAGTTTTTTTTTTGGTAGTTTTTCTTTTGTTCTTTTTGAAAGTCACATCTTTATACCTTGTTGAAGATTAAATCAGTTTTTTCAAGTATCTGCATCACTCTGTGGTCTCAGGATTTTTTTTTGGTAGTTTTACTTTGTTCTTTTTGAGTGTCACATCTTTATTCCTTGTTGAAGATTAAATCAGTTTTTTCAAGTATCCGCATCACTCTGTGGTCTCAGGATTTTTTTTTTGGTAGTTTTTCTTTTGTTCTTTTTCAGTGTCACATCTTTATTCCTTGTTGAAGATTAAATCAGTTTTTTCAAGTATCCGCATAACTCTGTGGACTCAGGATTTTTTTTTCGTAGTTTTTCTTTTGTTCTTTTTGAGAGTCACATCTTTATACCTTGTTGAAGATTAAATCAGTTTTGTCAAGTATCCGCATCACTCTGTGGTCTCAGTTTTTTTTTTGGTAGTTTTTCTTTTGTTCTTTTTGAAAGTCACATCTTTATACCTTGTTGAAGATTAAATCAGTTTTTTCAAGTATCTGCATCACTCTGTGGTCTCAGGATTTTTTTTTGGTAGTTTTACTTTGTTCTTTTTGAGTGTCACATCTTTATTCCTTGTTGAAGATTAAATCAGCTTTTTCAAGTATCCGCATAACTCTGTGGTCTCAGGATTTTTTTTTGGTAGTTTTTATTTTGTTCATTTTCAGTGTCACATCTTTATATCTTGATGAAGATTAAATCAGTTTTTTCAAGTATCCGCATCACTCTGTGGTCTCAGGATTTTTTTTTTGGTAGTTTTTTTCGTTCTTTTTGAGTGTCACATCTTTATTCCTTGTTGAAAATTAAATCAGTTTTTTCAAGTATCCCCATCACTCTGTGGACTCAGGATTTTTTTTTCGTAGTTTTTCTTTTGTTCTTTTTGAGTGTCACATCTTTATTCCTTGTTGAAGATTAAATCAGTTTTGTCAAGTATCCGCATCACTCTGTGGTCTCAGAATTTTTTTTTTGGTAGTTTTTCTTTTGTTCTTTTTGAGTGTCACATCTTTATTCCTTGTTGAAGATTAAATCAGCTTTTTCAAGTATCCGCATAACTCTGTGGTCTCAGGATTTTTTTTTTGGTAGTTTTTCTTTTGTCCTTTTTGAGTGTCACATCTTTATTCCTTGTTGAAAATTAAATCAGTTTTTTCAAGTATCCGCATCACTCTGTGGTCTCAGGATTTTTTTTTTGGTAGTTTTTTTTCGTTCTTTTTGAGAGTCATATCTTTATACGTTTTGAAGAATAAATCAGTTTTTTCAAGTATCCGCATCACTTTGTGGTCTCAGGATTTTTTTTTTGGTAGTTTTTCTTTTGTTCTTTTTGCGAGTCACATCATTATACCTTGGTGAAGATTAAATCAGTTTTTTCAAGTATCCGCATCACTCTGTGGTATCAGGATTTTTTTTTGGTAGTTTTACTTTGTTCTTTTTGAGTGTCACATCTTTATTCCTTGTTGAAGATTAAATCAGTTTTTTCAAGTAT
Organism: Acanthosepion lycidas; assembly: GCA_963932145.1. Taxonomy (NCBI): domain Eukaryota; kingdom Metazoa; phylum Mollusca; class Cephalopoda; order Sepiida; family Sepiidae; genus Acanthosepion; species Acanthosepion lycidas. The sequence continues at coordinate 48,202,024 of OZ010615.1, forward strand.
CCGCATCACTTTGTGGTCTCAGGATTTTTTTTTTGGTAGTTTTTCTTTTGTTCTTTTTGCGAGTCACATCATTATACCTTGGTGAAGATTAAATCAGTTTTTTCAAGTATCCGCATAACTCTGTGGTCTCAGGTTTTTTTTTGTAGTTTTTCTTTGGTTCTTTTTGAGAGTCACATCTTTATACGTTGTTGAAGATTAAATCAGTTTTGTCAAGTATCCGCATCACTCTGTGGTCTCAGTTTTTTTTTTGTTAGTTTTTCATTTGTTCTTTTTGAAAGTCACATCTTTATACCTTGTTGAAGATTAAATCAGTTTTTTCAAGTATCCGCATCACTCTGTGGTATCAGGATTTTTTTTTGGTAGTTTTACTTTGTTCTTTTTGAGTGTCACATCTTTATTCCTTGTTGAAGATTAAATCTGTTTTTTCAAGTATCCGCATCACTCTGTGGTCTCAGGTTTTTTTTTTTGGTAGTTTTTCTTTTGTTCTTTTTCAGTGTCACATCTTTATACCTTGATGAAGATTAAATCAGTTTTTTCAAGTATACGCATCACTCTGTGGTCTGAGGTTTTTTTTTGTAGTTTTTCTTTGGTTCTTTTTGAGAGTCACATCTTTATACGTTGTTGAAGAATAAATCAGTGTTTTCAAGTATCCGCATCCCTTTGTGGTCTCAGGATTTTTTTTTTGGTAGTTTTTTTTTTGTTCTTTTTGCGAGTCACATCTTTATACCTTGTTGAAGATTAAATCAGTTTTTTCAAGTATTTGCATCACTCTGTGGTCTCAGGATTTTTTTTTTGGTAGTTTTTCTTTTGTTCTTTTTGAGTGTCACATCTTTATTCCTTGTTGAAGATTAAATCAGTTTTGTCAAGTATCCGCATCACTCTGTGGTCTCAGAATTTTTTTTTTGGTAGTTTTTCTTTTGTTCTTTTTGAGTGTCACATCTTTATTCCTTGTTGAAGATTAAATCAGCTTTTTCAAGTATCCGCATAACTCTGTGGTCTCAGGATTTTTATTTGGTAGTTTTTATTTTGTTCATTTTCAGTGTCACATCTTTATATCTTGATGAAGATTAAATCAGTTTTTTCAAGTATCCGCATCACTCTGTGGTCTCAGGATTTTTTTTTTGGTAGTTTTTTTCGTTCTTTTTGAGAGTCACATCTTTATACGTTGTTGAAGAATAAATCAGTTTTTTCAAGTATCCGCATCACTTTGTGGTCTCAGGATTTTTTTTTTGGTAGTTTTTCTTTTGTTCTTTTTGAGTGTCACATCTTTATTCCTTGTTGAAGATTAAATCAGCTTTTTCAAGTATCCGCATAACTCTGTGGTCTCAGGATTTTTTTTTTGGTAGTTTTTCTTTTGTCCTTTTTGACTGTCACATCTTTATTCCTTGTTGAAAATTAAATCAGTTTTTTCAAGTATCCGCATCACTCTGTGGTCTCAGGATTTTTTTTTGGTAGTTTTTTTTCGTTCTTTTTGAGAGTCACATCTTTATAAGTATTGAAGAATAAATCAGTTTTTTCAAGTATCCGCATCACTTTGTGGTCTCAGGATTTTTTTTTTGGTAGTTTTTCTTTTGTTCTTTTTGCGAGTCACATCATTATACCTTGGTGAAGATTAAATCAGTTTTTTCAAGTATCCGCATCACTCTGTGGTATCAGGATTTTTTTTTGGTAGTTTTACTTTGTTCTTTTTGAGTGTCACATCTTTATTCCTTGTTGAAGATTAAATCAGTTTTTTCAAGTATCCGCATCACTTTGTGGTCTCAGGATTTTTTTTTTGGTAGTTTTTCTTTTGTTCTTTTTGCGAGTCACATCATTATACCTTGGTGAAGATTAAATCAGTTTTTTCAAGTATCCGCATAACTCTGTGGTCTCAGGTTTTTTTTTGTAGTTTTTCTTTGGTTCTTTTTGAGAGTCACATCTTTATACGTTGTTGAAGATTAAATCAGTTTTGTCAAGTATCCGCATCACTCTGTGGTCTCAGTTTTTTTTTTGTTAGTTTTTCATTTGTTCTTTTTGAAAGTCACATCTTTATACCTTGTTGAAGATTAAATCAGTTTTTTCAAGTATCCGCATCACTCTGTGGTATCAGGATTTTTTTTTGGTAGTTTTACTTTGTTCTTTTTGAGTGTCACATCTTTATTCCTTGTTGAAGATTAAATCTGTTTTTTCAAGTATCCGCATCACTCTGTGGTCTCAGGTTTTTTTTTTTGGTAGTTTTTCTTTTGTTCTTTTTCAGTGTCACATCTTTATACCTTGATGAAGATTAAATCAGTTTTTTCAAGTATACGCATCACTCTGTGGTCTGAGGTTTTTTTTTGTAGTTTTTCTTTGGTTCTTTTTGAGAGTCACATCTTTATACGTTGTTGAAGAATAAATCAGTGTTTTCAAGTATCCGCATCCCTTTGTGGTCTCAGGATTTTTTTTTTGGTAGTTTTTTTTTTGTTCTTTTTGCGAGTCACATCTTTATACCTTGTTGAAGATTAAATCAGTTTTTTCAAGTATTTGCATCACTCTGTGGTCTCAGGATTTTTTTTTTGGTAGTTTTTCTTTTGTTCTTTTTGAGTGTCACATCTTTATTCCTTGTTGAAGATTAAATCAGTTTTGTCAAGTATCCGCATCACTCTGTGGTCTCAGAATTTTTTTTTTGGTAGTTTTTCTTTTGTTCTTTTTGAGTGTCACATCTTTATTCCTTGTTGAAGATTAAATCAGCTTTTTCAAGTATCCGCATAACTCTGTGGTCTCAGGATTTTTTTTTTGGTATGTTTTCTTTTGTCCTTTTTGAGTGTCACATCTTTATTCCTTGTTGAAAATTAAATCAGTTTTTTCAAGTATCCGCATCACTCTGTGGTCTCAGGATTTTTTTTTTGGTAGTTTTTTTTTCGTTCATTTTGAGAGTCATATCTTTATACCTTGTTGAAGATTAAATCAGTTTTGTCAAGTATCCGCATCACTCTGTGGTCTCAGTTTTTTTTGGTAGTTTTTCTTTTGTTCTTTTTGAGAGTCACATCTTTATACCTTGTTGAAGATTAAATCAGTTTTTTCAAGTATCTGCATCACTCTGTGGTCTCAGGATTTTTTTTTGGTAGTTTTACTTTGTTCTTTTTGAGTGTCACATCTTTATTCCTTGTTGAAGATTAAATCAGCTTTTTCAAGTATCCGCATAACTCTGTGGTCTCAGGATTTTTATTTGGTAGTTTTTATTTTGTTCATTTTCAGTGTCACATCTTTATATCTTGATGAAGATTAAATCAGTTTTTTCAAGTATCCGCATCACTCTGTGGTCTCAGGATTTTTTTTTTGGTAGTTTTTTTCGTTCTTTTTGAGAGTCACATCTTTATACGTTGTTGAAGAATAAATCAGTTTTTTCAAGTATCCGCATCACTTTGTGGTCTCAGGATTTTTTTTTTGGTAGTTTTTCTTTTGTTCTTTTTGCGAGTCACATCATTATACCTTGGTGAAGATTAAATCAGTTTTTTCTAGTATCCGCATCACTCTGTGGTCTCAGGATTTTTTTTTGGTAGTTTTTCTTTTGTTCTTTTTGAGTGTCACATCTTTATTCCTTGTTGAAGATTAAATCAGTTTTGTCAAGTATCCGCATCACTCTGTGGTCTCAGAATTTTTTTTTTGGTAGTATTTCTTTTGTTCTTTTTGAGTGTCACATCTTTATTCCTTGTTGAAGATTAAATCAGCTTTTTCAAGTATCCGCATAACTCTGTGGTCTCAGGATTTTTTTTTTGGTAGTTTTTCTTTTGTCCTTTTTGACTGTCACATCTTTATTCCTTGTTGAAGATTAAATCAGCTTTTTCAAGTATCCGCATAACTCTGTGGTCTCAGGTTTTTTTTTGTAGTTTTTCTTTGGTTCTTTTTGAGAGTCACATCTATATACGTTGTTGAAGATTAAATCAGTTTTTTCAAGTATCCGCATCACTCTGTGGTATCAGGATTTTTTTTGGTAGTTTTACTTTGTTCTTTTTGAGTGTCACATCTTTATTCCTTGTTGAAGATTAAATCAGTTTTTTCAAGTATCCGCATCACTCTGTGGTCTCAGGATTTTTTTTTTGGTAGTTTTTTTTTTGTTCTTTTTCAGTGTCACATCTTTATACCTTGATGAAGATTAAATCAGTTTTTTCAAGTATTTGCATCACTCTGTGGTCTCAGGATTTTTTTTTCGTAGTTTTTCTTTTGTTCTTTTGAGAGTCACATCTTTATACCTTGTTGAAGATTAAATCAGTTTTGTCAAGTATCCGCATCACTCTGTGGTCTCAGTTTTTTTTTGGTAGTTTTTCTTTTGTTCTTTTTGTGAGTCACATCATTATACCTTGGTGAAGATTAAATCAGTTTTTTCAAGTATCCGCATCACTCTGTGGTCTCAGGATTTTTTTTTGGTAGTTTTTCTTTTGTTCTTTTTGAGTGTCACATCTTTATTCCTTGTTGAAGATTAAATCAGTTTTTTCAAGTATCCGCATAACTCTGTGGTCTCAGGTTTTTTTTTGTAGTTTTTCTTTGGTTCTTTTTGAGAGTCACATCTATATACGTTGTTGAAGATTAAATCAGTTTTGTCAAGTATCCGCATCACTCTGTGGTCTCAGTTTTTTTTTTGGTAGTTTTTCATTTGTTCTTTTTGAAAGTCACATCTTTATACCTTGTTGAAGATTAAATCAGTTTTTTCAAGTATCCGCATCACTCTGTGGTATCAGGATTTTTTTTGGTAGTTTTACTTTGTTCTTTTTGAGTGTCACATCTTTATTCCTTGTTGAAGATTAAATCAGTTTTTTCAAGTATCCGCATCACTCTGTGGTCTCAGGATTTTTTTTTTGGTAGTTTTTTTTTTGTTCTTTTTCAGTGTCACATCTTTATACCTTGATGAAGATTAAATCAGTTTTTTCAAGTATTTGCATCACTCTGTGGTCTCAGGATTTTTTTTTCGTAGTTTTTCTTTTGTTCTTTTGAGAGTCACATCTTTATACCTTGTTGAAGATTAAATCAGTTTTGTCAAGTATCCGCATCACTCTGTGGTCTCAGTTTTTTTTTTGGTAGTTTTTCTTTTGTTCTTTTTGAGAGTCACATCTTTATACCTTGATGAAGATTAAATCAGTTTTTTCAAGTATCCGCATAACTCTGTGGACTCAGGATTTTTTTTTCGTAGTTTTTCTTTTGTTCTTTTTGAGAGTCACATCTTTATACCTTGTTGAAGATTAAATCAGTTTTGTCAAGTATACGCATCACTCTGTGGTCTCAGTTTTTTTTTTGGTAGTTTTTCTTTTGTTCTTTTTGAGAGTCACATCTTTATACCTTGATGAAGATTAAATCAGTTTTTTCAAGTATCCGCATAACTCTGTGGACTCAGGATTTTTTTTTCGTAGTTTTTCTTTTGTTCTTTTTGAGAGTCACATCTTTATACCTTGTTGAAGATTAAATCAGTTTTGTCAAGTATCCGCATCACTCTGTGGTCTCAGTTTTTTTTTTGGTAGTTTTTCTTTTGTTCTTTTTGAGAGTCACATCTTTATACCTTGATGAAGATTAAATCAGTTTTTTCAAGTATCCGCATAACTCTGTGGACTCAGGATTTTTTTTTCGTAGTTTTTCTTTTGTTCTTTTTGAGAGTCACATCTTTATACCTTGTTGAAGATTAAATCAGTTTTGTCAAGTATCCGCATCACTCTGTGGTCTCAGTTTTTTTTTTCGTAGTTTTTCTTTTGTTCTTTTTCAGTGTCACATCTTTATACCTTGATGAAGATTAAATCAGTTTTTTCAAGTATACGCATCACTCTGTGGTCTCATGATTTTTTTTGTTAGTTTTTCTTTTGTTCTTTTTGAGAGTCACATCTTTATACGTTGTTGAAGAATAAATTAGTTTTTTCAAGTATCCGAATCAATTTGTGGTCTCAGGATTTTTTTTTTGGTAGTTTTTCTTTTGTTCTTTTTGAGAGTCACATCTTTATACCTTGATGAAGATTAAATCAGTTTTTTCAAGTATCCGCATAACTCTGTGGACTCAGGATTTTTTTTTTGGTAGTTTTTCTTTTGTTCTTTTTGAGAGTCACATCTTTATACCTTGTTGAAGATTAAATCAGTTTTGTCAAGTATCCGCATCACTCTGTGGTCTCAGTTTTTTTTTTGGTAGTTTTTCTTTTGTTCTTTTTGAAAGTCACATCTTTATACCTTGTTGAAGATTAAATCAGTCTTTTCAAGTATCTGCATCACTCTGTGGTCTCAGGATTTTTTTTTGGTAGTTTTACTTTGTTCTTTTTGAGTGTCACATCTTTATTCCTTGTTGAAGATTAAATCAGCTTTTTCAAGTATCCGCATAATTCTGTGGTCTCAGGATTTTTTTTTGGTAGTTTTTATTTTGTTCATTTTCAGTGTCACATCTTTATATCTTGATGAAGATTAAATCAGCTTTTTCAAGTATCCGCATAACTCTGTGGTCTCAGGATTTTTTTTTTGGTAGTTTTTTTTCGTTCTTTTTGAGAGTCATATCTTTATACGTTTTGAAGAATAAATCAGTTTTTTCAAGTATCCGCATCACTTTGTGGTCTCAGGATTTTTTTTTTGGTAGTTTTTCTTTTGTTCTATTTGCGAGTCACATCATTATACCTTGGTGAAGATTAAATCAGTTTTTTCAAGTATGCGCATCACTCTGTGGTATCAGGATTTTTTTTTGGTAGTTTTACTTTGTTCTTTTTGAGTGTCACATCTTTATTCCTTGTTGAAGATTAAATCAGTGTTTTCAAGTATCCGCATCCCTTTGTGGTCTCAGGATTTTTTTTTTGGTAGTTTTTTTTTGTTCTTTTTGCGAGTCACATCTTTATACCTTGTTGAAGATTAAATCAGTTTTTTCAAGTATTTGCATCACTCTGTGGTCTCAGGATATTTTTTTGGTAGTTTTTCTTTTGTTCTTTTTGAGTGTCACATCTTTATTCCTTGTTGAAGATTAAATCAGTTTTGTCAAGTATCCGCATCACTCTGTGGTCTCAGAATTTTTTTTTTGGTAGTTTTTCTTTTGTTCTTTTTGAGTGTCACATCTTTATTCCTTGTTGAAGATTAAATCAGCTTTTTCAAGTATCCGCATAACTCTGTGGTATCAGGATTTTTTTTTTTGGTAGTTTTTTTTCGTTCTTTTTGAGAGTCATATCTTTATACGTTTTGAAGAATAAATCAGTTTTTTCAAGTATCCGCATCACTTTGTGGTCTCAGGATTTTTTTTTTGGTAGTTTTTCTTTTGTTCTTTTTGCGAGTCACATCATTATACCTTGGTGAAGATTAAATCAGTTTTTTCAAGTATCCGCATCACTCTGTGGTATCAGGATTTTTTTTTGGTAGTTTTACTTTGTTCTTTTTGAGTGTCACATCTTTATTCCTTGTTGAAGATTAAAAGAGTTTTTTCAAGTATCCGCATCACTCTGTGGTCTCAGGATTTTTTTTTTGGTAGTTTTTCTTTTGTTCTTTTTCAGTGTCACATCTTTATACCTTGATGAAGATTAAATCAGTTTTTTCGAGTATCCGCATTACTCTGTGGACTCAGGATTTTTTTTTCGTAGTTTTTCTTTTGTTCTTTTTGAGAGTCACATCTTTATACCTTGTTGAAGATTAAATCAGTTTTGTCAAGTATCCGTATCACTCTGTGGTCTCAGTTTTTTTTTTGGTAGTTTTTCTTTTGTTCTTTTTGAAAGTCACATCTTTATACCTTGTTGAAGATTAAATCAGTTTTTTCAAGTATCTGCATCACTCTGTGGTCTCAGGATTTTTTTTTGGTAGTTTTACTTTGTTCTTTTTGAGTGTCACATCTTTATTCCTTGTTGAAGATTAAATCAGCTTTTTCAAGTATCCGCATAACTCTGTGGTCTCAGGATTTTTTTTTGGTAGTTTTTATTTTGTTCATTTTCAGTGTCACATCTTTATATCTTGATGAAGATTAAATCAGTTTTTTCAAGTATCCGCATCACTCTGTGGTCTCAGGATTTTTTTTTGGTAGTTTTTTTCGTTCTTTTTGAGTGTCACATCTTTATTCCTTGTTGAAAATTAAATCAGTTTTTTCAAGTATCCGCATAACTCTGTGGTCTCAGGATTTTTTTTTTGGTAGTTTTTCTTTTGTTCTTTTTCAGTGTCACATCTTTATACCTTGTTGAAGATTAAATCAGTTTTTTCAAGTATCTGCATCACTCTGTGGTCTCAGGATTTTTTTTTGGTAGTTTTACTTTGTTCTTTTTGAGTGTCACATCTTTATTCCTTGTTGAAGATTAAATCAGCTTTTTCAAGTATCCGCATAACTCTGTGGTCTCAGGATTTTTTTTTGGTAGTTTTTATTTTGTTCATTTTCAGTGTCACATCTTTATATCTTGATGAAGATTAAATCAGTTTTTTCAAGTATCCGCATCACTCTGTGGTCTCAGGATTTTTTTTTTGGTAGTTTTTTTCGTTCTTTTTGAGTGTCACATCTTTATTCCTTGTTGAAAATTAAATCAGTTTTTTCAAGTATCCCCATCACTCTGTGGACTCAGGATTTTTTTTTCGTAGTTTTTCTTTTGTTCTTTTTGAGAGTCACATCTTTATACCTTGTTGAAGATTAAATCAGTTTTGTCAAGTATACGCATCACTGTGTGGTCTGAGGTTTTTTTTTGTAGTTTTTCTTTGGTTCTTTTTGCGAGTCACATCTTTATACCTTGTTGAAGATTCAATCAGTTTTTTCAAGTATTTGCATCACTCTGTGGTCTCAGGATTTTTTTTTTGGTAGTTTTTCTTTTGTTCTTTTTGAGTGTCACATCTTTATTCCTTGTTGAAGATTAAATCAGTTTTGTCAAGTATCCGCATCACTCTGTGGTCTCAGAATTTTTTTTTTGGTAGTTTTTCTTTTGTTCTTTTTGAGTGTCACATCTTTATTCCTTGTTGAAGATTAAATCAGTTTTTTCAAGTATCCGCATAACTCTGTGGTCTCAGGTTTTTTTTTGTAGTTTTTCTTTGGTTCTTTTTGAGAGTCACATCTATATACGTTGTTGAAGATTAAATCAGTTTTGTCAAGTATCCGCATCACTCTGTGGTCTCAGTTTTTTTTTTGGTAGTTTTTCATTTGTTCTTTTTGAAAGTCACATCTTTATACCTTGTTGAAGATTAAATCAGTTTTTTCAAGTATCCGCATCACTCTGTGGTATCAGGATTTTTTTTGGTAGTTTTACTTTGTTCTTTTTGAGTGTCACATCTTTATTCCTTGTTGAAGATTAAATCAGTTTTTTCAAGTATCCGCATCACTCTGTGGTCTCAGGATTTTTTTTTTGGTAGTTTTTTTTTTGTTCTTTTTCAGTGTCACATCTTTATACCTTGATGAAGATTAAATCAGTTTTTTCAAGTATTTGCATCACTCTGTGGTCTCAGGATTTTTTTTTCGTAGTTTTTCTTTTGTTCTTTTGAGAGTCACATCTTTATACCTTGTTGAAGATTAAATCAGTTTTGTCAAGTATCCGCATCACTCTGTGGTCTCAGTTTTTTTTTGGTAGTTTTTCTTTTGTTCTTTTTGAGAGTCACATCTTTATACCTTGATGAAGATTAAATCAGTTTTTTCAAGTATCCGCATCACTCTGTGGTCTCATGATGTTTTTTCGTAGTTTTTCTTTTGTTCTTTTTGAGAGTCACATCTTTATACCTTGTTGAAGATTAAATCAGTTTTGTCAAGTATCCGCATCACTCTGTGGTCTCAGTTTTTTTTTTGGTAGTTTTTCTTTTGTTCTTTTTGAGAGTCACATCTTTATACCTTGATGAAGATTAAATCAGTTTTTTCAAGTATCCGCATAACTCTGTGGACTCAGGATTTTTTTTTCGTAGTTTTTCTTTTGTTCTTTTTGAGAGTCACATCTTTATACCTTGTTGAAGATTAAATCAGTTTTGTCAAGTATACGCATCACTCTGTGGTCTCAGTTTTTTTTTTGGTAGTTTTTCTTTTGTTCTTTTTGAGAGTCACATCTTTATACCTTGATGAAGATTAAATCAGTTTTTTCAAGTATCCGCATAACTCTGTGGACTCAGGATTTTTTTTTCGTAGTTTTTCTTTTGTTCTTTTTGAGAGTCACATCTTTATACCTTGTTGAAGATTAAATCAGTTTTGTCAAGTATCCGCATCACTCTGTGGTCTCAGTTTTTTTTTTCGTAGTTTTTCTTTTGTTCTTTTTCAGTGTCACATCTTTATACCTTGATGAAGATTAAATCAGTTTTTTCAAGTATACGCATCACTCTGTGGTCTCATGATTTTTTTTGTTAGTTTTTCTTTTGTTCTTTTTGAGAGTCACATCTTTATACGTTGTTGAAGAATAAATTAGTTTTTTCAAGTATCCGAATCAATTTGTGGTCTCAGGATTTTTTTTTTGGTAGTTTTTCTTTTGTTCTTTTTGAGAGTCACATCTTTATACCTTGATGAAGATTAAATCAGTTTTTTCAAGTATCCGCATAACTCTGTGGACTCAGGATTTTTTTTTTGGTAGTTTTTCTTTTGTTCTTTTTGAGAGTCACATCTTTATACCTTGTTGAAGATTAAATCAGTTTTGTCAAGTATCCGCATCACTCTGTGGTCTCAGTTTTTTTTTTGGTAGTTTTTCTTTTGTTCTTTTTGAAAGTCACATCTTTATACCTTGTTGAAGATTAAATCAGTCTTTTCAAGTATCTGCATCACTCTGTGGTCTCAGGATTTTTTTTTGGTAGTTTTACTTTGTTCTTTTTGAGTGTCACATCTTTATTCCTTGTTGAAGATTAAATCAGCTTTTTCAAGTATCCGCATAATTCTGTGGTCTCAGGATTTTTTTTTGGTAGTTTTTATTTTGTTCATTTTCAGTGTCACATCTTTATATCTTGATGAAGATTAAATCAGCTTTTTCAAGTATCCGCATAACTCTGTGGTCTCAGGATTTTTTTTTTGGTAGTTTTTTTTCGTTCTTTTTGAGAGTCATATCTTTATACGTTTTGAAGAATAAATCAGTTTTTTCAAGTATCCGCATCACTTTGTGGTCTCAGGATTTTTTTTTTGGTAGTTTTTCTTTTGTTCTATTTGCGAGTCACATCATTATACCTTGGTGAAGATTAAATCAGTTTTTTCAAGTATGCGCATCACTCTGTGGTATCAGGATTTTTTTTTGGTAGTTTTACTTTGTTCTTTTTGAGTGTCACATCTTTATTCCTTGTTGAAGATTAAATCAGTGTTTTCAAGTATCCGCATCCCTTTGTGGTCTCAGGATTTTTTTTTGGTAGTTTTTTTTTGTTCTTTTTGCGAGTCACATCTTTATACCTTGTTGAAGATTAAATCAGTTTTTTCAAGTATTTGCATCACTCTGTGGTCTCAGGATATTTTTTTGGTAGTTTTTCTTTTGTTCTTTTTGAGTGTCACATCTTTATTCCTTGTTGAAGATTAAATCAGTTTTGTCAAGTATCCGCATCACTCTGTGGTCTCAGAATTTTTTTTTTGGTAGTTTTTCTTTTGTTCTTTTTGAGTGTCACATCTTTATTCCTTGTTGAAGATTAAATCAGCTTTTTCAAGTATCCGCATAACTCTGTGGTATCAGGATTTTTTTTTTTGGTAGTTTTTTTTCGTTCTTTTTGAGAGTCATATCTTTATACGTTTTGAAGAATAAATCAGTTTTTTCAAGTATCCGCATCACTTTGTGGTCTCAGGATTTTTTTTTTGGTAGTTTTTCTTTTGTTCTTTTTGCGAGTCACATCATTATACCTTGGTGAAGATTAAATCAGTTTTTTCAAGTATCCGCATCACTCTGTGGTATCAGGATTTTTTTTTGGTAGTTTTACTTTGTTCTTTTTGAGTGTCACATCTTTATTCCTTGTTGAAGATTAAAAGAGTTTTTTCAAGTATCCGCATCACTCTGTGGTCTCAGGATTTTTTTTTTGGTAGTTTTTCTTTTGTTCTTTTTCAGTGTCACATCTTTATACCTTGATGAAGATTAAATCAGTTTTTTCGAGTATCCGCATTACTCTGTGGACTCAGGATTTTTTTTTCGTAGTTTTTCTTTTGTTCTTTTTGAGAGTCACATCTTTATACCTTGTTGAAGATTAAATCAGTTTTGTCAAGTATCCGTATCACTCTGTGGTCTCAGTTTTTTTTTTGGTAGTTTTTCTTTTGTTCTTTTTGAAAGTCACATCTTTATACCTTGTTGAAGATTAAATCAGTTTTTTCAAGTATCTGCATCACTCTGTGGTCTCAGGATTTTTTTTTGGTAGTTTTACTTTGTTCTTTTTGAGTGTCACATCTTTATTCCTTGTTGAAGATTAAATCAGCTTTTTCAAGTATCCGCATAACTCTGTGGTCTCAGGATTTTTTTTTGGTAGTTTTTATTTTGTTCATTTTCAGTGTCACATCTTTATATCTTGATGAAGATTAAATCAGTTTTTTCAAGTATCCGCATCACTCTGTGGTCTCAGGATTTTTTTTTGGTAGTTTTTTTCGTTCTTTTTGAGTGTCACATCTTTATTCCTTGTTGAAAATTAAATCAGTTTTTTCAAGTATCCGCATAACTCTGTGGTCTCAGGATTTTTTTTTTGGTAGTTTTTCTTTTGTTCTTTTTCAGTGTCACATCTTTATACCTTGTTGAAGATTAAATCAGTTTTTTCAAGTATCTGCATCACTCTGTGGTCTCAGGATTTTTTTTTGGTAGTTTTACTTTGTTCTTTTTGAGTGTCACATCTTTATTCCTTGTTGAAGATTAAATCAGCTTTTTCAAGTATCCGCATAACTCTGTGGTCTCAGGATTTTTTTTTGGTAGTTTTTATTTTGTTCATTTTCAGTGTCACATCTTTATATCTTGATGAAGATTAAATCAGTTTTTTCAAGTATCCGCATCACTCTGTGGTCTCAGGATTTTTTTTTTGGTAGTTTTTTTCGTTCTTTTTGAGTGTCACATCTTTATTCCTTGTTGAAAATTAAATCAGTTTTTTCAAGTATCCCCATCACTCTGTGGACTCAGGATTTTTTTTTCGTAGTTTTTCTTTTGTTCTTTTTGAGAGTCACATCTTTATACCTTGTTGAAGATTAAATCAGTTTTGTCAAGTATACGCATCACTGTGTGGTCTGAGGTTTTTTTTTGTAGTTTTTCTTTGGTTCTTTTTGCGAGTCACATCTTTATACCTTGTTGAAGATTCAATCAGTTTTTTCAAGTATTTGCATCACTCTGTGGTCTCAGGATTTTTTTTTTGGTAGTTTTTCTTTTGTTCTTTTTGAGTGTCACATCTTTATTCCTTGTTGAAGATTAAATCAGTTTTGTCAAGTATCCGCATCACTCTGTGGTCTCAGAATTTTTTTTTTGGTAGTTTTTCTTTTGTTCTTTTTGAGTGTCACATCTTTATTCCTTGTTGAAGATTAAATCAGTTTTTTCAAGTATCCGCATAACTCTGTGGTCTCAGGTTTTTTTTTGTAGTTTTTCTTTGGTTCTTTTTGAGAGTCACATCTATATACGTTGTTGAAGATTAAATCAGTTTTGTCAAGTATCCGCATCACTCTGTGGTCTCAGTTTTTTTTTTGGTAGTTTTTCATTTGTTCTTTTTGAAAGTCACATCTTTATACCTTGTTGAAGATTAAATCAGTTTTTTCAAGTATCCGCATCACTCTGTGGTATCAGGATTTTTTTTGGTAGTTTTACTTTGTTCTTTTTGAGTGTCACATCTTTATTCCTTGTTGAAGATTAAATCAGTTTTTTCAAGTATCCGCATCACTCTGTGGTCTCAGGATTTTTTTTTTGGTAGTTTTTTTTTTGTTCTTTTTCAGTGTCACATCTTTATACCTTGATGAAGATTAAATCAGTTTTTTCAAGTATTTGCATCACTCTGTGGTCTCAGGATTTTTTTTTCGTAGTTTTTCTTTTGTTCTTTTGAGAGTCACATCTTTATACCTTGTTGAAGATTAAATCAGTTTTGTCAAGTATCCGCATCACTCTGTGGTCTCAGTTTTTTTTTGGTAGTTTTTCTTTTGTTCTTTTTGAGAGTCACATCTTTATACCTTGATGAAGATTAAATCAGTTTTTTCAAGTATCCGCATCACTCTGTGGTCTCATGATGTTTTTTCGTAGTTTTTCTTTTGTTCTTTTTGAGAGTCACATCTTTATACCTTGTTGAAGATTAAATCAGTTTTGTCAAGTATCCGCATCACTCTGTGGTCTCAGTTTTTTTTTTGGTAGTTTTTCTTTTGTTCTTTTTGAGAGTCACATCTTTATACCTTGATGAAGATTAAATCAGTTTTTTCAAGTATCCGCATAACTCTGTGGACTCAGGATTTTTTTTTCGTAGTTTTTCTTTTGTTCTTTTTGAGAGTCACATCTTTATACCTTGTTGAAGATTAAATCAGTTTTGTCAAGTATACGCATCACTCTGTGGTCTCAGTTTTTTTTTTGGTAGTTTTTCTTTTGTTCTTTTTGAGAGTCACATCTTTATACCTTGATGAAGATTAAATCAGTTTTTTCAAGTATCCGCATAACTCTGTGGACTCAGGATTTTTTTTTCGTAGTTTTTCTTTTGTTCTTTTTGAGAGTCACATCTTTATACCTTGTTGAAGATTAAATCAGTTTTGTCAAGTATCCGCATCACTCTGTGGTCTCAGGATTTTTTTTTTGGTAGTTTTTTTTCGTTCTTTTTGAGAGTCACATCTTTATTCGTATTGAAGAATAAATCAGTTTTTTCAAGTATCCGCATCACTTTGTGGTCTCAGGATTTTTTTTTTGGTAGTTTTTCTTTTGTTCTTTTTGCGAGTCACATCATTATACCTTGGTGAAGATTAAATCAGTTTTTTCAAGTATCCGCATCACTCTGTGGTCTCAGGATTTTTTTTTGGTAGTTTTTCTTTTGTTCTTTTTGAGTGTCACATCTTTATTCCTTGTTGAAGATTAAATCAGTTTTTTCAAGTATCCGCATAACTCTGTGGTCTCAGGTTTTTTTTTGTAGTTTTTCTTTGGTTCTTTTTGAGAGTCACATCTATATACGTTGTTGAAGATTAAATCAGTTTTGTCAAGTATCCGCATCACTCTGTGGTCTCAGTTTTTTTTTTGGTAGTTTTTCATTTGTTCTTTTTGAAAGTCACATCTTTATACCTTGTTGAAGATTAAATCAGTTTTTTCAAGTATCCGCATCACTCTGTGGTATCAGGATTTTTTTTGGTAGTTTTACTTTGTTCTTTTTGAGTGTCACATCTTTATTCCTTGTTGAAGATTAAATCAGTTTTTTCAAGTATCCGCATCACTCTGTGGTCTCAGGATTTTTTTTTTGGTAGTTTTTTTTTTGTTCTTTTTCAGTGTCACATCTTTATACCTTGATGAAGATTAAATCAGTTTTTTCAAGTATTTGCATCACTCTGTGGTCTCAGGATTTTTTTTTCGTAGTTTTTCTTTTGTTCTTTTGAGAGTCACATCTTTATACCTTGTTGAAGATTAAATCAGTTTTGTCAAGTATCCGCATCACTCTGTGGTCTCAGTTTTTTTTTTGGTAGTTTTTCTTTTGTTCTTTTTGAGAGTCACATCTTTATACCTTGATGAAGATTAAATCAGTTTTTTCAAGTATCCGCATCACTCTGTGGTCTCATGATTTTTTTTTCGTAGTTTTTCTTTTGTTCTTTTTGAGAGTCACATCTTTATACCTTGTTGAAGATTAAATCAGTTTTGTCAAGTATCCGCATCACTCTGTGGTCTCAGTTTTTTTTTTGGTAGTTTTTCTTTTGTTCTTTTTGAGAGTCACATCTTTATACCTTGATGAAGATTAAATCAGTTTTTTCAAATATCCGCATAACTCTGTGGACTCAGGATTTTTTTTTCGTAGTTTTTCTTTTGTTCTTTTTGAGAGTCACATCTTTATACCTTGTTGAAGATTAAATCAGTTTTGTCAAGTATACGCATCACTCTGTGGTCTCAGTTTTTTTTTTGGTAGTTTTTCTTTTGTTCTTTTTGAGAGTCACATCTTTATACCTTGATGAAGATTAAATCAGTTTTTTCAAGTATCCGCATAACTCTGTAGACTCAGGATTTTTTTTTCGTAGTTTTTCTTTTGTTCTTTTTGAGAGTCACATCTTTATACCTTGTTGAAGATTAAATCAGTTTTGTCAAGTATCCGCATCACTCTGTGGTCTCAGTTTTTTTTTTCGTAGTTTTTCTTTTGTTCTTTTTCAGTGTCACATCTTTATACCTTGATGAAGATTAAATCAGTTTTTTCAAGTATACGCATCACTCTGTGGTCTCATGATTTTTTTTGTTAGTTTTTCTTTTGTTCTTTTTGAGAGTCACATCTTTATACGTTGTTGAAGAATAAATTAGTTTTTTCAAGTATCCGAATCACTTTGTGGTCTCAGGATTTTTTTTTTGGTAGTTTTTCTTTTGTTCTTTTTGAGAGTCACATCTTTATACCTTGATGAAGATTAAATCAGTTTTTTCAAGTATCCGCATAACTCTGTGGACTCAGGATTTTTTTTTTGGTAGTTTTTCTTTTGTTCTTTTTGAGAGTCACATCTTTATACCTTGTTGAAGATTAAATCAGTTTTGTCAAGTATCCGCATCACTCTGTGGTCTCAGTTTTTTTTTTGGTAGTTTTTCTTTTGTTCTTTTTGAAAGTCACATCTTTATACCTTGTTGAAGATTAAATCAGTCTTTTCAAGTATCTGCATCACTCTGTGGTCTCAGGATTTTTTTTTGGTAGTTTTACTTTGTTCTTTTTGAGTGTCACATCTTTATTCCTTGTTGAAGATTAAATCAGCTTTTTCAAGTATCCGCATAACTCTGTGGTCTCAGGATTTTTTTTTTTGGTAGTTTTTTTTCGTTCTTTTTGAGAGTCATATCTTTATACGTTTTGAAGAATAAATCAGTTTTTTCAAGTATCCGCATCACTTTGTGGTCTCAGGATTTTTTTTTTGGTAGTTTTTCTTTTGTTCTTTTTGCGAGTCACATCATTATACCTTGGTGAAGATTAAATCAGTTTTTTCAAGTATCCGCATCACTCTGTGGTATCAGGATTTTTTTTTTGGTAGTTTTACTTTGTTCTTTTTGAGTGTCACATCTTTATTCCTTGTTGAAGATTAAATCAGTTTTTTCAAGTATCCGCATAACTCTGTGGTCTCAGGATTTTTTTTTGGTAGTTTTTATTTTGTTCATTTTCAGTGTCACATCTTTATATCTTGATGAAGATTAAATCAGTTTTTTCAAGTATCCGCATCACTCTGTGGTCTCAGGATTTTTTTTTGGTAGTTTTTTTCGTTCTTTTTGAGTGTCACATCTTTATTCCTTGTTGAAAATTAAATCAGTTTTTTCAAGTATCCGCATAACTCTGTGGTCTCAGGATTTTTTTTTTGGTAGTTTTTCTTTTGTTCTTTTTCAGTGTCACATCTTTATACCTTGTTGAAGATTAAATCAGTTTTTTCAAGTATCTGCATCACTCTGTGGTCTCAGGATTTTTTTTTGGTAGTTTTACTTTGTTCTTTTTGAGTGTCACATCTTTATTCCTTGTTGAAGATTAAATCAGCTTTTTCAAGTATCCGCATAACTCTGTGGTCTCAGGATTTTTTTTTGGTAGTTTTTATTTTGTTCATTTTCAGTGTCACATCTTTATATCTTGATGAAGATTAAATCAGTTTTTTCAAGTATCCGCATCACTCTGTGGTCTCAGGATTTTTTTTTTGGTAGTTTTTTTCGTTCTTTTTGAGTGTCACATCTTTATTCCTTGTTGAAAATTAAATCAGTTTTTTCAAGTATCCCCATCACTCTGTGGACTCAGGATTTTTTTTTCGTAGTTTTTCTTTTGTTCTTTTTGAGAGTCACATCTTTATACCTTGTTGAAGATTAAATCAGTTTTGTCAAGTATACGCATCACTCTGTGGTCTGAGGTTTTTTTTTGTAGTTTTTCTTTGGTTCTTTTTGCGAGTCACATCTTTATACCTTGTTGAAGATTAAATCAGTTTTTTCAAGTATTTGCATCACTCTGTGGTCTCAGGATTTTTTTTTTGGTAGTTTTTCTTTTGTTCTTTTTGAGTGTCACATCTTTATTCCTTGTTGAAGATTAAATCAGTTTTGTCAAGTATCCGCATCACTCTGTGGTCTCAGAATTTTTTTTTTGGTAGTTTTTCTTTTGTTCTTTTTGAGTGTCACATCTTTATTCCTTGTTGAAGATTAAATCAGCTTTTTCAAGTATCCGCATAACTCTGTGGTCTCAGGATTTTTTTTTTGGTAGTTTTTCTTTTGTCCTTTTTGAGTGTCACATCTTTATTCCTTGTTGAAAATTAAATCAGTTTTTTCAAGTATCCGCATCACTCTGTGGTCTCAGGATTTTTTTTTTGGTAGTTTTTTTTCGTTCTTTTTGAGAGTCATATCTTTATACGTTTTGAAGAATAAATCAGTTTTTTCAAGTATCCGCATCACTTTGTGGTCTCAGGATTTTTTTTTTGGTAGTTTTTCTTTTGTTCTTTTTGCGAGTCACATCATTATACCTTGGTGAAGATTAAATCAGTTTTTTCAAGTATCCGCATCACTCTGTGGTATCAGGATTTTTTTTTGGTAGTTTTACTTTGTTCTTTTTGAGTGTCACATCTTTATTCCTTGTTGAAGATTAAATCAGTTTTTTCAAGTATCCGCATCACTTTGTGGTCTCAGGATTTTTTTTTTGGTAGTTTTTCTTTTGTTCTTTTTGCGAGTCACATCATTATACCTTGGTGAAGATTAAATCAGTTTTTTCAAGTATCCGCATAACTCTGTGGTCTCAGGTTTTTTTTTGTAGTTTTTCTTTGGTTCTTTTTGAGAGTCACATCTTTATACGTTGTTGAAGATTAAATCAGTTTTGTCAAGTATCCGCATCACTCTGTGGTCTCAGTTTTTTTTTTTGGTAGTTTTTCATTTGTTCTTTTTGAAAGTCACATCTGTATACCTTGTTGAAGATTAAATCAGTTTTTTCAAGTATCCGCATCACTCTGTGGTATCAGGATTTTTTTTTGGTAGTTTTACTTTGTTCTTTTTGAGTGTCACATCTTATTCCTTGTTGAAGATTAAATCAGTTTTTTCAAGTATCCGCATCACTCTGTGGTCTCAGGTTTTTTTTTTGGTAGTTTTTCTTTTGTTCTTTTTCAGTGTCACATCTTTATACCTTGATGAAGATTAAATCAGTTTTTTCAAGTATACGCATCACTCTGTGGTCTGAGGTTTTTTTTTGTAGTTTTTCTTTGGTTCTTTTTGAGAGTCACATCTTTATACGTTGTTGAAGAATAAATCAGTGTTTTCAAGTATCCGCATCCCTTTGTGGTCTCAGGATTTTTTTTTTGGTAGTTTTTTTTTTGTTCTTTTTGCGAGTCACATCTTTATACCTTGTTGAAGATTAAATCAGTTTTTTCAAGTATTTGCATCAGTCTGTGGTCTCAGGATTTTTTTTTTGGTAGTTTTTCTTTTGTTCTTTTTGAGTGTCACATCTTTATTCCTTGTTGAAGATTAAATCAGTTTTGTCAAGTATCCGCATCACTCTGTGGTCTCAGAATTTTTTTTTTGGTAGTTTTTCTTTTGTTCTTTTTGAGTGTCACATCTTTATTCCTTGTTGAAGATTAAATCAGCTTTTTCAAGTATCCGCATAACTCTGTGGTCTCAGGATTTTTTTTTTGGTAGTTTTTCTTTTGTCCTTTTTGAGTGTCACATCTTTATTCCTTGTTGAAAATTAAATCAGTTTTTTCAAGTATCCGCATCACTCTGTGGTCTCAGGATTTTTTTTTTGGTAGTTTTTTTTCGTTCATTTTGAGAGTCATATCTTTATACCTTGTTGAAGATTAAATCAGTTTTGTCAAGTATCCGCATCACTCTGTGGTCTCAGTTTTTTTTTTGGTAGTTTTTCTTTTGTTCTTTTTGAGAGTCACATCTTTATACCTTGTTGAAGATTAAATCAGTTTTTTCAAGTATCTGCATCACTCTGTGGTCTCAGGATTTTTTTTTGGTAGTTTTACTTTGTTCTTTTTGAGTGTCACATCTTTATTCCTTGTTGAAGATTAAATCAGCTTTTTCAAGTATCCGCATAACTCTGTGGTCTCAGGATTTTTTTTTGGTAGTTTTTATTTTGTTCATTTTCAGTGTCACATCTTTATATCTTGATGAAGATTAAATCAGTTTTTTCAAGTATCCGCATCACTCTGTGGTCTCAGGATTTTTTTTTGGTAGTTTTTTTCGTTCTTTTTGAGAGTCACATCTTTATACGTTGTTGAAGAATAAATCAGTTTTGTCAAGTATCCGCATCACTCTGTGGTCTCAGAATTTTTTTTTTGGTAGTATTTCTTTTGTTCTTTTTGAGTGTCACATCTTTATTCCTTGTTGAAGATTAAATCAGCTTTCTCAAGTATCCGCATAACTCTGTGGTCTCAGGATTTTTTTTTTGGTAGTTTTTCTTTTGTCCTTTTTGAGTGTCACATCTTTATTCCTTGTTGAAAATTAAATCAGTTTTTTCAAGTATCCGCATCACTCTGTGGTCTCAGGATTTTTTTTTTGGTAGTTTTTTTTCGTTCTTTTTGAGAGTCACATCTTTATACGTTTTGAAGAATAAATCAGTTTTTTCAAGTATCCGCATCACTTTGTGGTCTCAGGATTTTTTTTTTGGTAGTTTTTCTTTTGTTCTTTTTGCGAGTCACATCATTATACCTTGGTGAAGATTAAATCAGTTTTTTCAAGTATCCGCATCACTCTGTGGTCTCAGGATTTTTTTTTGGTAGTTTTTCTTTTGTTCTTTTTGAGTGTCACATCTTTATTCCTTGTTGAAGATTAAATCAGTTTTTTCAAGTATCCGCATAACTCTGTGGTCTCAGGTTTTTTTTTGTAGTTTTTCTTTGGTTCTTTTTGAGAGTCACATCTTTATACGTTGTTGAAGATTAAATCAGTTTTGTCAAGTATCCGCATCACTCTGTGATCTCAGTGTTTTTTTTGGTAGTTTTTCATTTGTTCTTTTTGAAAGTCACATCTTTATACCTTGTTGAAGATTAAATCAGTTTTTTCAAGATTCCGCATCACTCTGTGGTATCAGGATTTTTTTTGGTAATTTTGCTTTGTTCTTTTTGAGTGTCACATCTTTATTCCTTGTTGAAGATTAAATCAGTTTTTTCAAGTATCCGCATCACTCTGTTGTCTCAGGATTTTTTTTTTGGTAGTTTTTCTTTTGTTCTTTTTCAGTGTCACATCTTTATACCTTGATGAAGATTAAATCAGTTTTTTCAAGTATCCGCATAACTCTGTGGTCTCAGGATTTTTTTTTCGTACTTTTTCTTTTGTTCTTTTTGAGAGTCACATCTTTATACCTTGTTGAAGATTAAATCAGTTTTTTCAAGTATCCGCATCACTCTGTGGTCTCAGTTTTTTTTTTGGTAGTTTTTCTTTTGTTCTTTTTGAGAGTCACATCTTTATACCTTGATGAAGATTAAATCAGTTTTTTCAAGTATCCGCATAACTCTGTGGACTCAGGATTTTTTTTTCGTAGTTTTTCTTTTGTTCTTTTTGAGAGTCACATCTTTATACCTTGTTGAAGATTAAATCAGTTTTGTCAAGTATCCGCATCACTCTGTGGTCTCAGTTTTTTTTTTGGTAGTTTTTCTTTTGTTCTTTTTGAGAGTCACATCTTTATACCTTGATGAAGATTAAATAAGTTTTTTCAAGTATCCGCATAACTCTGTGGACTCAGGATTTTTTTTTCGTAGTTTTTCTTTTGTTCTTTTTGAGAGTCACATCTTTATACCTTGTTGAAGATTAAATCAGTTTTGTCAAGTATCCGCATCACTCTGTGGTCTCAGTTTTTTTTTTGGTAGTTTTTCTTTTGTTCTTTTTGAGAGTCACATCTTTATACCTTGATGAAGATTAAATCAGTTTTTTCAAGTATCCGCATAACTCTGTGGACTCAGGATTTTTTTTTCGTAGTTTTTCTTTTGTTCTTTTTGAGAGTCACATCTTTATACCTTGTTGAAGATTAAATCAGTTTTGTCAAGTATCCGCATCACTCTGTGGTCTCAGTTTTTTTTTTGGTAGTTTTTCTTTTGTTCTTTTTGAGAGTCACATCTTTATACCTTGATGAAGATTAAATCAGTTTTTTCAAGTATCCGCATAACTCTGTGGACTCAGGATTTTTTTTTCGTAGTTTTTCTTTTGTTCTTTTTGAGAGTCACATCTTTATACCTTGTTGAAGATTAAATCAGTTTTGTCAAGTATCCGCATCACTCTGTGGTCTCAGTTTTTTTTTTGGTAGTTTTTCTTTTGTTCTTTTTGAGAGTCACATCTTTATACCTTGATGAAGATTAAATCAGTTTTTTCAAGTATCCGCATAACTCTGTGGACTCAGGATTTTTTTTTCGTAGTTTTTCTTTTGTTCTTTTTGAGAGTCACATCTTTATACCTTGTTGAAGATTAAATCAGTTTTGTCAAGTATCCGCATCACTCTGTGGTCTCAGTTTTTTTTTTCGTAGTTTTTCTTTTGTTCTTTTTGAGAGTCACATCTTTATACCTTGATGAAGATTAAATCAGTTTTGTCAAGTATCCGCATAACTCTGTGGTCTCAGTTTTTTTTTTCGTAGTTTTTCTTTTGTTCTTTTTCAGTGTCACATCTTTATACCTTGATGAAGATTAAATCAGTTTTTTCAAGTATACGCATCACTCTGTGGTCTGAGGTTTTTTTTTGTAGTTTTTCTTTGGTTCTTTTTGAGAGTCACATCTTTATACGTTGTTGAAGAATAAATTAGTTTTTTCAAGTATCCGAATCACTTTGTGGTCTCAGGATTTTTTTTTTGGTAGTTTTTCTTTTGTTCTTTTTGAGAGTCACATCTTTATACCTTGATGAAGATTAAGTCAGTTTTTTCAAGTATCCTCATCACTCTGTGGTCTCAGGATTTTTTTTTATTAGTTTTTGGTTTGTTCTTTTTGAGTGTCACATCTTTATACCTTGATGAAGATTAAATCAGTTTTGTCAAGTATCCGCATCACTCTGTGGTCTCAGTTTTTTTTTTGGTAGTTTTTCTTTTGTTCTTTTTGAGAGTCACATCTTTATACCTTGATGAAGATTAAATCAGTTTTTTCAAGTATCCGCATAACTCTGTGGACTCAGGATTTTTTTTTCGTAGTTTTTCTTTTGTTCTTTTTGAGAGTCACATCTTTATACCTTGTTGAAGATTAAATCAGTTTTGTCAAGTATCCGCATCACTCTGTGGTCTCAGTTTTTTTTTGGTAGTTTTTCTTTTGTTCTTTTTGAGAGTCACATCTTTATACCTTGATGAAGATTAAATCAGTTTTTTCAAGTATCCGCATAACTCTGTGGAATCAGGATTTTTTTTCGTAGTTTTTCTTTTGTTCTTTTTGAGAGTCACATCTTTATACCTTGTTGAAGATTAAATCAGTTTTGTCAAGTATCCGCATCACTCTGTGGTCTCAGTTTTTTTTTTGGTAGTTTTTCTTTTGTTCTTTTTGAGAGTCACATCTTTATACCTTGATGAAGATTAAATCAGTTTTTTCAAGTATCCGCATAACTCTGTGGACTCAGGATTTTTTTTTCGTAGTTTTTCTTTTGTTCTTTTTGAGAGTCACATCTTTATACCTTGTTGAAGATTAAATCAGTTTTGTCAAGTATCCGCATCACTCTGTGGTCTCAGTTTTTTTTTTGGTAGTTTTTCTTTTGTTCTTTTTGAGAGTCACATCTTTATACCTTGATGAAGATTAAATCAGTTTTTTCAAGTATCCGCATAACTCTGTGGACTCAGGATTTTTTTTTCGTAGTTTTTCTTTTGTTCTTTTTGAGAGTCACATCTTTATACCTTGTTGAAGATTAAATCAGTTTTGTCAAGTATCCGCATCACTCTGTGGTCTCAGTTTTTTTTTTGGTAGTTTTTCTTTTGTTCTTTTTGAGAGTCACATCTTTATACCTTGATGAAGATTAAATCAGTTTTTTCAAGTATCCGCATAACTCTGTGGACTCAGGATTTTTTTTTCGTAGTTTTTCTTTTGTTCTTTTTGAGAGTCACATCTTTATACCTTGTTGAAGATTAAATCAGTTTTGTCAAGTATCCGCATCACTCTGTGGTCTCAGTTTTTTTTTTGGTAGTTTTTCTTTTTTTCTTTTTGAGAGTCACATCTTTATACCTTGATGAAGATTAAATCAGTTTTTTCAAGTATCCGCATAACTCTGTGGACTCAGGATTTTTTTTTCGTAGTTTTTCTTTTGTTCTTTTTGAGAGTCACATCTTTATACCTTGTTGAAGATTAAATCAGTTTTGTCAAGTATCCGCATCACTCTGTGGTCTCAGTTTTTTTTTTGGTAGTTTTTCTTTTGTTCTTTTTGAGAGTCACAACTTTATACCTTGATGAAGATTAAATCAGTTTTTTCAAGTATCCGCATAACTCTGTGGACTCAGGATTTTTTTTTCGTAGTTTTTCTTTTGTTCTTTTTGAGAGTCACATCTTTATACCTTGTTGAAGATTAAATCAGTTTTGTCAAGTATCCGCATCACTCTGTGGTCTCAGTTTTTTTTTTCGTAGTTTTTCTTTTGTTCTTTTTGAGAGTCACATCTTTATACCTTGATGAAGATTAAATCAGTTTTGTCAAGTATCCGCATAACTCTGTGGTCTCAGTTTTTTTTTTCGTAGTTTTTCTTTTGTTCTTTTTCAGTGTCACATCTTTATACCTTGATGAAGATTAAATCAGTTTTTTCAAGTATACGCATCACTCTGTGGTCTGAGATTTTTTTTTGTAGTTTTTCTTTGGTTCTTTTTGAGAGTCACATCTTTATACGTTGTTGAAGAATAAATTAGTTTTTTCAAGTATCCGAATCACTTTGTGGTCTCAGGATTTTTTTTTTGGTAGTTTTTCTTTTGTTCTTTTTGAGAGTTACATCTTTATACCTTGATGAAGATTAAGTCAGTTTTTTCAAGTATCCTCATCACTCTGTGGTCTCAGGATTTTTTTTTATTAGTTTTTGGTTTGTTCTTTTTGAGTGTCACATCTTTATACCTTGATGAAGATTAAATCAGTTTTGTGAAGTATCCGCATCACTCTGTGGTCTCAGTTTTTTTTTTGGTAGTTTTTCTTTTGTTCTTTTTGAGAGTCACATCTTTATACCTTGATGAAGATTAAATCAGTTTTTTCAAGTATCCGCATAACTCTGTGGACTCAGGATTTTTTTTTCGTAGTTTTTCTTTTGTTCTTTTTGAGAGTCACATCTTTATACCTTGTTGAAGATTAAATCAGTTTTGTCAAGTATCCGCATCACTCTGTGGTCTCAGTTTTTTTTTTGGTAGTTTTTCTTTTGTTCTTTTTGAGAGTCACATCTTTATACCTTGATGAAGATTAAATCAGTTTTTTCAAGCATCCGCATAACTCAGTGGACTCAGGATTTTTTTTTCGTAGTTTTTCTTTTGTTCTTTTTGAGAGTCACATCTTTATACCTTGTTGAAGATTAAATCAGTTTTGTCAAGTATCCGCATCACTCTGTGGTCTCAGTTTTTTTTTTGGTAGTTTTTCTTTTGTTCTTTTTGAGAGTCACATCTTTATACCTTGATGAAGATTAAATCAGTTTTTTCAAGTATCCGCATAACTCTGTGGACTCAGGATTTTTTTTTCGTAGTTTTTCTTTAGTTCTTTTTGAGAGTCACATCTTTATACCTTGTTGAAGATTAAATCAGTTTTGTCAAGTATCCGCATAACTCTGTGGTCTCAGTTTTTTTTTTCGTAGTTTTTCTTTTGTTCTTTTTCAGTGTCACATCTTTATACCTTGATGAAGATTAAATCAGTTTTTTCAAGTATACGCATCACTCTGTGGTCTGAGGTTTTTTTTTGTAGTTTTTCTTTGGTTCTTTTTGAGAGTCACATCTTTATACGTTGTTGAAGAATAAATTAGTTTTTTCAAGTATCCGAATCACTTTGTGGTCTCAGGATTTTTTTTTTGGTAGTTTTTCTTTTGTTCTTTTTGAGAGTCACATCTTTATACCTTGATGAAGATTAAATCAGTTTTTTCAAGTATCCGCATAACTCTGTGGACTCAGGATTTTTTTTTTGGTAGTTTTTCTTTTGTTCTTTTTGAGAGTCACATCTTTATACCTTGTTGAAGATTAAATCAGTTTTGTCAAGTATCCGCATCACTCTGTGGTCTCAGTTTTTTTTTTGGTAGTTTTTCTTTTGTTCTTTTTGAAAGTCACATCTTTATACCTTGTTGAAGATTAAATCAGTTTTTTCAAGTATCTGCATCACTCTGTGGTCTCAGGATTTTTTTTTGGTAGTTTTACTTTGTTCTTTTTGAGTGTCACATCTTTATTCCTTGTTGAAGATTAAATCAGCTTTTTCAAGTATCCGCATAACTCTGTGGTCTCAGGATTTTTTTTTGGTAGTTTTTATTTTGTTCATTTTCAGTGTCACATCTTTATATCTTGATGAAGATTAAATCAGTTTTTTCAAGTATCCGCATCACTCTGTGGTCTCAGGATTTTTTTTTTTTGGTTTTTTTCGTTCTTTTTGAGAGTCACATCTTTATACGTTGTTGAAGAATAAATCAGTTTTTTCAAGTATCCGCATCACTTTGTGGTCTCAGGATTTTTTTTTTGGTAGTTTTTCTTTTGTTCTTTTTGCGAGTCACATCATTATACCTTGATGAAGATTAAATCAGTTTTTTCTAGTATCCGCATCACTCTGTGGTCTCAGGATTTTTTTTTTGGTAGTTTTTCTTTTGTTCTTTTTGAGTGTCACATCTTTAATCCTTGTTGAAGATTAAATCAGTTTTTTCAAGTATCTACATAAGTCTGTGGTCTCAGGATTTTTTCTTGTTAGTTGTTCTTTTGTTCTTTTTGAGAGTCACATCTTCATACCTTGATGAAGATTAAATCAGTTTTTTCATGTACCCCCGTAACTCTGTGGTCTCAGTTTTTTTTTTGGTAGTTTTTCTTTGGTTCTTTTTGAGAGTCTCATCTTTATACGTTGTTGAAGATTAAACCAGTTTTGTCAAGTATCCGCATCACTCTGTGGTCTCAGTTTTTTTTTGGTAGTTTTTCTTTCGTTCTTTTTGAAAGTCACATCTTTATTCCTTGTTGAAAATTAAATCAGTTTTTTCAAGTATCTGCATAAATCTGTGGTTTCATGATTTTTTTTTTTTGGTAGTTTTTTTTCGTTCTTTTTGAGAGTCACATCTTTATACGTCGTTGAAGAATAAATCAGTGTTTTCAAGTATCCGCATCCCTTTGTGGTCTCAGGATTTTTTTTTTGGTAGTTTTTCTTTTGTTCTTTTTGCGAGTCACATCATTATACCTTGATGAAGATTAAATCAGTTTTTTCAAGTATCCGCATCACTCTGTGGTCTCAGGATTTTTTTTTATTAGTTTTTCTTTTGTTCTTTTTGAGTGTCACATCTTTATTCCTTGTTGAAGATTAAATCAGTTTTTTCAAGTGTCCGCATAAGTCTGTCGTCTCAGGATTTTTTTTTTGTTAGTTTTTCTTTTGTTCTTTTTCAGTGTCACATCTTTATACGTTGTTGAAGATTAAATCAGTTTTTTCAAGTATCCGCATCACTCTGTGGTCTCAGTTTTTTTTTGGTAGTTTTTCTTTTGTTGTTTTTGAGTGTCGCATCTTTATTCCTTGTTGAAGATTAAATCAGTTTTTTCAAGTATCCGCCTCACTTTGTAGTCTCAGGTTTTTTTTTTGTTTTTGGTAGTTTTTCCTTTGTTCTTTTTGATAGTCACATCTTTATACCTTGTTGAAGATTAAATCAGCTTTTTCAAGTATCCGCATAACTCTGTGGTCTCAGAATATTTTTTTTAAGTAGTTTTTTTTTGTTCTTTTTGAGAGTCACATCTTTATACGTTGATGAAGATTAAATCAGCCTTTCCAAGTATCGGCATCACTCTGTGGTCTGAGGATTTTTTTTTGTAGGTTTTCTTTCGTTCTTTTTGAGAATCACATCTTTATACGTTGTTGAAGAATAAATCAGTTTTTTCAAATATCCGCATCATTCTGTGGTCTCAGGAATTTTTTTTGTTAGTTTTTCTTTTGTTCTTTTTGAGAGTCACATCTTTATACCTTGATGAAGATTAAATCAGTTTTTTCAAGTATCCGCATAACTCTGTGGACTCAGGATTTTTTTTTCGTAGTTTTTCTTTTGTTCTTTTTGAGAGTCACATCTTTATACCTTGTTGAAGATTAAATCAGTTTTGTCAAGTATCCGCATAACTCTGTGGTCTCAGTTTTTTTTTTCGTAGTTTTTCTTTTGTTCTTTTTCAGTGTCACATCTTTATACCTTGATGAAGATTAAATCAGTTTTTTCAAGTATCTGCATCACTCTGTGGTCTCAGGTTTTTTTTTTGGTAGTTTTACTTTGTTCTTTTTGAGTGTCACATCTTTATACCTTGTTGAAGATTAAATCAGTTTTTTCAAGTATCTGCATCACTCTGTGGTCTCAGGATTTTTTTTGGTAGTTTTTCTTTTGTTCTTTTTGAAAGTCACATCTTTATACCTTGTTGAAGATTAAATCAGTTTTTTCAAGTATCTGCATCACTCTGTGGTCTCAGGATTTTTTTTTGGTAGTTTTACTTTGTTCTTTTTGAGTGTCACATCTTTATTCCTTGTTGAAGATTAAATCAGCTTTTTCAAGTATCCGCATAACTCTGTGGTCTCAGGATTTTTTTTTGGTAGTTTTTATTTTGTTCATTTTCAGTGTCACATCTTTATATCTTGATGAAGATTAAATCAGTTTTTTCAAGTATCCGCATCACTCTGTGGTCTCAGGATTTTTTTTTTTTGGTTTTTTTCGTTCTTTTTGAGAGTCACATCTTTATACGTTGTTGAAGAATAAATCAGTTTTTTCAAGTATCCGCATCACTTTGTGGTCTCAGGATTTTGTTTTTGGTAGTTTTTCTTTTGTTCTTTTTGCGAGTCACATCATTATACCTTGATGAAGATTAAATCAGTTTTTTCTAGTATCCGCATCACTCTGTGGTCTCAGGATTTTTTTTTGGTAGTTTTTCTTTTGTTCTTTTTGAGTGTCACATCTTTAATCCTTGTTGAAGATTAAATCAGTTTTTTCAAGTATCTACATAAGTCTGTGGTCTCAGGATTTTTTCTTGTTAGTTTTTCTTTTGTTCTTTTTGAGAGTCACATCTTCATACCTTGATGAAGATTAAATCAGTTTTTTCATGTACCCCCGTAACTCTGTGGTCTCAGTTTTTTTTTTGGTAGTTTTTCTTTGGTTCTTTTTGAGAGTCTCATCTTTATACGTTGTTGAAGATTAAACCAGTTTTGTCAAGTATCCGCATCACTCTGTGGTCTCAGTTTTTTTTTGGTAGTTTTTCTTTCGTTCTTTTTGAAAGTCACATCTTTATTCCTTGTTGAAAATTAAATCAGTTTTTTCAAGTATCTGCATAAATCTGTGGTTTCATGATTTTTTTTTTTTGGTAGTTTTTTTTCGTTCTTTTTGAGAGTCACATCTTTATACGTCGTTGAAGAATAAATCAGTGTTTTCAAGTATCCGCATCCCTTTGTGGTCTCAGGATTTTTTTTTTGGTAGTTTTTCTTTTGTTCTTTTTGCGAGTCACATCATTATACCTTGATGAAGATTAAATCAGTTTTTTCAAGTATCCGCATCACTCTGTGGTCTCAGGATTTTTTTTTATTAGTTTTTCTTTTGTTCTTTTTGAGTGTCACATCTTTATTCCTTGTTGAAGATTAAATCAGTTTTTTCAAGTGTCCGCATAAGTCTGTCGTCTCAGGATTTTTTTTTTGTTAGTTTTTCTTTTGTTCTTTTTCAGTGTCACATCTTTATACGTTGTTGAAGATTAAATCAGTTTTTTCAAGTATCCGCATCACTCTGTGGTCTCAGTTTTTTTTTGGTAGTTTTTCTTTTGTTGTTTTTGAGTGTCGCATCTTTATTCCTTGTTGAAGATTAAATCAGTTTTTTCAAGTATCCGCCTCACTTTGTAGTCTCAGGTTTTTTTTTTGTTTTTGGTAGTTTTTCCTTTGTTCTTTTTGATAGTCACATCTTTATACCTTGTTGAAGATTAAATCAGCTTTTTCAAGTATCCGCATAACTCTGTGGTCTCAGAATATTTTTTTTAAGTAGTTTTTTTTTGTTCTTTTTGAGAGTCACATCTTTATACGTTGATGAAGATTAAATCAGCCTTTCCAAGTATCGGCATCACTCTGTGGTCTGAGGATTTTTTTTTGTAGGTTTTCTTTCGTTCTTTTTGAGAATCACATCTTTATACGTTGTTGAAGAATAAATCAGTTTTTTCAAATATCCGCATCATTCTGTGGTCTCAGGAATTTTTTTTGTTAGTTTTTCTTTTGTTCTTTTTGAGAGTCACATCTTTATACCTTGATGAAGATTAAATCAGTTTTTTCAAGTATCCGCATAACTCTGTGGACTCAGGATTTTTTTTTCGTAGTTTTTCTTTTGTTCTTTTTGAGAGTCACATCTTTATACCTTGTTGAAGATTAAATCAGTTTTGTCAAGTATCCGCATAACTCTGTGGTCTCAGTTTTTTTTTTCGTAGTTTTTCTTTTGTTCTTTTTCAGTGTCACATCTTTATACCTTGATGAAGATTAAATCAGTTTTTTCAAGTATCTGCATCACTCTGTGGTCTCAGGATTTTTTTTTGGTAGTTTTACTTTGTTCTTTTTGAGTGTCACATCTTTATTCCTTGTTGAAGATTAAATCAGCTTTTTCAAGTATCCGCATAACTCTGTGGTCTCAGGATTTTTTTTTGGTAGTTTTTATTTTGTTCATTTTCAGTGTCACATCTTTATATCTTGATGAAGATTAAATCAGTTTTTTCAAGTATCCGCATCACTCTGTGGTCTCAGGATTTTTTTTTTGGTAGTTTTTTTCGTTCTTTTTGAGAGTCACATCTTTATACGTTGTTGAAGAATAAATCAGTTTTTTCAAGTATCCGCATCACTTTGTGGTCTCAGGATTTTTTTTTTGGTAGTTTTTCTTTTGTTCTTTTTGCGAGTCACATCATTATACCTTGATGAAGATTAAATCAGTTTTTTCTAGTATCCGCATCACTCTGTGGTCTCAGGATTTTTTTTTGGTAGTTTTTCTTTTGTTCTTTTTGAGTGTCACATCTTTAATCCTTGTTGAAAATTAAATCAGTTTTTTGATGTACCCCCGTAACTCTGTGGTCTCAGTTTTTTTTTTGGTAGTTTTTCTTTGGTTCTTTTTGAGAGTCTCATCTTTATACGTTGTTGAAGATTAAACCAGTTTTGTCAAGTATCCGCATCACTCTGTGGTCTCAGTTTTTTTTTGGTAGTTTTTCTTTTGTTCTTTTTGAAAGTCACATCTTTATTCCTTGTTGAAAATTAAATCAGTTTTTTCAAGTATCTGCATAAATCTGTGGTTTCATGATTTTTTTTTTTGGTAGTTTTTTTTCTTTCTTTTTGAGAGTCACATCTTTATACGTCGTTGAAGAATAAATCAGTGTTTTCAAGTATCCGCATCCCTTTGTGGTCTCAGGATTTTTTTTTTGGTAGTTTTTCTTTTGTTCTTTTTGCGAGTCACATCATTATACCTTGATGAAGATTAAATCAGTTTCTTCAAGTATCCGCATCACTCTGTGGTCTCAGGATTTTTTTTTATTAGTTTTTCTTTTGTTCTTTTTGAGTGTCACATCTTTATTCCTTGTTGAAGATTAAATCAGTTTTTTCAAGTGTCCGCATAAGTCTGTCGTCTCAGGATTTTTTTTTTGGTAGTTTTTCTTTTGTTCTTTTTCAGTGTCACATCTTTATACGTTGTTGAAGATTAAATCAGTTTTTTCAAGTATCCGCATCACTCTGTGGTCTCAGTTTTTTTTGGTAGTTATTCTTTTGTTGTTTTTGAGTGTCACATCTTTATTCCTTGTTGAAGATTAAATCAGTTTTTTCAAGTATCCGCCTCACTTTGTAGTCTCAGGTTTTTTTTTTGTTTTTGGTAGTTTTTCCTTTGTTCTTTTTGATAGTCACATCTTTATACCTTGTTGAAGATTAAATCAGCTTTTTCAAGTATCCGCATAACTCAGTGGTCTCAGAATATTTTTTTTAAGTAGTTTTTTTTTGTTCTTTTTGAGAGTCACATCTTTATACGTTGATGAAGATTAAATCAGCCTTTCCAAGTATCGGCATCACTCTGTGGTCTGAGGATTTTTTTTTGTAGGTTTTCTTTCGTTCTTTTTGAGAATCACATCTTTATACGTTGTTGAAGAATAAATCAGTTTTTTCAAATATCCGCATCATTCTGTGGTCTCAGGAATTTTTTTTGTTAGTTTTTCTTTTGTTCTTTTTGAGAGTCACATCTTTATACCTAGATGAATATTAAATCAGCTTTTTCAAGTATCCGCATCACTCTGTGGTCTCAGAATTTTTTTTTGGTAGTTTTTCTTTTGTCCTTTTTGAGTGTCACATCTTTATTGCTTGTTGAAGAATAAATAAGTTTTTTCAAGTATCCGCATAACTCTGTGGTCTCAGGATTTTTGTTTTGGTAGTTTTTCTTTTGTTTTTTTTCAGTATCACGTCTTTATACATTGATGAAGATTAAATCAGTTCTGTCAAGTATCCGCATCACTCTGTGGTCTCATGATTTTTTTTTTTGGTAGTTTTTCTTTTGTTCTTTTTGAGTGTTACATCTTTTTACCTTGTTGAAGATTAAATCAGTTTTCTGAAGTATCCGCATCATTCTGTGGTCTCATGATTTTTTTTTTGGTAGTTTTCCTTTTGTTCTTTTTGAGTGTCACATCTTTATACCTTGTTGAAGATTAAATCAGTTTTTTCAAGTATCCGCATCACTGTGGTCTCAGTTTTTTTTTGGTATTTTTTTTTTGTTCTTTTTGAAAGTCACATCTTTATACGTTGATGAAGATTAAATCAGTTTTTTCAAGTATCCGCATCACTCTGTGGTCTCAGGATTTTTTTTTTGGTAGTTTTTCTTTTGTTCTTTTTGAGAGTCACATCTTTATACGTTGATGAAGATTAAATCAGCCTTTCCAAGTATCGGCATCACTCTGTGGTCTGAGGATTTTTTATATTTTTTTGTAGTTTTTCTTTCGTTCTTTTTGAGAGTCACATCTTTATACGTTGTTGAAGATTAAGTCAGTTTTTTCAAGTATCCTCATCACTCTGTGGTCTCAGGATTTTTTTTTATTAGTTTTTGGTTTGTTCTTTTTGAGTGTCACATCTTTATACCTTGATGAAGATTAAATCAGTTTTTTCAAGTATCCGCATCACTCTGTGGTCTCAGTTTTTTTTTTGGTATTTTTTCTTTTGTTCTTTTTGAAAGTCACATCTTTATACCTTGATGAAGATTAAATCAGTTTTTTCAAGTATCCGCATCACTCTCTGGTCTCAGGATTTTTTTTTTGGTAGTTTTCCTTTTGTTCTTTTTCAGAGTCACATCTTTATACGTTGATGAAGATTAAATCAGCCTTTCCAAGTATCGGCATCACTCTGTGGTCTGAGGATTTTTTATATTTTTTTGTAGTTTTTCTTTCGTTCTTTTTGAGAGTCACATCTTTATACGTTGTTGAAGATTAAGTCAGTTTTTTCAAGTATCCTCATCACTCTGTGGTCTCAGGATTTTTTTTTATTAGTTCTTCTTTTGTTCTTTTAAGTGTCACATCTTTATACCTTGATGAAGATTAAGTCAGTTTTTTCAAGTATCCGCATCACTCTGTGGTCTCATGATTTTTTTTTTGTAGTTTTTCTGTTGTTCTTTTTGAGTATCACATCTTTATGCCTTGATGAAGATTAAATCAGTTTTTTCAAGTATCCGCATCACTCTGTGGTCTCATGATTTTTTTTTATTAGTTTTTCTTTTGTTCTTTTTGATTGTCACATCTTTATACCTTGATGAAGATTAAGTCAGTTTTTTCAAGTATCCGCATCACTCTGTGGTCTCATGATTTTTTTTTTATTAGTTTTTCTTTTGTTCGTTTTGATTGACACATCTTTATACCTTGATGAAGATGAAATCAGTTTTTTCAAGTATCCGCATCACTCTGTGGTCTCAGGATTTTTTTTTTGGTAGTTTTTCTTTTGTTCTTTTTGAGAGTCACATCTTTATACCTTGATGAAGATTAAATCAGTTTAAATTAAATCGTGCCATGTCTAATAGGTGTTAGTTATCAGTTATCTCCTGTTAATTCCCCTCTGAAAGTTCTCCACTGCCATAACCGGGTATTGAACTCACACTCTTTGGAACCTGTCACTGGATCTAACTAACGTCTTTATCTACTGTGCTATGTGTCCTTGAGGAAATAGAACAGTCTGCCCCAGCGAGCGAAATAAAGGGTTCAGTTCGACATTCCAACCACCTGAAGAAGGCCGGAGTGTACAACGGCCGAAACGTTGTGATAAATATGGCGACAAAGATGAGGACAATAGTCTGAACGATGAGGATGATAGTCCGAACAATGTAAATAGTGTACCTAATAGGTTGTAGCCGACCGGGGGTTTACGTGTTATTGAATTAGAAACACGTGCGTTTATTCCTGTTGAAGAAGGTCAAACTACAAGAACATGGCGTCCAACCGAAGAAGTAAAGAAAACAAACAAGACCGATATATATATATATATATATATATATATATATATATATATATATATATATATGTATGTCTTCATTGAAGTATTGTCTCGATCAATTTTCACGTATCAATTTCTTAGTGCTGTTACAAAACTGAGTAAGAAAGACATCGTAGTTTTGGTTATTTCTTTTATTTTTCTCAAGTACTTTTATTTTTTCCAAAATAAATGAATCTTAATTGAGCAATATATATATATATATATATATATATATATATATATATATATATATGAAGAAATATAGTCTTAAGATGTGCTATATTTATAGGATGAAGTGCTCAATATCAGAAATAGAGCGTGTGTAAATATAAAAGTGGACATAGAAGTCGACACTTAAAGGCGACAGCCTCTTTCATGCTAGATTCAATCGTCAGGCCACACACACACACACACACACACACACACACACACACACACACACACACACATATATATATATATATATATATATATATATATATACAAATATATGTATTAAACAAGATTAACATTGGGCATAGACATTAACATTTGTGTTTGTGTGTGAACGTAAAGAGTTTGTATTTTGGTGAATGTTCGTACGTACGTGTATGTGTGTTTCATGGCGTTTTCCCACAAGGGGGCGAAAACGCGGATCTCTGCGAGAGATCACATTTTTAAATGTGTCCGTTGAAAATGCAATGTAGATAGAGAACGAGGCAAGAAGTCGCCCAGTATTTATAGTTTAGGGAGAGCGACCCCTAGTGAACAATTAGGGAATTAAGGAGGAGATAACTCCGACAACCTCATCTCAGAAATATAGACAGATAAATAATACTTGTTTTGTGGTTTCCACGTCTTATTGATTCTCATTTTTACGAGTATCTCTATCTATAAAAGGCAGGATGTGTGTGTGTGTGTGTGTGTGTGTGTGTGTGTAACGAATGCACGGCCACAATTTTCGACGGATTTGCACCAAAATTTACATGCACATGCTCCAAGTTAGTAGAAAAGCCAACACCGACTTTGCATTTCCCAACTCCCATCGATAGTAAAAATAATCGATTTTTTCATACTTTTACGGCAGTTTTCATGTAGTTTGCGGCCATTTTCTACTAGCCAGAGTGAGAGCCTATAGCTGGCTGCCACGAATAGGCAGGAAGATTCTATTGGCCAGCGTGAGAGCCAACAGCTGACAGGCACGAATGTTAACTAGCATGCTAGCATGCAAAAAAAAAATCGATAGCTGCATTCGTCACAAATGGGAAAAATTTAAATCTGCATGGCACTTTACTCCAATTGGCTCATTCACTTGCTTAAACTCAACGTTGATTCTGATTCCCCAGATCTGGTTTGGGCGTGAAAAAGTATTTGTTGCTAACATTCTTTTTCCATTCGGTTTTTCCAGTTACGAGTCTTTTTTTAAAGCTGATCGTTTTGTGTTCATTTTGTTTAGTTCTTTTTTCGTAACAGATTTAATGTTTGGTATAGAGCTTAGAAAAAATTCGCAGTGTGAGATAGGCAAGAAGTAAGGCATGTAGCAACATCAGCACGGAAAAGGGCACTCTTTTAAAGGCAAGGAAGGGCAAAAATATTTTAAGTCAAGTGATAGCGATTGCTGTATGAGTCGTACGATTTTTGAATCAAGCTCGGGCAACGTCAGGCCATGCTGCTAGTTTTTGTATATGTAAATGTTAGGGGCTTTATAATTATTTACTCAGATTTATAACTCCACTATAGACTAAAGTATAAACCCTCTAATGTTTGTTTATAGTCTCAAATGTAAACCGACAAACGATTACACATCGATTCAAGTACAAACCTGATTAATGTTTACCTATACACGTAAGATCTCCGTCACTTATCGAGACGCCCGGGCGCACAGGTATTCTGAACACTTATAGAATCGTAGCTTCCTTTCTGGGGGTTAGGTACTTATAACATAACTTTTGATATATCAGTGTATATGCATGAACAATTATTACATAATGTCTGTAAATACAAATACTATTGAGAAAGCCTATAGACATGTTCTTGCCAAGCGTTCATTTTTCGCGAGTTTTCCTGGGAGATGTCACGTGATTTTCCCACTCCACTGAAAAATCTAGCACTGACCTGTTTTCAGCTCAGTAACCTTTTTCGTGTGCAATTGTTCTGCCGGTCAGCAGGAAATGCCGAGACGAAGGATGCACAGAAGAGCGCAATTAACATATCAGTGTACGTAGCCGTAGTCTATAAGAGAGGTCTCTGTATTAACGCGTAATGCATTTAGCGCGCTTCGGTTGGTTTTGGCGGGAAATAAATGATATGACGCAAACACAATAAGAGGCAATAAAATGTCAGTGATTCGCTGAGACCCCGAACTGATTGTATTTAAGAAGTAAACGAAGACGTTAAATGGGAGTGCTAAGAAAGAGATAATATTTCAAATTCCATTTCCCCATTCTAGGCATCCGTATATCCGTGATATTCTAACACCTTAACGGATGGAACAGAAAAGAGAAACTTTTTTCACCGATCTATACGTCAGTCACTTATGTGCTCTGCGTGATACACGCTGAGGCGATCATGTATCTTTCGATACATGACTGACGGGGCAGATTCCCCCCCCCCGCAGTCTTTCCATTTCTTTCTGCGTTAGACTAGTTGCCATCCAAAGATATAGAACCCGGTCTGTTCTACTATTTACCCATAGCTGCGGGGTGGGGAAGAAGAGGATTCATACCTTTCCCAAGGGTAATAGCATGTTAGTGAATGTAATGGATTTTACTGGAATTCGAACACGGCTATCCAATTCCTCAATTCGAGCCGCTATCTATTACTCCACTGTCAGTCATTAATGTGTACCACACAGAGAAACCATAACATACATATATACAACAAACAGTGTGAAAGGTTCTAAAAGGGAGAGGGTCTTACTTATTTGCCAATGGGGAATAGGGTAGGTCGGTCGTGCCATTTATGTTTTTGGTGAGACCATGTGAATCCCTCTCTTCACCCTACCGTTGAGGACTCATGATGTCCATCTTCTTTTAAATATTATATGAAAATCTTTTCATTATCCACTAACTTTAGTTTATTAGACGTTGAACTGTATCACTTCACATCCATGGACTTGACTGACATTTCCGCTAACCTGATGAATATTCATAATCACTCCTATTTTGAAAAACCAATAACATTTTTGCTCTTGTATACAAAATAAAATCCTTACATTTGCCTTGATAAAGTCCCCGAGAGGACGAAACTCCTCGGCTAAGATAATTTTTACTTTTGTGTTTATTTATATTGTACTTTTACTGATATAGTCTATCTGAAATTTTTTGCACACACAAACACACACACACGCGCGCACACACACACACACACACACATACATACACACACACACACACACATATATATATATATATATATATATAAATAAATCTATATATATTTACGTTCGAAATGCAACTTAAAGTTTCATTGTTCTACCAACTCATCAGGCATAAATTATTACGAAAAGTAATAATTCGTTGCAGTTCGAACGAATATGTATATTTATTAATATATACATCTTAGCTCTGTTTTACCACATTGAACAGTTTTGTTTACACCTTATATTAAATTAAGTAAATATTTATTCGTTTAGTAATGGATAACAGCTCGGTTTGAGGAATCGGAAAGCCGAGATCGAAATCAAGTCGAATCCATTACATTCACTTACATGCTAATTCCCTTGGGAAAGGTATGAATCTTCTTCTCCTTCCCCCTAGCTATGGGTAAATAGCAGGACAAACCTCGGATGGCAACTGCTCTGCCGCAGAAAAGAAAATAGCGCCCTGCTGCAGGAAAAAAAATCTGCCTATCTAACCGTGTATCACGCATGGCACATAACTGATTGACTGTAGTTGTGTATGCATGCTAATGCACGTATATAGGGTTGCTAATATCTAGTTATTTGTTTTATCCACATTTAATATCTATATATATATATATATATATATATATATATATATATATATATATATATATATATATGTGTGTGTGTGTGTGTGTGTGTGCGTGTGTATCATTCTTATTATAAAACCCAGGTTGTGTGTGCGTCTGTACGTTTATATATGGGATCGGATTTCCTACATTTTTCAACCGATTTCAACAAAACTTCACAGGACTACGTAAAATTACCTTGCGGTGGTTCTGACAGCGCCCAAAATTGGAAAAACACAATTGTTTTTGCACGAAATCAATTTGAAAACACGATTAAGAGGCATCGCGAGAATGAAAGGGGGACAACTCATATCGAGTTATACTTATTATAAAAGCCAGGTTGTTTGTGCGTGTGTGTGTTCGTTTATATATGGGATCGGATTCCCTACATTTTTCAACCGATTTCAACCGATTTTGTCAGGTAGTGTTTCTTATTGTCTTGCACACTGTTTTCTTTATTTTTACATTCAGAATGCTTTAAAAATTCCATTTACAAAACAATTGTTTATAATAAAATTCTATTCAATCGGTAGACGCATAACGATTGAAAACAATGTTTTTGTTTGAGTTTGACCAATTCGTAACCCCCCCCCAAAAAAAAAAACAAAACAAAACAAAACAAAAACATAATAAAACTAATTAAGACATGCGTGTCCGTCAACCTTAAACAATAATCTTTGTCAATTTTATTTTTCAGTCTTTATTATGGTCGATACTTGATCTATCTCTTACTGTTACATCCCCGGACAACGCCGGGCTCTACTGCTAGTATATATATAATGAAAGGGATTCAGTCAAATGGATTCAGTCCGCCAAACAATTATTTAATATATTTTCTGTTTATATATTATTTTTATAGATACAATTCAGGGCGGTAAATGTAAGTAATACTGTTTAATTAAAAACAGAGCATTTACTTAAATAAATTGTATCTATAAAAATAACGTGTGAAGAGAATATATATATATATATATATATATATATATATATATATATACGTATATATTGTATTTTTCCAATATC